>CM053774.1:59386704-59422046 GCA_028658325.1 Potorous gilbertii | reverse complement strand
CTTTTGAAAGCATTCTTCTCCTCATTGGCTTTTTGAACCTCTTTTGCCAATTGAGTTAGCCTATTTTTCAAGGTGCTATTTTCTTCAGCATTTTTTGGGGCCTCCTTTATTAAGGTATTGACCCGTTTTTCATGCTTTTCTTGCATCTCTCTCATTTCTCTTCCCAGTTTTTCCTCCACCTGTCTGACTTGATTTTCAAAATCCTTTTTGAGCTCCTCCATGGCCTGAGCCCATGGGGCATCTACTTCAGATATTTGGGATACAGAGGCCTTGATTCCTACGTCTTTACCTGATGGTAAGCAGATCTCTTCGTCGTTGTTAGAGAGGAATGGAGGAATCATCTTCTCAAGAAAATAACCTTCTATGGTCTTAGTTTTTTTACCTTTTCTGGGCATTTTCCCAGCCAGTTACTTGACTTCTGAGAGTCCTCTCCACCCCCTGGCCTAGATCCGCCCAGCTAGTGCTTGGGGTCTGAGATTCAAATGCTGCTCCCCTGCCTCAGGGCTTTTGGCAGCAGGCCTGACTGCTCTTCAATGACAGCTTATCTGCTGGTGCTCAGGTGGGGGGCAGGGCTACCTCCCAGGCCCAGTTCCCTCAGGGGGTTTATGCAGAGACCTTTTGTATTGGAGCTTTGGTGGAGCTCCTGCCTGCTCTGAAAGCCTCTGGCCGAGCTGCCTCTGCCTCTGCCCCAGCTGCCTCTGCCTCTGCCATGGCCACCGCCTCCCGAGGGGGTCCGAGTCCCGGAGATACTCCGCTCCCCTCTCAGCCCGTCTCTCTCACTGACCTGTGCGTCTGTGGGTGGAGGGACCTTCGCGGCCACTGGAGATTCAGGTCACTGAAGCCTGCTTGGGTCTGCTCACTCCTCTTAGTGCCGTGTGGCCGGAGCAGGGATGGGGGGGCTCCACTCCCATCTGGGGTACCTTTGCGGTCGGTTTTTCAGGGCTCTCTGCAACAGAAATCTCCTTCACTGTGTTGCTGCATGGCTTCCACTGTTCCAGAATTTGTCAGAAGTTCTTTTTGCAGGAAATCTATGGGCTGTGGGTTCGGAGCTAGCAAATGTGAGTCTTTCTCCTCCACAATCTTGGCTCCGCCCCCTAACTAGGAATTATTCTTGAGGCCCATAGCATGACTTCACTTTTAAAAGGCTAGATATTCTTGCAATGCCCAGAAAGCTTGGAATTATCATGAAAAGAAAGTTTTGGTTAACAAATTAATTGTACTAATTTGAAGTGAGTGTAATATATCAGGAATCAGTTCATGAGGGTAAAAGATATAAAGGAAATGAAGAAAAACTTGTAAAATGAAAACTATTTCTGAGGTATTAGCTGACATCAGCCATTTTACTTGCCTGAAGGAAAAGAAAAGCCATTTATTAAGTATAGTGCTGGAAAGAAGGTTATTTCTGTCATAGGTACAACTGTCACAGATCCAGCTAGTAGTCACTAGATAAGGATGTTAAGTACCAGTCCATTTGTCATGAGGTTTTGTTCTCTAGTGCTAACTAGTTCAGATATAAGACAATCATAGTGCTAAAAAATGCTTCCTCTTAAGGAAAGTGCAGGACTGACTAGAGAGCAAGGCAAGAGAACAAAGGAACATACATGCATCATGAAAATATCAGGAATTAGTTTTTTTGTTGTTTTTTTTTTTTTGCAAAATTAGTCAATTGACCACCAAAACTTTGGCCGCCAACTCTTTCTGCTGTACATTGCAGTATGGTGATTTCAGAATCTAGGTAAGAGGAGAGAATGCCCACAGGCAATTTGTTTCTTGCACAACCTTGTGCAAGTCTTTTCTTGATTGTTGTTCAGTCATGTCAATTATGTTCATCTTTTTGTGATCCTATTGGGGAGTTTTCTTGACAAAGATACTGGGGTGGTTTGCCATTGCCTTCTCCAGCTCATTTTACATATGAGGAAACTCAGGTAAACAGGTCTGAGTGGTTTTCTCAGGGTCATACAGATGGTAGTTGTCTGAAGTCAAATTTTAATTCAAAATTTCCTGATTCAAGACACTCTAGCCAATAAGTCACCTAGCTGCTCCTATCACAAATAACTGGCACCATTTTAAATATCACACATAGTGTTGGTTGAACATTAAAACTATGGTTTTTTGTCCTTAGGAACAGAGTCTTGTTTCAAATTCTGCTTAGATGCAGAAAGATAAGTACCATGTCTTTATTAAGTGATACTTGATACAATATTAAGGAAGTGAGAAGGATGTGATTTTGAGAGAATACATTCTAAACTTCCAGAAGACTATTTCTGGACAGTCTTCCAATGTATTATTTATTCTTGGCAAGGACAGTTATGAAGGTCCTGATGTATACCAAAAGCATAAAAAGTCAATAATCACTTCTTTTAAAAGCTTCAATTCTACTAAATAGTACTTGGGGGTTTCATGCATGGAAGGTACAGCATCTAGGATTATAAATCTAAAGTCAGAAGGAATCTTGGAAATCATCTAGTTTGGTTCTTTCACTTTATATGTAATTCATGTAAGCTCTGAGGATCATTATACCAACCTCCACTCCCACTGATTTGGATACATCAGAGCTTAGAGACACCAACTCTCTCAGAGCTCCATGGGGCAGCATTGAGCCCTTGGGGCAATGGGGTAATTCTTTAATGTTGTTGGCTCAAGCCCCCACCAATGTTCTCTCCACTTCAAGGTTATCAGTTGAGAATAATTACTTAGCTGTTCTCAAACAAGTGTTAAAAGTGGGTATTTACTAATAAGAGCGTCTAGTACAGAAGTTTGTAATACACTCTTCCTCAGGTATATTCAGAGATGAGAGTAAAGTGGGTCCAAGGTCAAAAAATCACATTTGTCAAAAGAATAACTCCTTTTTCCCCATTCAAGTGGTATTCAAGAAATTTCCCTTAAATGTGAAGAATCTTATCTGTTCTTGTGTTCCCATGAACACATTGCCACCAGCGAATTCAAGGATGCTGCTAGGATACTGATTGGAAGATGGGAAACCTAAAATCTTCTGAATCCTTTCAAACTCTCAAGGTTTTCATCTGGCTAAAAGGAGGTGGCTTCTTCTCCACTTCTCGCCTCACTAAATTCCTTCTAGAAATGGGAGTAGATTCAGCTAGAATTTCATACTTGACATAATTTCTGGAAGTCAATACCTTCTCAGACTTGCTTGATAATTTATCAGTGATCTCTGGGGCATAGCCCAGTTTCCTTAGGCTATCCCATATTCCTGAGTTTTAAAAATATTTTAGCACTTAGTCTAAGGACTATGAGTGATCACTTGATTGAGACATATTCTTGCTTTGCTTTTATTGTTGTTGGTGATGGTCCTTCATTTTTGGAAGAGGACCAGTGACATCACAGAGTGATTTCTTCATTGGTGTGTGAATTGGATTTAAGTGAGTTGCACAAAGTCATCAGCCTCACTTTCTCTTCCAGAGTCATTGAAGTGAAGTAGCAGGACAAAAGTCAAGATAACTGGTGATGGCTGGGGATTCAGTGGATGACCTTGGCACTTCAACATCTGACCAAGCACTAAGAGCTCCCAACTGTCCTCATGGCCATTGAAACAAATTGTTCTCACCCACCCATTTCACTGGGGGCTGTCATGCTTGGGGTAGACATTCCCCTAACTTACCAATGAGTTTCAGGCCTGTTAGTGACTCTCAACCTGATTAGTCCATCTGCTGTATTAATAATCATTTTTTGTTTATTGCTAATGTAATTTTTCTTCTCATTGAGAAGATTATTCCCATCCATTAACAGGCCCATGTGACCTGCTAAAATCACATGGAAGCCTCAGTCACATGGAGCAGGAAGGGTGGAACAAGAAGATGCAGAATTAGAGAAGCACTGAGAGGAAGTTGGTCAGAGAGCAGTCAGAACTGGGAAAGGCAGCTGACTAGTGTAAGTAAGAAAGCTTGTCTGTGATTTATTTAAGAGAGCTGGTTTGTGGGAAGCCAAACAGAGGGAAGACTTGGGGATGGTGTTACCTTCTGCATTGTTATTGTGTATAGATTTCTTTGTTGCTATGATAGATTTGTCTTTATGGTGTCTGAATAAATGTTTTGATTCTGTCTTCCATGTGGAGAGTCTGTTGTATTTTGTGATTCAGAATTGTGCAGGCATATTCATGACTGCCACAGGTGCTGTGAATATCGTGTTGGTGCTACGTATGCTGAAAGAGTTTTACTGGGATGTAGATGCTGTGCATACTATAGCTTCTTGGAGCCATAGGTGAAAGTTCAGTGACATGTGTTCACCTAGTTAAGGTATCAAGGCTAAAATATTGGAGTTTTATGAGTAGTTTTGACACCATACTTGAGGCCCATAAAAGCTAAATTAACTATTTGTTCAAAGTCACACAGAGAATTAGCTAGTAGCTAGACTAGGTTTTAAACTCTGCTCCTCTGACTCCTAATCCAACCAATAAATAAATATTTATTAATCACATTGTACGTGTTGGGCAATGTGCTAAGTGCTATCCACATTATACTAGGCTTGAATTTGGGTACTTTTGGCTTAGGAAGAGAAAAATGTGGCTAATATCCCCTTTTTTCCCCTTTTGGTTCAGACTTGTAACTTTATCAGAATTGGAAACTTACATATAAAAACTCCTTCCAGTGAGGTATATGGACTGCTCATCTGTAACAAAGATTTGCTTGGGATCCTGAGAAGTAAAACGTTACCCCACAAGGACATAAATACGACTAATATGTTTGTTTACAATTCAGGATAAGAAATGGTCAACATTTCAAAATATCCCCATGGCTTATTACTGTCATCCATGAGATCACAAACAAAATGAACAGACTAAAGTTTGAGTTCTTGCTTCTCTGCCTCTCTAGTCTGATGGAACTATATAATCAGTCCTATAATTAAGCTTCCAAGGACTTCCAAAGATGTCTGTGTGAAGGAACCCAGTGCAGGACTCAGAGGGACACAAAAATCTGGTCATAGGAAAAGAATCTTTTGAAATAACAGTCCTTAACCTTTTTTGTGACGTGGGTCCTTTTGTCAGTCTGGTGAAATCTATGAAACTCTTCTAAGAATAATGTTTAAATGCAATCAATTATAGTGAGAATAAAGATGTATGTTTTTTTCCTCATCCAATTTCTGAAATTCTTTTAAATCTATACATGAACAGTTGGTTCACTAATTCATTGTTGGTAGACCTGTAGTTGATCCAACTATTCTGGAAAGCAGTTTGAAATTATGCCCAAAGGTCTATAAAAGTGTGCAAACCCTTTGACACAGCAATACTGCTTCTATTATCCCAAAGAGATCATAAAAATGAGAAAAGGATTCATATGTACAAAAATATTTATAGTGGTTCTTTTTATGGTGGCCAACAAATGGAAAATGAGGGGATGCCCATCAATTGGAGAATGGCTGAACAAGTTGTGGTATATGAATATAATGGAATGCTACTTTGCTATAAGAAATGATGAACAGAACAGGAGGATTTCAAGAAAAGCTGTAAAGACTTATATGAACTGATGTTAAAAGAAGTGAGCAGAACCATAAGAAAAGTATACATAGTAATAGCCACAATGTACAAGGACTGATTTTGATAGACTTAGGCTCAGCCATGCAGGGACCTAAAACATTTCCAAAGGACTCATAATGCAAAATTCTATCCACCTCCAGAGAAAGAACTGTGAAGTGGGAACACAGAGTGAAACAAACTATTTTCTCTTTTGTCATGTTTTGTTTTGCTCATGGTTTCTCTCATTAGCTATAATTCTTCTATGCAACGACTAATATGAAAATGTATTTAATAGGAATGTATGTGCAGAGTCCATAGAGAATTTCATGCCACCTTAGAAAGGAAGAGAAATTTGAACACTTATGGAAGTGAATATTGAAATCTGAAAACAAATAAATTAATAAATTTGGAGGAAAAAAGAAAAAAATTTATTCATGGACCCATGGGTCCATGGACATCAGATTAAGAACCTCTGTTTGGAAAGATTCTAATCAAAGCACCACTCCCCAAACAAGAGTTCTTCACTCCACGATAATTAGATTATATCTTAAAATCACCAACACCAGAACCTAAATTTAAACCACCTACATTTATGTACAAATGTTGTACATAAGAGTACATATGTACTCTTACCCAAATACTCTCAGCAAGTACAAGGTTTGAGACAAGTACAGATCCTTTGCCTGATCAAAATAGATTAGTTCAAATGTATTGGGCACCATTTTTTGACAGTGCAGAAATGCAATAACAATATTTTACTTTATGCTTTGGCTTTTGACCTTCTCTCAAACTGACAATGTATCAACCAATGTTCTTTATCTTTGAACCTACTGCTTCAATCTAGGTTTTAATTAGTCTAAATGAATTGTCTCTCTCTCATCACTCTCCTGGTCTTATTAATTAGACAAAATTTAAAAGAAAGTCATTTTCGTTCCAGAACCGTCTTCAAGTATGTATCTTATCCTAGGAACTGTTGCTGCTGTTATCTCATCATTATGATGATATTAGGCATTTCTACATCCCTTCACATTTTCTGCTGAGTAATTACAGTAATTAAGCTAATCATTAAATATTATTCCTCATCACAAAAGTAAAATGAGAAACCACACTACTGACCCAACTAAACAAAGAGAAACCGTCAAAATGAAGTTTAATGATTTGTCCAGGATCACAGAAAAATTATCATAAAGGTGGAAATGGCCCTCTCACTAAAGGTCTATTACTCTTTTACCATGATGGGCGAACAAATATAAACAGCCTCTCCCAGCACTGTCTTACTGTGCAGGCATCAAGTAGAACGATCAGCACTAATAACTGACATTTACCTCGAGGCCTTAGTGTATGTGAAGCACTTTCCATACATTATCTCATTTGAACCTCCAATAAACCTGTGGGATAGTCACTAGGGATTTCCATCCCTCTTGTAGAGAAAAGTAAACTGAGGACAAGAGAAGTTAAGTGACTTAATGGTGAGCCAGCAGAGCAGTATTAGTTGCTAACATTTATGTAGTAAGATAAGGCTTACATATACTTTTTAAAAATAAACTGCATCATAGACATTCACAATTTCTTGTATAATCCTCATTCTTGTTTTTCTTTGCATAGTGAAATATTTGTATTTGTTGAAGTTTAAGTTCACAATAAAAAAAATACTCTATTATCTCATTTGATTAATTCCTCCTAACACCTAGCTACTTGGTGCAATGGATAAGAGTTAAAGCCAGGTAGATCTGAATTCAAATCCTCCCTCAGACATGTTCTTATACTTGTGAAGTTTTTTTGTTTGGTTTGAATTTGTACATAAGTGCATAGACAATCATTCAGGCAGTGTAATAACTTCCATATGCAAAGGTCATGCTAGTAACCTGTAAGGATATGTACTTTGACTTTTTTATCCAATATATATGAAAACTTAGTACCAAGACATATAAAAACCTCTTTCCTCACACCCCTCACTGACGTCAAGCATTGACAAAATGGCTGATCCCAATGAAAGGTGCAATCTGCAACCTGTTAAATCTACACAGATTTAACAAACCGATAACAATACTGAACTAATACTCTGGGTCACAAGATTGCTATGCCCTAAGTAGCTAAGCTAGTCATTGATAGGGAAAAGAAAAAAAAATATTGCCCTATTCCCTACCCTTAGTTCATGTTAAATATCTATAGGACCATGGTTTTGTTTAGCAAGTTCAACAGAGCTCTGCCATTTTGCATTTTACAATCTAAAATATACAACAGTAGCTGAATATATGGAAACATGAAAGTAGTCTACATATTACAAGACAAACTATAACATGAGATAATTTTAAAATGGCATTTTTAAAGAAAAAGTGTTAACCTTTGATGAATTTTATCAATGTAAATTCTCTTTCCAATTATGCTTGTCCATTCTGTTTGAGTCTTGTCTTTTATTCCCATAAATAGATAATAAGTTTCCTTTGAATGAATTGGAGGCCACTCTGAATATTGCATAATATCATACAAGCAATTTTTTCATTTTTACTTGTTTTATTTCATCAAATATTTCACACATATATTAAAAATTTTTAAACCATTTTTTTAAATTTTGAGTTCTAAATATTCTCCCTCTCTCTTACCCTTCTCCTTTTCTTGAGAAGATAAGCAATTTAATATGGATTATACATGGGAAGTCATGCAAAATATATTTTCATATTAGCAATGTTGCAAAAGAAAATACAAAATAAAACAATAAAAATAAAGTTAAAAATATGCTTCAATCTGCATTCAGAGTTCATAAGTTCTCTCTCTGCAAGTGAATAGCATTTTTCATCATGGGTTCTTTGGATCACTATCTTGATCAGAGTATCTAAGTCATTCACAGTTGATCATCCTTACAATACCAAGCAAATTTTTTTTTTAATTTTTTGAGTGACTGCAAAACGGTGTTTCCTTAAGTTGGAAAAACCTACATCATTTACCTCAGACTTCTTAAAAATAAATATGCACAGTAAGCACTCACAGTTTCTTATTTGCCCCTCTTACTTGTCATTATTTGTTTATTCAAATATTTGTACTTATTGAAGCTTAAGTTCACAAAAAAGTAAAAAAACAACCAAATTATCCATGTCATCAACAAAGCTTTCAGAAAAATTACACTATACTAGCCCTCATCCATCGCTTCTAGTACTCAGTGCTATAAAATATAGTCTCTATGCAATGTTTAGAAAATAAATGTGTTGGCCAAACTTTGTGATGAAATGGCCAGTGAATGAGTATGGCATTGAACAAATTACTACATGCCATACACCCAAGGAATGTTCAGGAAATGATCATGATATTAAACTGGCAACAAGTTCTAGTCTCTTGTTCTACAGGAAAAAAATGCTGACATCTTATTCAACCTCATGTTTCACCTTACACTGTTCAGAGATCCAGTGAACTCTTTTCCATACAGAACATGAACTCAAGTCATCACATATCTCAATTTAAAATTTTCTTTCTGATTCCATTTAGCCATCTGTAAAGTGGACGTGTCCTCATTTCTTCTTCCTTTCAAATAGGCCCATGATTAGAAACCAGTGTCTTCGGTTCCTAAAGCTTTAAATTCACAGAATCACAGAATTTGAAAATTGGAACAGACTTCCATGGTTATTTAGGCCAATTAACAGATGAAAGGAATTTCTGGTACAAAGTATCTACCAGGGAGAATCTACCACCTTCTGAGGCAGACCATTCTATTTTTGGATAGTTGTTGGAAGGTCCTTAATGTTATCAAGCCTAAATGTGTCTCTCTGAAATTTACCCTCATTGCTCCTGATTTGCCCCTGTGAGGCCAAGAACAATTCTAACCACTCATCAGAACAATTCTAAAAATACTTGAGTGTTCTCATCTCCAAGCTAAATGTTTCCATTGCCTTCAACCAGTCTTCACACATGACATGGATTCAAGACATTTCAACATCCTGGATACTCATAAGCTTCTTCAACTATAGGACCCAGAACTAAACACCATACTTCAGATGAGGATTTTCACCTTCCTTTTCCTAGAATCTATAGCCTTATGACTGTGTTCCAAGAATTCATTATTGTGTTAAACTGTTAGTGTTGAATTTGCAGCCCAGTAAAATCTCAACAACATTTAAAAGTTAATTGTTGTCTAAACATATCTCCTCCTCCTGCATCTGTGAAATTGATATTTGTACCCAAATGTAGACTTTACAGTTGCCTTTATTGAATTGTACCTTAAATTGAACTCATTCCACTGGCCCTTTCCATTGATCTAGTCAATATCCTTTTGAATATTGGATATTACATTTTAGCGATTCTTCTCAACTTTGTGTCATCTGTAAATTTCTGAGCACACAATCTATGATGTTATTCCAGATAGTAATAGAAACATGAAATGGTGTAGGTTCTACAATGGATCACTTGGGTGCTTCACTGGAGACCTGTTACAGTCACCCTGAGTCTAGCCATCCTACCAGTTCTAAATCCTTTGTTTGTGTTATTGTCTAACATATCTCTCCATATTCTCCAGTAGAATACCATATGAAACTTAGCAAAAGGTTTACAGAAAAATGCACAGCATTCCCCTCAATTAGTTTATTTATCCTATTTTTTAATAAAAATAAATTTGGGTCATCTGACAAAACCTATTCTTGATGACATCATTCTGCTTCTTTATAATGACTGTTTCTTTTTCTAGAGATTCAATAACCAGTTCTTTAAATCTGTTCTAGAATTTTCCCAGGAACCAAAGACATATGTTGACATATAGACCTATTGACCTATGGTTTGTTGAGCCTCTTCTATTTCCTTTTTGGAAAATCAGCACGTTCACCTTTCTCCAATTTTATGGGTTCCTTTTCACTTTCCATGGTCTTTCAAATGTTACTGTCAGTAACTCAGCAAATCACAACTGTCAATTCTTTCAGGACCTGGGAATGTAAGCCCCTGATCTGAGCCAAGTGATTTGAATTTATCAAGGGCAGCTACATGCTCTCTTACCATCATTTTACATATCTTGGATAATGATTCCATTAGTCAATTTTGTTCTGTCATTTCTAATGGGTCATTCTCACTTACACAGGAAACTCTTTTACACAGAAAACAGAAATAAAATGCAAATTAAGCAATTCTGACTTCTCTATATAGACAGTAGCCTACATCCCTTCCACTGCAAAGTTCCTATCCCTTCTTTGATCATCCCTTCCCCCCCAAAATAGCTTTAATAAAAACTTCTTTTAAAGACAGATCATCAGAATCACAGAATCATACAGTTAGAATAGATCTCAGTAGCTGTCAAGTCCAAAACAAAACAATGACAGCAAAAAAACCCTGAAAAAACAACTCCCTCCTACAACTTTTCTGGCAGTCTAGGTTTTTGTTTGGAGGCCTCCATTAATGTGGTAATGCAGCATCCATTCCCTTTTGTTATAAGGATGTGAAGAGACTTTTCCTTATATCTAGACTAAATTTACTTCTTTACTGTTTCCAAAACAAAGATTTATGCACTCAATGTGACCTCACAAAATAGCATTTATGTGATGAAAAATTAATCTATAAGCATTTACTAAGTACTTACTGTGTGCCAAGCACTGTGTTAAATACATAGGAGATATATATAAAGGTCAAAATAATGCATAATTTGATGGTGCTCTCATTATAATGAAATGATGTGGTTAAGGAATGACAAGAAGACTAGTTTGACTAGTGCACAGGGTGTGTGAAGAGGGGTAATGTTAGTTGTTGTCCTTCATTCTCAAAGAGGACCAAAATGACATCACTGTGCTAAAGTCAAGTTTCAACGTGTCTGACTGTCTAATCAGACCAATACAAGCTTGGAATGCTCTATCACAAATCTACACAAATAATCTCTGTGAACTTTTGAGGTGAACACCCTAAATTTGTGCATCCTGCATTTCCTTTGAGATTTTCAATTCTGGTTTGCTCCTAGAGCATTGTACTCTGACGTGTATATGCCATGCTAAATAGTCCTGTGACACTGTCGCCCACATCACACAATCAATTTCAAAGTACTTAAGCAAGGCCTTGAGAGTGTCCTTGTGTCACTTCTTCTGACCATCATGTGACTCCTTGCCCTGTGTGAATTCTCCATAAAAGAGTAGTTTTGGCAAGCATAAGTTTTGCATTTGAACAACTTGACCAGCCCATCCAAGTTGTGCTCTCTGAAGCAGAATGTGAATGCTTGGCATTTTATTTCACATAAGTACCCAATGTATAGTTATTCTACCAGGTGATCAGAATCTTCCTAAGACAATTCAAATGGAAGAGATTCAGTTTCCTGGCATGGTACTTGTATACTGTCCAGATTTCACAGGCATACAGCAATAAAGTCAGCACAATAGCTTCATAGACCTTCAGTTTGGTAGTAGGACTGGAAAGGTAAGTTAGAGTAAAATTGTCCTTGCCTTGGAATAGTTTAATTAAATTTTTATTGGAAATATAACTTCATATAGAGAATTAAATGAAAGATAAGTCTAAAAAGCAAAGAATATTAACAAGCACAGGGTCCATGAAGATTTTCCAGGGGAGGTGGTGCTTGAGTTTAACTTCAGAGGAAGATAAACATTTTGAGAGGATAAAATGGAAAGGGAGTAGATTCCAGGCCTAAGAAGAGTTAGATAGCTAACCAAATACCTAAACAAAAGAAGATGGAAGGTCAAATTTAGGGAAGAGTTGATAGTCCAGATTGACTATAACAGCATGTGAAGGGAAATAATGTAATATACAACCAAACAATTAGGAGGAGATTGTAGATATTGTTAAATGTCAAATGGAGGTGTTTTTTCCTCCTTAAAGAAAAGAGGCATAGATGACTTTTGAATATGAAGATGAAATGTTATAAGACCTAGATCTTCAAAAGATTAATTTGGCAATATTTGGAAGAGAGGTTGGAGACAGGAGAGACTAGAAGAAAAGAGACCAGTCAAAAAATCATATAAATAATTCAAATTATCAATAATGAGAACATGAACAATGATGACAGACATGGGGTGGAGAAAAGAGAATGAATGTAAAGATGTCAAATTGACTGGTGTCTGATTGGATATGTGGTTGGAGTCAAGAATGAATTTGATGTTATGAAATTGGTTAAGTGAAAGAACTGTGGTAACCTCAAGGAAAATACAAAAGTTTGGAGAGACAGAGAATGGGGTAAGGAGAGAGAGAGAGAGAGAGAGAGAGAGAGAGAGAGAGAGAGAAGGAGGAGGAGGAGGAGGAGGAGGAGGAGAAGAAGAAGAAGAAGAAGAAGAAGAAGAAGAAGAAGAAGAAGAAAAGAGAATAGTGGAAGGGAGAAGAGGAGACAGAGGAGGGGAGAGCTGATTTGATCCTCACAACAACCCTATAAGGTAGGTACTGTTATTATCCCTGTGTTATAGTTGAATAAACAAGTTGGATGATTTGCCCAAGGTCACACAGGTTAGATTTGCATCCAAGTTTTTCTGAATAGGTCAAGCACTCCATCCTCTTTATCACTGAGCTTCCCTTACAGTGCCATAGAGAATAGTGAGGCAAAATAAGTTTTAAATTGCTGTGTTCATCCTTCATTTTCGAAGAGGATCATGACTTCAGAGAAATGGCGATATGACTCGCCCTTGACTTTTTTTTGAGTGAAGGAGGGCTATGCAAGATCACTAGCCTCAATTTCTCCTCCTGAGCCATCTGGATCCAGTGACCAGATATTCATCAGGATGACTGGAGATGGCCCAAGATGCAGTGGGAGACCTTGGCTTTTTAGGCTAATGCCTTTTCAGGTACTCACATAAATTGAAGTAATGCTCATTCAGTGAATAAGTCCCTTTAAAAAGTAGCCAGGGGGATGGCCCCTTTAGTAAGTAAGTAAATGAGTAGTAATAGTTATAAGTAAGTAATAGTAAGGTGAAATAAGTTTAAAATAGTTGGAGCCAAATTGTAAGATTCCTTAGTCTGAGGAATTTGTATTTAATTTTGGTTGGCAGTAGAAAGCTACTGTGAAAGGCTCCCTGTGACCTATTGTTCTGTCAGGGAGCTGAGTTATCAAATTCCAAGTACTATGTTTCACCATTCCACAAAGCTAGAAGGTAACTGTCAATCATAATAATTTTTTGAGGACTGACTTGTATCTGTTAGTACTTGTCATTTCAGTTATGTCATGACAGGTTTTCTTGGCAAAGATATTGAAATGGCTTGCATTTCTTCCTCCAGCTCATTTTATGAATGAGGAAACTGAGGCAAACAAGGTGATGTGACTTGCCAAGGGTCACACAACTAGTAAGTGTCTGGGTCCAGATTTGAACTCAGGAAAATGAGTCTTCTTGACTCCAAGCCCAGTACTCTTAATATTGCATCATCAAGCTGCCCCTACCTATTAGGTAGGTACCTAAAAAATGAAGCTGAGGGGAGAGGTGGAGAAATCATAAGTTTCAGTCACAAAGAAGAGTCAATAGAGTTTGGAAGTAAAAAGTGTAACGGATAGTGAAACATAATGTTCCAGTAGATATCTGAGGTAGAATAGAAGTTGAGGAGTCTGGGAACCTGAAAGGTAGGAATATCAAATCAACATCGAGGTCACCAAGTATGATGGCAAAGAAAAGAGTCTAGAAGAAAGTTGGAAGTCAGTTTCTAGAATCACTGAGGAAAGTAGAGGCATATCCTAGAGTCTAGTAGATGGTTGAAATAGGAATCAAGAGTAGGCCCTAGAATCAACTCAATGAAATTCAACAAATATTTATTTAGCATCAACTAGGAATTTTGAGGGAGGCAGGGGTGTCCAGACCTGTGATTTCATTGATGTAGGTTACCGTGGTGAAGAAACTCCCTTTAAATAGACTGTGATTGTACTGCAATTTATAATCTTAAAGAGTTTCCTGAGACATTAAAAGGGGAAGTGACATCCTCTGTGGGCAACAGTCAGTAGGTGTCAGAAAAAAACCTGAACACAGTTTTGGCTGCCTCTGAAACCAGCCCTTTCTCCACTACAGGAAATAGTCTCAGTATGTCCTAGGCTTTGTCATTTCCTCTGTATCTGAACCCTCCTATATGTGTTGTTTGCTCTAATTAGAATGTGAATCCTTTGATATCCAATAAGGATTATCTTGTTTTTTATATGTATCCTAAGTACTTAGAGTTGGACACATATTACATGCTTCATAAATGCTTCTCCATCCTATTGTAAGCTGGTACTCCAAGGAATCTCTTATTCAAGTACTAGACAAGCCTAATTCTACTTATCTTCCAAGATCAAGTGCACTTGTGGTGATATGGCTAGGGACACACTAGGGAATTCATCAGCTAATCAATAAAAATTTATTAAGCACTTATTATGTGCTAGGCATATAATGGCAAATTAAACTTATTCTGAGTTTTTCTATCAAGTCAATGGATTGAAGTTGGGGTTGTTATAGTGCAGGGGTGCTGGGAACCCCAAAATTCAAGGTTCATCTTCTGCTTCAAAAGAATTCAACTCAAGCCTTCTTTCAATCAGAGGCAAAGTTTATTAAAACACAGGATGAGGTGGGCCAGATTTTAAGAATCCATCCTATTAGCCAGATTTTAAGAATCAAGATGGACCTTTTATACAGAAAGAGGGCGACAATCTGGATGTGATCTAGGAGTGGCTAATAACTTGGGATGACACAAAGGCAACAGAGAAGGGTCTAGATGGGATTAAGAGTGGGATATAGTCTGGAGTAGTCTGGGAACAAAAGACAGTGAAGAGTTGGACTGAGTCAGGGGTAACAAAGAATGAAGGATGGGTGGGGATGGCAAAATGAAAAGATAATTGAAAGGATTACTGGGATGAGTCATTCCTCAGGTGAACACCATTGACTTGGTTCAGGGGCTTTGGGGTCCAGGTCCCAAAGAAATGATCTTTTCCTTTTTGGGGTCCAACTCAAATCCTATCCTCATCAGGGATCAGGCTCTGAGAATACAAAAGACAACAATGAAGTAGTCTTTGCCCTTTAGGTGCTTATTGCGTTTGTCCTTCGTTGCCAAAGAAGACCATGCCATCAGAGAAATGATGACATAACTTGTGCTTGACTGTTTTGAGTGAGGGAGGTCTGTGTAGGTCACCAACCTCACTTCTCCTCCAGAGTCATCCGAATCCAGTGATCAGACAAGTATTCATTAAGATGATTGGAGATGACCCAGGATGCACTGGGAGACCTTGGGCCCTTTAGACCAGGGTCATTGCAGGTACTCACTTAGGGTGAGGCAACACCTATTCATTGAATAGACTTGTTTAAGAAGTAGCCAGGACATGGCCCCTTTAATGAGGTCAAGAAAAAGAAAGACAACAGGCTGGGTGGGAAACAGCCATAGTAACTATTGATAACCACTCTAATGCTAAGAGGGTCAAGAAGAGCCCTTAGGCAAGGGCCCACTAGCCTCCCAGTTTGAGAGTGCAGTAGGTTTAAGGTTTTGGGAGAGTTCAGGACAGGTCAAAACAGGAGAAAGGAAAGGGAAGGAAAGGGGCCAGTAAAACCCAAGTTAACTGGGCATCTTTTGGCCATCCAAATTTACCATCCTTTCCATGGAGAAAGGAAGGATATGGGAAAGCAGACAGGAGAGGAGGAGCTGAGTTACCCAGCTAACTGGGTCCCCATTCAGCCAGCTGCATCTACTCACAGGATTGTGTATGTCCCTCTTTGTCAAAGAAGACCATGTCATCAGAGAAATGATGACATGACTTGCACTTGATTTTGTTTTGAATGAGAGAGCGCTGTGCAGGTCACCAGCCTCACTTCTCCTCCAGAGTCATCTGAATTCCTAGGTGCTTATATTCATATGAAGAATATCCATGTCTTTATCAAACAGCATATACCACAAACTTACAATTTATTCCTCAAAGAAGAATAAGAAAAGCTACCAATGTGATTGATCCCAGCTTCATTTTACTATCTTCAGATGGAATGAAGATATTCCTGACTAAGCCTTGGCAACCTGTGTTGTCATAGACTCAGTGAGTTTATTATTGCTTTATGATTTGTGCTTTCTGTATACTCAGTGGACTGGCATTGCTTTATTCTAATTTATTCAAGGCCAAGCAACTACATTGAGTGTATAGCTTCAAAGCACCAGCTCTCAGTGCTTTCCTCAATTGTTCCATTTTAATTTCAGTGCAATTAAGGACAAAGGAGAAAGGTTGACATGTTTTCCACAAGCATCACCATCAGGGAAAGTTCAATAACCTTTGTAAGGTTCTTGTTATGAAATTATCAGGTATTTTGTGCAGTCATGCGAAAAGGACTCTCCAATAAGTTTCAATAACACTATAGGTGGGGAAAATAAGTTTATCTTGGGGTACAACTCATAACCTTTCAGGATGACAGTGTTGTGTACATTGAAGAGGATTCCATTAAGGGTGGCATTTGGAAGAATGATAGCAGATTAGTTTGCACCCAGCAAATGACATGGGAAAAATGCTAAAGTGAATTACTGACATTTCTACAAGGAACACTGACAGAATGATGAAATAAGCTGAAACAGACCATGGAATGGAGAAAGGTTTAGAAGTGAACAGAAAAAGTAAAAAGATATTGCTGCTGCTAGTGATTGAGTAACAGCACAACCCACCAGAATAGTTTCATTGTTGCCCTCTGATGGACTTTTACATCCTACAATGCAGTCTAGAAATGTGGCATTTTTCATATTGGATCCATATTAAAAAGAAATTTTTTCCATTGCAAGAATATATTTTTATCTCTGGTAAGGAAGTGTGAATCTAGTTACATGAGAATTCAAAAATATAATTGCTGAGTGATTGTCTTTGACTCATCTATTACAACATTTGTCCAAGTTGTGCATAACAGTACCACGTGGTAATGAATGATAAAGCAAGGAGTACTACAAGTGACTGTGGTTGATGTCATGCTTACATTTCAGGAAAATGAATGACAAAAGCAGATGTACTCTACATCTTCTCATTCCACCATCATTTCCTTGGAGTTCTGCATCTCAGGAAGGAAAATAAAATGTACTGACAATGGAGGAGGTGAAAGCCCCAAACCACAATATGTCAACTGTTATCATAAACTAGTCAAAATCAAGCTTAGAGGACAGTAAAGGAGAGATCTATTTCCAGATCTGGAAGGAATCTGTGAGCTCACTCAGTTCAACCTCCCAATCAATGAAAAAATCTCCAGAGCCACTGACAAATGGCCATTGTGCTTTTTGTTTGACCAGTTCCGAAGATAGAAAGGTCAGTCCTTCATAGGGCAGACTATCATTTGTCCAATTCTTTATTAGATAGTTCTTCTTTATTTTGAATTGGTCAGCCTCACCATTATTTTCACTTTTGTGTCCTAGGTTTCTCTACCATAGTCCCAACAGGATAGAATTAGAAAGAGGTTTAAAATGGCAATGAGTTAATTCTGTCCCTTTTAATGTATAGAAAGAACCATCAGTGTTTCCCTGTTATCACTGAAAGTATCTCTAAATGGATTATTTTTATTTCATATTCTATTAATTTTCTTGTTTCCTTCAAAACTCTACTTAAAGGATACCTCCTACATGAAGTTCTTTTTAAATCCTTCATAGCTACTCCTACCTCCTTCCTAAAAGGAATATATTGTATTCATTATGTATATATTTACATTTTTAAGGGACAGCATAGTCTAATGGTCATAGAGACTTGATCTTAAGTCCAAGAAAGATTGAAGTCAAGTCCTAACTCTGATCTATATTGGCCAGCACTTAGCAGAGTGCCTGGCATTTAATAGGTACTTAATAAATGTTTGTTGACTGGCTGTGTGACTCTCAGTGGTTTGGGGAACATTCTAAGGCTATAAGTTGCAGAGAAAGTTTCTTCACCAAGAATTCTCTAGTCAATGAAATCACATGATCACTTTTTATCCTTATTCCATACTTCTTAAATAGATGTTGTTTTCTCCAATAAAAATGTTTTCTCCAAATTCCCCAAGAACTTGACATCAAGGTCTTTGAGGTCAAGAATCATTCCATTTTTGTTAGTGTGTCTACAACTCATAGTATAGTGGCTAGAAAATGGGAAGTATTTATTAAATCCTTGATAATTACTTTTTATTACTAAAATCTAGCTTTTTGAACAGCATATCAAATAGGTAGCCAAAGTAGTTTACAGACAAACATTGATGGTCCTGGTTTATAACTGGGTAAACATTTTTCTATCGTTCCACAAAAATTAACTGAGATATTTTCCCCAAGTTTTACAATGAGAATTTGAGAATAATAGACCAAGTCCAGCAAGTCCACAAAGGCAATACACCTAAGTCAACACTTAATAAATGTTTATTGACTATTTGTGGAGAATATTGGGATGAAAAATCCAGTTAGGGTAATAGGTTTCAATTTATGGTGCTGTGCTTCAAGTTTCAGATGGACGTTGTAGAAGTGGGGCATACAACATTGGACACTAAGAAAATATTTAAGAATATAGGATCACAGAAAATGAGAGGTGGAAAGTATCTCAGGACCATCTAATTCAACCTAAATGGTGAAATGCTAGCAGCATTTGGATCTAGTTTTTTAGTTAGCTGCAAATTCATCTAATGGTGCTTTGACAGAACATTTATTTCTTCAACTTTCAAAAGGGCTATGACAAGAGACTTCATCAAATGTCCTGTTGAAATCAAGATGCACAATAACTGTACTCCAGTTTGCCAGTGCATTTTGTGAATAATTTTATTACCTGAATAATTGAATTATAGGAGATTCTCATCTGTACAGGAGCTTCAAATTCCTTGCCAAAGATTTCTTTATTTAAACATGATTCTCAAACAGCAACAAAAGAAAAATCGAAGAATTTGCCTTCTGTCATATGTGGGGCTCATTGCCCCAGACACACATCTATCTCTTCCTTTTTCCTGTTCATGTTCTAATCATACTGTCAAATAAATTCCCCACCATTGTGGCTGGCATTTTTCATTCAGCATGCTCTGGGCTTTTGCTTTTTGGACAGTACTTCTGGCAAGAAAGCTGAACTAACTGTATTTTTCCTCTTTCCATCATTTATTTTTGTTATTTTTCAAATTAGAGATAAAACACTAAATTTCTTCAATGCTTTCACCTTTCTTCTCTGTCAAAATTATTTGGATCTGTGTATAGTTTCATTTTTAAAGGTATTTAATTCTTCTAGAACCCTTTAGATTCAATAGTCATCTCCTTAGACCCATCACATTCCTGAATGTTTTGCAACTTTTTTCCTAAAGGTTAAGAAATATGTCATGAAAATGTCCAGCATTCAATCCCTAACTTTGTTTTTCCAGATTCCCATTGTTTCCATATGCCAGTCTCTTCTAATGTTACAAATAAAAAAAATCAAAGAAAGTTCCTGCCTTCAAGAAACATAGAGAAATAAGAAGAAAAAGTTGAAAATATAGTCCAAGAGTAAGAACACAAAGAAGCCAACAGGGAATCATGAGTGGACTACACAGAAGTCCAAAACTTACATATTATGAGAATTTCTAAAGGAAGACCATCAAAACATTAGACTGATCACCTGCTGGAGATACATAGGAAGTCAAGAACAATATTTGTGCAGAATAGAAAGACTTGGATGGTCTGTGATTTGCATGATGAGAGGATGTATCCACACTGATGAGAAGGTACAATCATCCAAGTATCAAAATTACATCAAATATTAGCCTACATCTATTACTTTAAATATTAACTCGCTTAGAGATATCTAGCTCTGCCATCAATATACAATTTAGTTGGCTACATCCATGGCCAAACAGAATTTCATCCAAGAGGTTACACAACTAGTTCTTTTCCCTTTCACTGAAGAAGGTAGAACTTGCAGCTGACTTTTTCCCTGCAGTAATAAAATTCCTGATATATTCAATGTCTTTCCCATTTCTCAAACCTGCATGTTAACAAAAGGTCACCCAATTTGGCTCTAGTTCCCTGTGTACCCTGCAAGGTAATATACTTCTAAAAAAGAAAAGCTTAACTTAAAGGTCAAAACACAAAAATCTATTTTTCTAACTATAAAATATTGAACATGCTTCCTGTGCTCAAATGGTCCCAAAAATTTCATTGACCTGATAAGGATTTTTGAGTATCAAAGACTTTGGTGGGCTGTACTTCTGAAGCAAAACTGAGATCTAAACCCCAAACCAACACTCAAAGGTGTTCAAAACTTGGTCAAGACAACCATTTCACTGTAAATAAAATCACACACATATGTAAATAACTATTTTAAATACTCTTGGTCAGTTCAGGGACCAATCATCTTATAAACTAGAGGTGTTCTAGCAATGTTTTTGGAGCATTTCTGTAAATTTCATGCAAAAACATACCTTTCATTTAAAAATCAGAGTTAAGGTAAAAAAATTTTCAGAATGAATTGAAACTTTTGTGAGGAATGGTGTAGCTCTGTGACATTATATTACCTAACTCTGCCTACACACACACACACACACACACCTTTTCCTACTTGGAGTATTTAGACTTCTGAAACATAGTTTGTACTCTACTTTGAAAATTCTGTAAGTTCCAGGCATAAAATAAATTGGTTCCATATTTTATCAGTTTTATAAATTCAAAATTCAGGTTGTTTAGTTAAAGCAAATTACACTTCTAGTTTTCTTATGGAAGAATATTTTTCCTGGGAGAAGGAGTTTTTCTTCATTTGCTTTTGTCTTCATGAAACATTACCCGGCACAGAATAACTGCTTTAAAAATGTTTGCTGAATTTGAATTTATTGAATGGTACCTAGTAATCTGAATAGCCTTGGTTGTGAATTCTTTTCCCAAATTTTGCCATTGACAAATGTACAAAGGATCTGTGATTTAGGAAGAGGAACTCTCAGTATTGAAACTCTCTTTACCAGCACAAATCAGGTATTAAATAAGTCTTAAGGAGCTGCTTGATGTCCAGGATGACTAAAGTCAAACAGCTAGTAATAAGGATAAAATTTGAACCCATATTTTCTCTTTTTCTATTGTTTTCAGTTTTCAACAATCACTTCCCTAAGTTTTAAATTTTCTCCCCTTTCTTCCCACCTCCCTCCTCAAGACTGCATGCAGTCTCATATAGGTTTTACACATACATTCTTGTTAAACCCATTTTTCACATTAGTCCTGTTGCATAGATGAATTCAAACCAATGGAAGAAACCATGAGAAAGAAATAAAACAAAACAGAAGAAAAAAATAGTCTGATTCATTCTGCATTCCAATTTCATAGTTCTTTCTCTGTATGTGGATGGCATTTTGCATCAAGTCCTTTGGAAATGTTTTAGGTCCTTGCATTGCTGTGAAGGGCTAAGTCTATCAGAAACTGTCCTCTCACGTTGTGGCTGTTACTGTGTGTAATTTTCTCCTTGTTCTGCTCATTTCACTCAGTGTCAGTGCATATAAGTATTTCCAGGTTTTTCTGAAGTACGCCTGTTCATCATTTCTTATAGCACAATAGTATCCCATTACATTCAAATTTTCACCACTAAGTGTTCAACCTGTGCCCCACTTCTTTCATAAAACTTTCCTTGATCCATGTAATTGTTATTTCTCTCTCCTTTCTCAAATTATCTTGCATTGTTTTTATTGATGGATATATTCTATCCCTCTGACACTTATTACATAACACTGCTTCCAAGTCTTTCCATTTACCTGGAAAATAGTAACTAATATTGAAATAGTATGTATTACTTCATTTGATCCTCACAATCCTGTGAAATAGGTATTAATGTACACATTTTATAGATGAATAAACTAAGATTGAGAAATTGTCATATATCCCAAATGCCACACAGATAGTGTCTTTCATCTCTTAATTATTTCCATCTTATCCTGTAGATAGTTTGTTTGTATATATTTGTTATCTTTCTCATTACACTGTGATCTCCTTGAGCAACGAGACTGTCTTTTGTCTCTTTTTGTAACCTTAGCATTGGGCATAATGTCTGGAGTATAGTTTGTTTAGTCATGATGCTTGGTGACCCCATTTGGGTTTTATTGTCAAAGATACTAGAACGGTTTGCCATATCTTTCTCTGATTCCTTTTACAGATCAGGAAACTGAGGCAAATAAGGTTAAGTGAATTACCCAGGGTCATACAACTAGCGTTTGTGCCTACTAATAAGGCCTATGACAATCTCTTTCCAACCTTAAGAGCTGGAATTGGAGTCAGGACAATCTTAATCTGAGTCCTGTCTCAGAAATTTACTTGCTATGTGACCTTGGGCACATCACTTGACTTCTCTAAGACTTAGTTTCCTTGTCTAGAAAATGTGAATAATAACAGCACAGAATTCATACGATTGTTGCATGGATTAAATAAGATCATATGTATAAAACACCATATGGATGTTTATTATCACTATTGTTATTATTTCTAGCTTTATTGCATATTGCCCTCTTTTGTGAAATCAATAGTGCAAACAAACCAGACTAACTTCTCCCTCACTTAGATTTTCCATTTCCTCCCTCTGAACTCTAAGTGCAGAACATCCCCCATGCCAATAGGTTCCCTTCTCATCTTCCTTTAAGCTCAGGAGCCTCCTTTCCATAAAGCCTTCTATTCTAATACTTAATTGCCACTTTCTCAAATCATCTGGCTTTGTTCTTAGTGGTGATATTCTGTCTCTTGGGTAGAATGCAAACTTCTTAAAGGCAATAATTATTTTGGGTTTTGCCTTTGTAAGCCCAACCTAGCACATTGCTTTTCACACAATAGGCACTTAATAAAGGTGTACCAAATTGAAAAAGAGTTCAGGACCTTGCTATTTTCTCTATCCTACTGTGAACATATGCCATGTTTAGTCTTTAACAGAAGATAACCTATTATACATACTTCAAGAACTTAATACACATTGTGCAAAAACTTGAAACTGTTAAGTATTTGTAGTTTGGTTAGTGGGCAAAGTAACAAATTTCAAAGAAATCAAACTGCCCAAGGAGAAACAATAGGCTAAAAATCTGCTGAAAAAATTGTGAGGTGTATGATTTACTAATAAATCAATCTAGGTAGACACATCTATGAAATAAAAAGTAAATATAAAATTAATGATGAACCATTTAACAGGTATCTTGCAAAGTTTACAACACATCAGCTGATTTCCACTCACTAGTCAATGACTTTTTTAAAGAAACTGTGTTTAGCTCACTTTTTCCTTGGCTATCTTCACCATCATGGAAGGTAGTGTTCCTTTCCCCTCCCTGTCCATCCCTCATTAGAGGATATTTCATTTATCAAAGAGTAACTCAAATTATCTCGAACTAAGAAAGGTTTACTGTAGCTACCATTTTCAGCTTGAGCATCAAGAGCATCAAAAATATGATTTAGCAAATTCAAGGGAGCTGACATCTTGGACATGGATGAGATAATGAGAATCTCTACTGTGTCCCTATTCAGGGAGCTATCTAGCTATTATTACAACCTTTCTAAGTCTTTTCAGAGAAATTTGAAGCATTTTAGCAATGAATAAGCCATGAAATCCTAAGGCAATGGCCCTCTAAAAACACTTGATAGAGGCAGCTGATGAAAATACCACAGCAGAATTACTCAGAAAATTGGCATAGATATTCTGAGATGTCACTTTGGAACTGACAGAAAAAGTGGGAAAAGTGAAAGAAAGAACTGGAAAAAACAAAGGAAAATTTAAAATATTCAGCCAGTTCATGAAATATTAATTTTCTCAGTACTTATAATTCTAATTACTTCCATATTGTTGAGTATTGTTGATTTGTAAGAAGCAACAGATTAACATCAATCATTAAAGAAATAAAGAGCCATTTAACCATGGGAGATATTTATCTGCTATCCTTGAATATCAAAATGAATCAATGATCTCAATGATTTGGATATTCCCTCCAAAAATGCTTATCCAAATTTAGCCATGCCTTGTCAAACAGTTCAAATCTTACCTATATGCTTCCACTTGCAAGGGTTCCACCCAATGTGCTGAGGGCTTTCTTCCCTATCTCCTGACATCCCAAAGCTAAGTAAAACATTCACACAATGAGAACTCTGATTATCTCTTACTCTCACCATGTGACTAGCCTATTTTCTTTTGCTCATACATCTTCTTGATGACATACATCCTTTATTTCAATTCTTCTTCAACCATGAAACAACCCATTATCTGTTATATACCACACAAAAATGTGTCTAACTTGCCTTGAAGTCATATTAGGCATTTATTGAGGTATATAATCTCATAATAATGTAATTGAATCTGAGGAGTGGTATGAATGTTCTCAAATAAATTAGAAAGAAATAAAAGGTTTTGGAGAGTTTTTGGAAGGGATGGTTAGAGTCAGAGGGAAGAAAGGGATTATATTAAATGCAGGAAATAGGAGTTAATGTTACTTATACTATAAACAACTTAATTCAATAAAATTGCTTTTAATTTAATCATATTTAAATTTTCTTTTTATTTAAACCACTTAGTTTTCCAAATGTGAGAACATTTTTTACAAAAAAATGAAAATTGGTTATAACATTGTAGAATTTATGATCAGTAGAATTTATGATCCACTGTGCCACCTAGCGGCCTCTAACTGCAATAACCTAATTCTCTCCTACCTTCAAGTCTCTCTATTCTCCAATGCATCCTTGTTTTCCTAAATACTAGATCTAACTACATCAGTACCTACTGATGTAGTAATTTATGATCATCTTATGGATGATCTAGCACAGGATTTTTAAAGGGTTTATGGTTAGATCTCAAGAGGTTTTAAATGGGAAAAAAAGTCATACTTATTTTCACTACTCTTTAACAGAAAATAAGAATTTCCTTCAATTTTAAAAATATTATTCTCAGAATGGATCCATACTTCATCAACATGAAAAAGGTATCTAAAACACAGCAAAAGATTCAAAACTCCTTGTCTAGCCCAATTCTCTTATTTCACAGACAAGGAAAGTGAGATTCAAAGAGGAAAAGTCTTGGGAGAGCTGGAATTAGAACCCTCAAAGTCCATTATATATGATCTATATATATTTTGTTTCTATAAAAATATAAAGCTCATATAGCAGGTGTCCATTAAATTTTTGTTACCACTGATGATGAACCAAGTCTCATTCTCAACTCTGTGTTCTTTCTACTGTGTCACTCAGAAAAACTGTTCTCTAAGTCTGTGGTCTTCAAAGCAGTGGTCCTTCATGTATCCCCAAGGAATGTGTAATCAACCATTCTGAGAATTCCATTTCTTTCTCCTCATGGCAGCCATTTACAGGGCTTGTCTCCACTACACCTATAATTCAGTCATTTTCACCAAATACTCTACACCACCCCCTCCTGTTGCTATATAAGCTTGTAATTTCTCCTCTCCCCGATACACTCACCTTCTACTACAGGCATCAGTTCCTAATGGCATTTATAACCTAACCATGGCCTAGGCAGCCACAATAGCAGCTATTCAAGTGCCATTGAGGAAATCCTCACTCCCACTTACAGCACACTTCTATCTTGCCCCACAGATCTTTGCCCCAGGGGGTGCTGCTATCTCCCAGTAAGGGATCAGTAATTGCTGAGTAAGAGCCCCACTCCACCACTTTTTCATTTTGGGTGAGACAGAGGGAGTCCCACATAATGTGGCTTGTAATGTACATCAAAGATCTCATTAAATCATCTTTGCCCAAAAAATTACCTTTTTTCTAAGCTTGCCCATTAATATAGAGGACACCACAATCTTTCTACTCTCCCAGATTCATAATCTCAATGTAATACTCAAATCCTCGTTCTCCTTCACCCACTATATCCAATCAGTTGTCTGGTCTTCTCCATCTGTCCTTTTCTCTCTACTCAGAGCCAGTACTGAGTTCAGGTTCCCTTCACCTCTCCCCAGACAATTACAGTAAGAAGAAGAAGAGAATGAGTATAAATTTTTGTAAGGTACTGTACTAAGTATTTTACAAATATTATTTTAGTCAACATTCACAACAACCCTGGGACTTGAAGAAAATAAGGCAAACAGAAGGTAAGTAATTTACCCAGAGCCATACAGTTAATAAGGGTGTGAGGCATGTTCTTCTTGACTATAGGGCCAGAGCTCTATCCACTGTGCCACCTAGCGGCCTCTAACTGCAATAACCTAATTCTCTCCTACCTTCAAGTCTCTCTATTCTCCAATGCATCCTTATTTTCCTAAATACTAGATCTAACTACATCAGTACCTACTCAATAAGCTCAAATATCTCCCAACTACCTCTAGGATCAAATATAAACCCTACCATTTTGCATTTAAATCCATTCACAATTTGACTCGTTTGCCTTTCCATATTCATTGTATACTACTTCCTTTCCTCCATATTATAATTCAGCAAACTATTCTTCACACTTATTCAAAAGTAAAATTAAAATGTCTAAACATGAGTAGGAAATAAAGGTATGATACCATTTATTAATAAGAACTACATAAAGATAAGCAATGGATTTACACTGAAAATTTTCTGATTTTTTTAAATCAGATAAAATTTTGAAATCACATAAAATTCACACATGTTTACTGGTTTTGCATTGTGTAGGGTAAATATTTACACCTAGAGAAATATGACTCTTGTTGAAAGGCTGTTACATTTTCTCACTGCCATGGCTTATCATCTGATATTATTATGCATTTTTTAATAAAAAATATAATTTTAAAGGATATTTACTTGCTTGACTAGATACAGTGACTAAACTACTTGAATAACTAATTAATTAAAAGTATTATTTATAAATCCTTTTATCCCTCCAGCATATTCTGGATATTTCAAAAATAACAATGCATGATTAAACACAGAGCTGTCATTCAAAATAGTATTGCTGATATTTTATTCAGAACAAAAAACTTTTG
Organism: Potorous gilbertii; assembly: GCA_028658325.1. Classification (NCBI taxonomy): domain Eukaryota; kingdom Metazoa; phylum Chordata; class Mammalia; order Diprotodontia; family Potoroidae; genus Potorous; species Potorous gilbertii. The sequence goes on along the minus strand of CM053774.1, from coordinate 59,394,845 downwards.
TTCTAAAATTTAAATAAAATTTTTTGACTGTTTATTACATTCCCTCCCTTTAAATTTGTATTTGTGTGTATTTTATGACACATAATATATGAATAGAATCTACATATATGTTGTATAAATAAGTCCATTGGGTATAATAATAAAAATATTACTAATGATAGGGGAGTATAATCAGGAGAGTTTGGAGACCACTGCTCTAACTAGCTATTTCTAAGCATTTTCCTCAGTAAAGAAGAGTGTAGCTGGTGGGGAGGGGTGTTGGGGAAAACTAATAAAAAATGTAAGAATGACCATACCCAAGGCCCATCCATGCTTCTAATGACTATTTTGCCCTCTGGATCCAGGACATCTGCGCAGTTTTCCTTGATGATTTCTTGGAAGATATTGTTCAGACTCTTTTCTTCATTATGTCTTTCCAGTAGACCAATAATTCTTAGATTTTTCTCTCATTGATCTATTTTCCAGGTCAATTGTTTTTCCAGTGAGATTTTTTACATTTTCTTCTATTTTTTCATTCTTTAGATTCTGTGTGACTGATGCTTGATGTCTCATAGAATCATTAGCTTCTACTTGCCCAATTCTAGATTTTAGTAGATTGTTTTCTCCCTTTAACTTTTGCATCTCCTTTTCCATCTGTCCAATTGTTCCTTTTAAAGAGTTATTTTCTCCAGTTAGTTTTTGTGCTTCCTTTTCCATTTGTCTAATTTTCCAAATTAAGGTTTGTGCTTCCTTTTCCATTTGTCCAATTTTCCTTTTAAATTCTTCCATGAGTTCTTTTTAACAATTCTTATTTTTAAAATCATTGCCCAGTTTTTCTTTTACTTCTCTAATTTGGCTTTTTGAATCCTTGCTGAGCTCTTCCAGAAATGCTCTTTGGGTTTAAGACCAGTTTGTACTCCCTTCTGAAGTTTTACATGGAAGTACAGCCTCAATGCTGGCCTTTTTGGTGTTCATGTCTTGGTCCTTGCCCCAATAGATTCTATGGTCTTTTCTTTTCTGGTTTGCTTCTTGCTTATGATAATCATAATTTTCCTGGCTATTGAAGTGGATTTCTGTTTCTGAGGCACAGGGGACTCTGTCCCACAATTCTTGTCCTTCAACCTTGAGGCATTGTGTATTGTGACCTCTGATTCTTTCCACTAGAAGCTAAAATGCTGCGGTTTACCTGGTGCTGAGCTGGCTGGTGTGCGAAAGAAGAGGCCAGATGAAGTCTTTCTGAGTTTCCCTGGAGTTACCCTGGAGCTTGCTGTGTAAGGTGTGGGGTAGGGGTGGTTGGGTCGCAATACTTATCCTCTCCTGAGCTAGAGCACAGGCAAGTTCAGCAGTTGGTGAGCCCTGTCTGTGCTAGTGGCCTCCTGATTCTCTTTTCTGTACTGAGGCATGCCTAGGGTCTTGCTGTTGACAAGTACTGGCTCTACCTTCCTGGGGCTCAGAATCTCCACCTGGTTCACTGAGGTAGGGCTGTCAGGGACAACTCCAATCCTATACTTCTCCTCTTCAGCCACAGCAAGAGGAACCCTCTCTTTGCAGCTCTCCTAGATTCACAGGCCAAGAGACTGTTTACCTCTTATCTGATTCCACTGTTCTAGGATTTGTCCTGGGGAAATATTCTCTGAGTTTTTCAAGGTCAACAAGGGGAGGGGTAGAGCATTTACAGATCACTCCACCATCTTGGCTCCCAGAAATTCAAGTAGGCGACATATACATTTAATCTCCAGGCTGATAGTCTCACAAGCTGTTGTTGCTGTTACCTGGGGTGTGCCACCTCTCTCTCTCTCAGTTCCACTGGACTCTGATCCTGGGCTGATGTGTTTGAGAATCCAAAAGGCAGCCTCTGCTTTAAACCACCCAGAATTTCTTTCTCAGCTTTGCTAGCTTGAGGTTTGCCCTGGTACAGCCTGTGAGCTGTGCAGTCCTCCAGCCCATGCAACAGATCCTTCTCATTGACCTTCCACACTGTCCTGCACTGAAAATCTGACACACTCTGTCTCCTATTGTATTCTGTCACTCTAAAATTTGTTCAGATTATCTTTTTATAGGTATGTGAAGGAGTTTCTCTCAGAGTCTAAGTGAATACTTGCTCTCATTCTGCCATCTTGGCTCTGCCCTCCTGACTACTTCTTAACAAGGCCTATTCACTGAATGGACATTGCCTCACTTTAAGTGAGTACCTGAAAAACTCTTAGTCTAAAAGGCCAATATCTCCCATTGCATCCTGGGCTGTCTTCAGTCATCCTGATGAATATCTATCTGGTCACAGAATCCAGTTTGCTCAGGAGGACAAAGAGAAGCTGGTGACCTTACATATAGCCCTCCCTCACTCAAAACAAAGTCAAGTGCAAGTCATGTGATCATTTCTCTGATGTTATGGTCCTCTTCAAAACTGAATGACAAATACAACAATCCAGATATACTTAACTCTGAGGTTAATTCTCTACCCTCTAAGCAAGACAGTTTCTTATGATATGAAATGAAATATTGTTAGGTGGGGTTTTTTCAAACATCTCATGTGTCAAATATCACCCACAAAATGAGTGATAAAATGATCTTATAATTGGTAAGCTATTCCCAAAAAACTCCCAGTTGGTGATTAATTAAGTAATAAGGCTAATGAATAAAGAGTTAGAGTGAAGTATCTTTTGTACTTCAGCCTCAAACATTCCATTGGTCAATATTAGCATATGAAAGAAACAATAGACTATTGAATGTATATGGTATTAGTATCTCAAATAGTGAGGGACTACATTGTGATCTGAAGAAAAATCTTGCTGTTTATAGATAATTACTATTACTAACATTATTAATTATATGTTGTGTATTATATACAATTTGTTAATTATATGATTAATATTAATTAATAATAATTTATTAAGTTCCTTTTATTCAAGTGTCTGGTTTTGTTAGAGACAAAGAAAATCAGTTATGATAATGTGGTTTTAAACAAAGTATGGAAGAACCATTGTAATTTCAAGTCTGAGCATCTAAGACCATTTTGTCCCAATTAAACTCCACATAACCTACGTTTCTTTGTGCTAAAGAGTTTCATTAACATGTAATTGCTTAGAAAGAGTTAGGGAAAAGATATGTTTTTAGTGTTATGTATGCCTACACAATGAGACTTAAATGATGGATTTGATTATAACAGTGCCATAGTATGATTTCCTTCTCTATTTATAAATATAAGCTAGATACCTCCACTTAGAGCAATGGCTTTTTATAAACCAATAGAAAAACAAAAGGCCATATCATCAAAGAAATATATGAGCGAGTATGAAAGTAGGCTATTCATGTAGCAATAGTGAAACCAGTGGATTGTTCCACTGGGATTCTTACATCAAAAGAAAGCAAGAAATATATGTAGCCTATGGATGTCTCTAACTCCCTTCTTCCCCAGCATGGTAAAATAATAAGAGATTATAGACCAGAGTCACATAGGATGGGCAGATTAGGATTAGCTATGAATGGCAATACTAGAGGGAATAAAAATCTTGATGAGAAGTCAGATCTATCTGAATATTTGTGATTAAGAAAAAATTATATCTTCAGGATAAATTCTTCTGGGAAATTTTGCTGAGTACTAGATTTGAAGTAAAATCACTGGGCAAGAAAAAAGTCAGTGAAAGAGAGTCAATCTTGGCAATTGCTTCTATAGGATGAGTTCTGAAGTTTTACCTGGAAATCGCAGATTTTTTTTTAATCATACCATTAACCCATTTGTCTCAGAGTCTTCATCACAGCCAAAATTGAAACTAACTCACTTAAAGATAAATCATTGTTCTCCACAGGTATTACTTCCTTTGTAATAATTACAGGTCTTTCTTCAATTTAACAAGCATTTGCCAAATGCCTGCTATGAACAAGTATGCACTGTACTAGGCACTGAAGCTGAAGAGACCAAAAAACATGGCTATACCTTGTCATTTCCCTTTCACTTTGAGGATAGAGCAGGGTGCAGTGAAGGTTCAGTTCTGGAGTTGGAATCACAGAATTTGGGTGCAATTTCTGACTATTCTACTGGTTTTGAATTGCAGCAAAAAACAGATAATGAAACTATAGTGTTTGGAGACAACAATAAGCTCATTTCATACCAATATAAGCATTTAAAAAGAAGAAATAATATTTAAGAATTTTAGAAGTTAGCTGTTATTGATCTCTACGGATTATTTAAAGTGAATAGAAAGGAACAAATTTATTTTAGCTATGCATGGTACCTTTGCAAAATTTTAACATGCTCTTAGATGTTTAAAAACTCCACAAACAAACTCAGAAGAACAAAAATATTGACCTTATCATCTAACTGAAATAATGAATAATATTATATAAAATACAAATATATAGATATAAAATTATATTATATAAATTGTAAATGTTATATATAATTACAATAAATAATAACATTATTAATAAATAACCTTCAAAGAAGGAATTTAGACTACTACTATAAAGATCAATTTAATCCTAAGGAAATGATGGGTCAAAGAACACATCACAGAAAAAAATAAATAATTTCATCAGAGAAATTAATCTGAAATGGATTAGAGAAGTTTTTAGGGCTGTGATATTAGGAAAAGAAAGAATGGATATGAGAGATTATAGAGGAATAGAACATGAAAATGATTTAATATGGGAGATAAGAGAAAATTGTCAAAGATAATACAAAGGTGTAAAACAATGCAATTAATTCCCATTAACAATTATTAGCTTAGGTTCTGACACTGAAGAATGATAGACCAAAAAGTAACTTCTGAAAAGTAGGAAAAGCCAATTAAGTTAGCTTGCTGCTTTGTCTATTTTGGGTAGTCTCTCTATAGCAAAGGGAGGATTCTCCTAAAGTTCCCCTTTTATTTCAACATTTATTTCATTCCATTCCTATAAAAGGTGATTCTGTCACCAAGTGTTACCAAATATAGGCAGAAAAAATATTCTTTCTTCATTCTATTTTTTAATAACTAGTAAGCTATCCATTAAATCATCTCCAGCTACATTAACTAGGGAGTGAACTAAGCAGTTATCCCAGGAACAAAAGGTCAGTCCCGTTATGTGTAATCTTAGACATTTAAAAAATCAGCCCATGACTCACTCTCTCTATTCCTGTAGGAACAGTAATTAAAAGCTAGAAATGCATTAAATTTTATGACTATTCAGATAGTCCCAGACCTCCCTGTTGAAGATGGTAGATTAGATTAAAACTACCATGAAAGAGTATGAATATTATTACAGTGTTAACAAAGTATAACAAATAGTCCTTTGTGCCAATCTTCATAAGATGGCAGCTGGTAACCTCTACTATCACTAACGAGACTCAGAAAACTGAGTATGTAGAGTGGCTAAATCACATATATTTTCATAAATCATTCTGAGTTGTATATATAACAAAAGACAGAATCTTGTTAAATAATACATTGTGGTCAAAATCTTAATATTTTCTTTGTTGAGACCATGGTTCTAAAGCCAATTTAAAATTGATTTAAATTTGCATTTATAATTCAGCTTAATGGACAGAGATGAAAAATATGTTTCCCATCAATAGACAAAAAATAATTATACATTTTGTCTTTGCCTAAGACAAAATTATAACCTATTAACCTTCTACATGTAATTGGAACATCATCACTTGATCACCGTAAGAAATTTTTGTCCCTACTTTAAGAAAGAAAAGGACAGTATGAAGTGCTGTATTGTGGGAAGAAACCTTGCCCTGGGACATTATGAGTATTCTTTGCTGTAAAAAATAAGGGTCTGGTAAGCACTTTGAGAAGTGGGGAGGAGGCATAGTATTGTTGTTGATATTGTTATCCATCCTGTATACTAGAAGAGAACCAATGACATCAGGAGGTTAATATCTTGACTTGCTTGTGGATTGGATTTAAGTGAGGTTCAAAGCTGCATAAAGTTTCCAGTCTCACTCTCTCCACCAGGGTCATCAAAGTCCAAAGGCAAGACAAAAGTCAAGAGAGACAGAGCTACATTGGCAGAGTAAAGGCAGGGACTCACCTGAGCTCTCCTCTAAATTATTCCAAACACCTTTTAAAAATGACTCTAAAGAAATTATAAGCAGTAGAACCCATAAAAAGACAGAGTGACAAATTTCCAGTTCAGAACAACTTGGAAGATCAGAAGGAAAGATCTGTTGCATCAGGATGAAAGAGAAGCACAGTCCGGTGCATACCACATCAGCACAGTCCTGGACACAGCAAAACAAGAGCAGGCATCAAGGTGACTGAATCACTTGCAACACCAGTGGTTTCCAGATCTCTCATCTCACAGATGCTAAAGACAGCTTAGAAGGTCAGCAAGAAGGGGCTGTTGCACCTAAGTAAAAATAGAGCGTAGTGCAGCACAGGTTACACCAGAACAACCCAAACCTCAGCAAACCAGGAGCAACCACTGAGAGTGACTGAACCAACTGCAGCAATGGCAGGGGCTGCTTATGGAGTTCTAAGTACAAAGACAGTAAGAGAGTCAAACAACTGGTCAGAAGGAGATTTTTTGCTAGCACTAAGACATGACTCATTTGCTTTGCCCGTATTTGGATTTGAGTCACATTCCTGGACATCAGTCTAAGAGTGAGGAGGAGCACTAGCATAGCAGAGCTTGCAGCAGCAATGGAGTGGAAGACCCTCCTAAAAGTTTCAGGGCAGAAAAGAGGGTTAGTGGTTGCTTGCAGACCAAAGAAAAAACCAGGAGAGGAGTAAATACCTCTTCTTAGATCATAACACCTTGGAAGAACTGCAACCTTAGAGATACCTAGAATTATCTCTGAAAATAGCTGAACAAAATCCCTGAACCTTGGGACAGGTCACGCTTCACCCCAAAAGCAAAGCCCTACTTTAACAAGCAGTTAAAAGATCATGTAATTGGCTGGGAAAATGAGCAAACAATGGGGGAAACTATGACTACAGAAAGTTACTATGGTGACAAGAAAGATCAAAACTCACTCAGAAGAGGGTAACAAAGTTAAAGCTCCTATATCCAATGCCTCTAATAAAAATGTGAATTGGTCTCAGGCCATGGAGGTGCTCAAAGAGAATTTTGAAAATCAAATAAGAGAGGTAGAAGAAAAATTGGGAAGAGAAATGAGAATGAGGCAAGAAAATCATGAAAAATGAGCCAACAAGTTTGGCAAAGGACACACACACACATAAAAAACACTGAAGGAAATAATACTTTGAAAAACAGACTGGTTCAAACAGTAAAAAGAGGTCCAAAAGGCCAATGAGGAGAAAACAGAAAAATGCCTTAAAAAAGCAGAATTAGCCAAATGGAAAAGGAGGTTCAAAACTTCACTGAAGAAAATAATTCCTTAAAAATTAATATGGAACAAATGGAAGCAAATAACTTTATGAGAAATCAGGAAACAATAAAACAAAACAAAAGAATAAAAAAAGAAGACAATGTGAAATATCTCATTGGAAAAACAACTGATCTAGAAAGTTTAAAAGAGAGTAAATTTAAAAAAAATTAGTGCACTTTCTGAAAGTTGTGATGAAAAACAGAACCTAGACATCATCATCATCATCTTTCAAGAAGTTATCAAGGAGGGGGGCGGAGCAAAGATGGCGGAGTAGAAAGACTCACCTATGCTAGGTCCGAACCCACAGCCCATAGATTTCCTGTAAAAAGAACTCCTGACAAATTCTGGAGCAGTGGAGGCCGCGCAGCAACACAGTGAAGGAGATTTCCGCTGCAGAGAGCCCTGAAGAACCGACCGCAAAGGTAACCCGGACAGGAGCGGAGCCCTGCCCAGCCGAGCGCTCCCCTCTGCCGCCCCGGCCACGCGGCACTGAGAGGAGCCAGCAGAGCCCAGCAGGCGGCAGGGACCTGAATCTCCGGGCGGCCGAGAAGGTCCCACCACCCACAGACGCACAGGTCAGTGAGAGAGACGGGCTGAGAGGGGAGCGGGGGATCTCCGGGACTCGGACCCCCTGGGAAGCGGCCGCTGCAGCAGAGGCTGAGGCAGCTTGGCCAGAGACTCCCAGAGCAGGCAGGAGCTCCACCCCAGCTCCACTACAAAGGATCTCTGTATAAACCCCCTGAGGGAACTGAGTCTGAGAGGCGGCCCTGCCCCCACCTGAGAACCAGCAGATAAGCCTGCTGCCAAAACCCCTGAGGCTGGGGAGCAGCATTTGAATCTCAGACCC
>CM053774.1:59339281-59386204 GCA_028658325.1 Potorous gilbertii | reverse complement strand
TTGGGGGAAGCTTAGGATCTTTTGATCATCATGAAGAGAAGAGTAGCATATGGTGTAGATACACACCAGTGATGAACCAGTTGCAAGTGAAGAGTGGTGAGCATAATTATGAGCAGTTGGAGCTTTGCCTGACTAACTGAATCCCCCAAGGAGTTCTCATGGTCAACAGATTTTGTTTGTCTCACTGTGTAAGGTAGCTTTTCAGCTATTCAAATCTGGTGAAATTATCGACTCTCAATTTCCTCCCTTGCCCCCATGTTAAAACTGCCTGAAAAGCAGCATAGTTTGCTTCACAAGAATTTCAAATATCTCCTTAAATTATATGTATATGGCATTAATACTTTTACAATGAGTTCTGTCTCCAGTTGATTTTTATTTCTTTATTAGTGTTTGCTATACAGAAGGGAGATGGAGAGAAAAGCAAAAGAGAACCTTTGAGGCCAAATGCCCAAAGACGGGGAGCCTGTGACCTTTGATTAAGGGGATTTGTTCTGTGAAGTTTGGATTCAGTCAAAAAGCCACTCTTGTAAGAGGGTCTCCAGCCCCTGACCTAGACTTAACCACAAGTCTATATTTTTAAATTTTATTTGTTTCTTTGTTTTGACAAGCATTTATTATCTCTTCTTCCCATTCTCCCACTGAATAGAATAAAAAGAAACAAACAAAGATAAAAACTTCATAACAAATAAGCATAGTCCAGAAAAATTAATTCCTGTATTGGTCACATCAAAAAATGTCTTATTCTGCATTTTTAGTCCATCCTTTCTTTAGCAACAGGTAAATAGCATGGTTCACCTTCAGTCTTTTGGAATCAAACTACAAGCCCATACTAATGATCTCTTGGCTACATAAAGAAGAGACTCACCAAGTTTCATTTGCTAAGTGAAATTTTTCCTAACTCCCAGAGCTGGTGGAAGCTTCACTCCAAAAACTAAATGTCTATATGTGAAATACATAGATAGATAGATAGATAGATAGATAGATAGGTAGATAGATAGATAATGTGTGTATACATACACACACAGTACATACATATATCACATAGGGACCCTTACTTGAGGGTGCTTTACCCAAAGGAATATAAATTTTCATCACTGAAACGTTGCAGGTTATCTTGGGATTTCTAGGCTTTCTAGGATTTCTTTTTTCCTTAAGAACCAAGCCTTAAACTCAAATCACTTTGGCTCTCTTTAACTGGTCAACAATAGGTCCCTGGCCAAACAACACTTGGTCATTTTTTGGGGCCTGATGAGCCAATGTAATGTGAATGTTAATAGCAATTGTTTCTATTTTGGCCAGAAACCCTGAGGATCTTTCCCTTCCAGACTGATTTTTTTTAAACTAGGTAATTAGAGGTCATTCTCTGCCTTATTTCTTACCTTGCCTTAATCCCTGAATGGGTATTGTCTCAGTCAAACTGAGACCTGTTAAAGACCTTAGCTTAAAAAGGCCAAGGTCTCCCACTGCATCCAGGACCATCTCCTGATTTATATCTTGCCACTGAATCCAGATGCCTCTGGAGGAGAAAGTGAGGCCAGTGACTTCACATAGCCCTCTTTCACTTAAATCTAATTCACTTGCATGTCATAGTATCACCTCCTTGATGTCGTGGTCCTCTCCGAGAACAAGGGACTAACAATAGTATATATGTATACATACATATTTCTATGTATTAAGAGGTAATAGGGTGATGGCAAATACATTGCTCAGAAATGAGCATAATGCTGAGGAATGTAGGAGGGAGTCAAGAATAAAGGAGAGTAAGAGAATAATGGGCATTAAAGAAACAACCTCTTTTTTCAATGTATTGATTGGTTTTGCTGATTTTTTCTCTTTATTCTTTTTTTAATTCCATATTATATAAGATGACTGTATTGGAGAAAAAAGAGGAAAAATATAGGGATGGAGGACTTCAGTGGTATAAAAACAAGATGTCAACAAAAAAATTTATTTATTTATTTTCAGTTTTTAACAGATATTTCCACAAGATTTTGAGTTCTAAGTTTACTCCCCACTCCAAGACAGTGTGCATTCTTAATACCCCTTCCATCCTTTCTATCAAAACCTTTCCTTCTCTTATCTCCATCCCCTCTATTTTCTTGTAGGGCAAGATAGATTTCTATATCCCATTGCTTGTATATCTTCCAGCCGTATGTAAAATTTCCCAATTACATGAACAATTTTTAACATTTGTTTTTAAAACTTTGAGTTCCAACCACTCTCCCTTCCTCCCTCCCCACACATCCCCACTAAGAAGGGAAGCAACTCAATATAGGTTATGCATGTGCAGTTATGTAAAACATTTCCATAACAGTTATATTGTGAAAGACATCCTATCCTGTCCCCCATTTATTCTATTCTCTCTTTTGACTCTATCCCTCCTCAAAATTGCTAATTTCTAATTACCTCCTCCTCCCATTTGCCCTCCCTTCTATCATTCTTTCACCTGCAGCATACCCCCTTTACCCCTACTTTCCTATAGTGTAAGATGTCAACAAAATTTTAAAAAGAACATTTATATAGGCGCATATATCTATACAATATGGTCATTCAAGATGATGACAAATCTCTGTTGATTTCTGGAGTAGTTTCTAGAAGAAAATAGTACAAAATATCTTCTTGATTAGGCCCACTAATGTCCCAAATGGTCAAAATTCCTTGAAGGTGACAAAGCTGGTTCAGGTTTGTCAGTCTTTGAACTTAGGGCAACTAGGTGATGCAGTGACTAGAGCCCTGGGCCTGAAACTAGAAAGACTGAGTTCAAATCCAGCCTCAGACACTTCCTAGCTATGTGACCTTAAACAAGGCACTCACCCTCTGTTTGCTTCAGTTTTCCTAACTACAAACTAAGGATAATGATAGCACCTTTCCTCCAGGATTATTGTATGGATCAAATGAGAAAGTGCTTGTAAAGCACTTTGCACAATGCCCAGCACATTGTAAGTACTATATAAATGCTGCCTAGTATTGTCTTTCAACCATCTCTTTCCTGACAACATGACATTGGAAAAGGAGTAGGAACTGCATAGGACTTCTTGTTGAGAGAAGTGTCTTAGGTTCTCTCTCATCAGGATCAACATGAAACCCACAGCACATGACCCTGCTATTGCTTCATATCATTGTTGTGTTCAAAATGAAGGAGATTGGGACTACTTATATGAGATTAGAAAGACCACAGATATGAGCCACCAGGAAATCTAGGAATAAAAACTATTGCTGGGGTTTATATCTAACCAGCTAGGAATTACCTTAAACTTGGGGATTCAGCATACTGATGGGTCAGACTCAAATTCATCTTATTCAATTCAATCCAATAAACATTTATTAAGTGCCTGCTTTGTGCCATGCATTGTGCTAAACTCTGGCGATATAGTTAATAAGAAAGAAAAATACTCCCTACCCTCAAAAAACTTACAATACTCAAAATGAGACAATTAAGGGAAGGAGAAGACCAAGGAGGGGAGTAACTAAGAGAAAAGGGGGCACCCAACATCTTGTTCCATGGAATGGAAACAAGGCAGAGCAGCAGATGAAGAGTAGAGACAGCCAAAAAATCCATTTTATGCCCTCTGTAAAGGAAGGCATTAGGAGAAGTTTGGTTTTCTACCCTCCAGTGTCCCAACCAAAAACAGAGATGAGGCTGAGAGAGATGATATCAATCAGGGCTAGTTGGCTGCATAGTGATGTGCTGATGTGATCAGAAGTTATCTAGCAGAGATACTGCTTTGGACATGATTTAGGGGGATCAATGTTATTTTTTATCTTGTTTAAGACTGAGCCCACTCTCCCTAAAGACTTAGGTGATATAAGATGATATAGGGGAGAATGTGTACCTGAGGCATTAGGGGGAAGTGTTTGTCCTCCTGTTCTTGCTATATCTGAAAATTAAATATTCCTTTGACAAAGCTTTAAAAAAAAGACAGAGTCCTTACAAGTGCTGACGAAAGCAATAGAAGAGAAGAATCTCAGGTGTATGTACCATCATTGGAATCCATTTACAGAAGAGAATAAAAAGAGATTCAGAAGTATGCCACAAATACTACAACTAAATCCATCAGTGTGGAGAAAAGCAGCTCTAATTTCTCAAAGAACAAAGAGAAGGAAACTTCAGGACTTCAAAGGGACTTTCAAGTAGTAGCTAGGTAATTAATTGACTAACACCTTTATGATTGCAAAGCAAATGTCTAATTCCTGAATCAAACCACTTAATCCATTCATCAAAATCCCATGACCAAGAGAAAATAAGCCTTTGGTTTTAATGAAGAAGCTTTGAAGTTTAGAATTAAAAGCAGACAAAGTTAGTAACCAGTATACAAATATTTATTGTCAACTTCAGGAGACTTAATCACTATTTTGATACTGATTAATCAATGATAGCAGATGATCAAACTTACTTTGATGGCCAAAGCCCAAGAAACCAACAGGACATAGAAAAACACAGGTTTTATATCCACCTGAGAGCCTATGAGCTACTCTCTGTTGTACCCTCTTCCATCACTTCTGTTTCATTCCGTTATCCTCATTTCAGAAATGCCAAATTATAATTTCAAAAGATCTAATATTCCATAGCCAAATAATTAGAGGTAGAAGGGACTTTCAGGCATCATCTTGTCTAAACCTTTTCATTTTATAGAGGAGGAGACTGAAACTCAATAGACATTAACATTTGTTTCTAGTCACTCACCTGATGCAATTCTAACTGTTCTCCTACCATAATCAGCCACTTCTCAACAATGTAGAATCTGCATATATATGCCTTCTCTGCTTCTATGTAACCAGAAAGGGCTAACAGGGGCCTCTGGGCAAGATAAGCAATGACTGAAAGCATTTGGCCTACCTCTCCAAAAATGGATGGTAGATGAAGAATACCTGTTGTTCTTATTATGACATGCAGTTAGATGAATGACCTAGAGCTCTCATCTTCCAGTATATGTGCTAACACTTCAGCCCCATCTCTAGCCATAACTTTCCAGGCAACTTTTAGCCAGTAAGTACTTGAAGGCACTATCCTTTTCCAGATTTCTCCAGTCCTTCCTGCCAACTGACTCACTGCTAATGGTGTAGATAATATAGTGTTTCCAAACAAGGAAAGAAGAAAAACTGACCATGGATACTTGCTATAGAGAAAGGTCAATGCGCTGTACCTGATATATATTTGACAGACTTTACCAAAATCAAGTTTCCCAGAAATGAGACTCATGAAATTTTCTTTCTATAAAACCTTCAGATCTTTCTGGCAATATTTGTTAATGTTAGATACTTGGAAGAATCCTTTATTTAGAGATAGATGTGTTTTAGAATCAAATAAGATTTTTTTTAAAAAAAAAGGTGAGTACAGCTGTGATATGCACCAGGTAGGCAGCTAGGTGGTATAACAGAAAAAGCACTGGGCCTGGAGTTAGGAGAAATTGAATTCTATTCCAGCATAGATAATTACTAGCTGTATGATACTGGGTAAGTCATTTAATTTCTGTCTGCCTTCAATTTTCTCAACTGTATAATGGCCCCTACATCAAAAGGTGGTGAGAATCAAATGAAATACTTGCTGAGCACTTCACATGTTATCTTGCACACTGTAAACACTTAATAACTACCTGATCCTTTCTTTCCACCTAGGGTATCATACTCACACCAATGACATTATACTCAAGTCCTAAAATAGAGTTGTGATTTCACTGAAATAAATGTTGCCCCCAGAGGCAGATGTCAATTTATCCCTCTCTATTCATGTTTTACAACTCTTGTCCATGTTTTCCTATGAGTTCATTCAAAACCTTGAAAGTCTTCCTCCCTTTTCTTGACATTGGAAAGATGCCAGTGCTCTTGGAATATCTCACTCTCACAACATGATTAGCCTTTCCTCTTTTTCAATCATACATTTTCTTCAATGACATCCTTTATTACACTACTTTACTTCTTATTTTTGGTTCCAATTTGTAGCCACAAATGCCCACCACACTCCTCTTCAAATACCTCTTAGTGATACTTTTATTTTCCATTGTATACTATCTACATCTATATCTATAAATATAAATATACATAGTAATATAATATAATAGTCTGCAATATTCCATGATCAGTAGTCATTCAGCAACATTAGTGTAACATTAATATTAAAAAGGTGGAACTAGGAGACTTCTTTATAAAAAGTTTAAGACCACTAAAAAGCTTTGCAATTTCCCAGAAACAATTCAAATCATTGTTCATTTGCAAAGTCTATCCAAGGGGTGTGTGTGTGTGTGTGTGTGTGTGTGTGTGTGTGTGTGTGTGTGTGTAATGCACAAATGGCCTTCCTCTAGTGGTTCAAGTATCTTAGGTAGCCTTTACAATTAAGTATTTTCTCTTTAATTGAAATGGAACATCACCTGGGTAACTGGACTTATTTATGGAGAATAAGTACATGTTGAAGGTAAGAGAATGAGACGGTTAATACCTAAGTCAGTTAAAACATTGGTGCTCCATTATTTACAAGGTTGTTTGAGAAATGACAAGGAAGAGAGATTAATTCCTCTACTGAACATTTTACCCACATACAGTGAAGAATATTTATTTCTAGTGACTCCTCCCACTGTTTTGCTTTCAGTCTCTTGCTTGAGCGCAATCAAAATCATACTATCATTACTGAGCTTTCCTTTTCAGTCCTATGTTCTGACTCCTGAAGGAGAGAAAAATCCAAGTCTTTTCTGAGAAAATAACCTGCTACTGCTCCTGTGTCTACCCAGGGAAAGAAACCTCTAGAAATCTACCAGAATTAAAATAGCAACATCATAGACACTGGTAAGGATAAGAAGGGAAGCAGTAATCAATCTTCCTTCCTTGGATCATAAACTGTTCATTAGCTGCAGACACGAAGAGATTTTTCCCTACCTGGCTATTGCACAATTAGACACAGTCTGGGAGGTTTTATGCTTTTCTCTGAGGCATCCAACTGCAGCAAAAGTAGGAAAATGAGAGATAAACTGATGGAGGACATTGACATGGCATGGTAGGACATTTCCATTATTCTCTGACTGCCTGAAGTATGAAGAACTGTTAGGTTTCTGTAATTAGGTCTCTTATGAACTTTTCTGGGTACACATCCTGGGGCTATGGTAAGGGTATATCATAAGGGCAAGGGTCAAAAGGAAATGTAAAGACACTGACTAAAAGTTATAAGGAAAATGACAAAAGGAAAACTAGTTCTAAATAAAAGGAACTGTTGGTGCTCAAATTTGCATATTCTTAGCACATATGCTATGTGTCACTATATTGTGTTTCATTGTGAGAGTTCTCAGTATAGAACTTGCCCAGGGGAGGCAAAACTGAAGAATCAAGAGGATCTCAATACCTTCTGTTTTGCATGATTGCTTTTATTTGCCATATGATTTACTCAGACATACACAATAATATCACAAGCATCCTTCTGGCAAATCAAATAGCACTGGAGACTACCAGGTCAAAAGGTTTATTGAGCACAATAATGCGTAATAAATGCAAATAATTGAAATACAATGCAAAGCATATCTGAGATGAAGAGCTTAAAGAGAAAAATAGTTTATGCAGAATAATTTATTGTCTGGTGATCACTATACAATACTTATTAATTCATTCATTCAGTAGTATTTATTGAGCACCAACTCTGTACATAAAAATGTGATAGTCACTATCTGGGGACGTGTGGAATGGTAGAAAGAACATTAATTTGGAGTCAAGAACATTAACCTGGAAAGGCCAAATCTTCTCTTGCTATCCATCTAATTGCAGGCCAGTCCCAACTTCTCAGAACCTCAGTTTTTCCATCAGTGAAACAGAAACAGGAGATTCATATTTACATTACTGACATCATAGTGTTATTAGAAGGAAAACATTTTCATTAACTATAAAAGGCTATAGAAATTGTCACTGCTATTGTACTCATCCTTAAGAAATTTTACTTAGCTGGAGATTATCATCCTTACTATATACTGTTGCCTATAGATAGCCAATGTCATAATTTACCAAGCAGTTTTCAAAAAAGTGATTTTTTTCAATCATACTCACTCAAAATTAATTTTTAAGATGTAAAAAAGTACTTTTGACTAAGGAAAAATTTTCCCTTTGCTGAAGTAAAACCACACCCACAGATTCTCTATATAACAGGTATGATAGACACAAAAAAATTACAAACACTTGGATCTCAGTTTTGTCATCTGTAAAATGACAAGATTACACTAGTTGATCTCTGAAGTTCCTCCAAGTTTCATGTCTTTTATCTTATGATCCTTGTCCTCATTCATTACAGCCCTCTACTATTCATAACAGCCCTCCAGAACCCCCACGCCCATACACTGATGAGTAAAATAGTTTAACTGGTACAGCCCAAAACATACCACTCTTTTTTCCTTCTGTCATTCCCTTTACCCTAACCTCATCCTTCTCATATTGGGATCTTTGAGTATAGTGATAGATGGGACCTGATGTTCTTTAAAGTCAAATTCAGCTTATATTTCCAAATGCCTTCTGTTTCAGTATGCTTTGTTTATACATACATTATACTTACAACATCACAGTGGGTAGAGGACCAGCAAGACCAAGCTTCAAGTCTTATTTTCAGAATATATTAGCTGTGTTACTCCAGGAAATAAACACAGATTCTCACGGGTTCCCCAAGACAACTATCTGGAACAAATAAATTACATTTTGTGAGCTTGCATCTATGGGGGTAATTCCCCACAATGGGAGTTGACCAACATCAAGGAAATTACAAAAATCTTGTGAGCTTCTGAGGGGTCAAGTGATTTGTTCAAGGTCAATAAACTAGCATATATTAAGGCTACAATGAGAACTTGGCTCCTCTGAACCCTGGCCCATACACTTGTCACTAAAGCACAATGCTTATGGAGAGGTAACAAGATTTATAAAAGAGGTGTGGGGGAAGAAACCAAGAAAAAGAAGTTCTCCAAAGTCATAGATAAATTTAAGACTGGAAGGGATCTATTAATGTTCCCTCCCTTCTATCTCCACTGCCAAAAAAATATGAAAAGAAAAACAGAACCCTTATCGCAAAGACATATTATCATCCCAGCAACATAACACATAGCATGGCTGAACAAAACTTATCTTCCTTACAAATTGCCAGCTCACCAATCTGGTAAAATAAGCTCCACTGTGCTAGTCCTGACTGTGGTATCTTTCTCTGTGTCCTTTTAGTGACACTGCCTCTTCCCCCCAGTATCTAGCTCAGAGGAGTGACTCTAAGGATAGGCATCTCAAATCAGATAAACAGGGAAAGAAATTCTTTGGTAAATAATCAAAGGATTATTTGGAAGAAGAGTACAAGTTTGTGTAACTTTGTGGAATTCTTCTATTCTGTCTTCCTTAGGGGAAAAAATAGAATATCTTGGTCCAAGAATATTCTTTGTCTGTTGACTGAGGCAACTCCATGACCTCAGAGTATAACAGCAAGGGCCCCAACATACACAGGAGATTCTGTTATACAAGTTATTAGATCTGCTTTTCTAAAAAGAAAACAACTTTTGAGGGGTCAACAATATACTTTAACCAAACACAGATATCAGTCACTTATTTTAGGGTAAAAAGTCAGTGGCCAGAACTTCAGAGAAAATACAAACAGAGAAATAAAGATCAACAGACATGGTTTCCAGTTCTTGGACCATAAGTAATACATGCATCACAGATCAACAGACAGATCCAACTGTCTGATCATACATACATAGTTACCAGAGAGAGAAGCACCAACATCTGAGTTTTCAAACTCAGTTTTCAAACCAGGAGGGCTCCTTAACAGCTGCCCAGAGTCTCATCTGGCACACTAACCTTCTTCTAAAACCTTAAGTCCTAAAGTAAAATCTCACCTCAGAGTATTTATACACTTTTCAGAGCTGGAGGACAGGACCCTCAGACCCTGTGCCTCAATAGAAATTAGCAAAAGGTATTGAGGCCTATTAATGGGTGGAGAACCCTTTCTCCTAACAACCACTAATTTTAAATTTCCATTACACAGAGTTATAGGGAAGATTCATATTTCAAGCAAGAACTGGAACAGATGACTTTTTAAAGAATATAAGACTATCTCAAATCAATCCCTTTAATAGGAAAGAGAGCTAAGAGACTATAAAATTCTCAATTCATATTCAAAAGCTAAAAGCACAGAATGTGTTTTATAGTTTAGTTCTATTAATGTGAAAAATCATCATGCCAATAAAATTGTCTGAGTTCCTGCTCCCTTATCTATGTTTTCATGGCTCTAGGGACATAGAGTAATTTGAACATTTTATTCTGTAAGGATTTGATACAGTTTTATTCTATCATTGAATGTGTCACTTAGTCATGGGAGTAATACTAAGAACCTAACTCAACTTTTTTGACACCTAGAGAAAGCTATGGAACAACAGGCACTTCTCAAAGACAACATGCTGCCTCTCATCCTTCTGGTCTAACAATTTCTATTCAATTAGTCCTCCCACAAAATCTATTTCTCTTTACAGACAGTTTAATGTCAAATTCCTTGTCAAAACAAGTTTCCAGTCCATCATTACACATTTCCAATTTATATAATATACTTCAAGTCATTCTTATATTATTAAAGTAGCTAACGTTTATATAGCGCTTACAATGTGCCCTGCAGGTGCTGTACTAAGAATTTTATAATTACTATTTCATTTAATCCTCACAACAATCTGGGAATTAGGTGCTATTTATATCCCCATTTTACAGATGAGGAAACTGAGGTTAAGTGATTTCTCAGGGTCAAACCAGTAAGTTGCTGAGATCAGGTTTGAACTGAGGATTTCCTGACTCCAGGCCCAATGAGGTATGCACTGTACCATATGACTGTTTTATGTAAGTGTTAAGATTAATCTTCCCACAGAAACAGAGATAAAAAATTTTTATAACAAGTATCTCTGATAAAGGCTTTATTTCAGAAATATATAGAGAAATGAGTCAAATTTATAAAAATATATCATTCTCCAATTGATAAATGGTCAAAGGATATGAACAGGCAGTTTTCAGATAAAGATATCAAAGCTATCTATAGTCATGAAAAGTGCTTTAAGTCACTGTTGATTACAGAAATGAAAATTAAAACAACTCTTAAGTACCACTTCTCACCTATCAGACAGGCTAATATGACAGGAAAGGAAAATGTTAAATGTTGGAGGGCATACGGGAAAACTGGAATAATAATGCAATAATCATGCCCTCTTGGTGGAGAGGTAAACTCATTCAATCATTCTGGAGAAAAATCTGGAACTGTGCCCAAAGGGTTGTAAAACTATGCATATCCTTTAATCCAGCAATTCCACAGCTAGGTTTATATCCCAAAAATATCCAAAGAAGGGGGAAAGGACATATTTGTACAAAAATATTTATAGCAGCTCTTTTGTGGTGGCTAAGAATTAGAAATTGGTGAATGGCTAAACAAGCTGTGGTAAATCATTGTAACAGAATATTATGGTGCTATAAGAAATGACGAGCAAGATTATTTCAGAAAACCCCGGAAAGATTTACATGAACCAATGCAGAGTGAAGTGAAAATAATCAGGATAATGTTGTACAAAGTTATAACAATATTGTTCTATGAAGAACAGTGAATGACTTAGCTATTCTCCAGAATACAATGATCAAAGATAACCCCAAAGGACTGATGATGAAGCATACCATCTGCCTCCAGAGAAAACATCTGATATTGACTGACAACAGAATGAAATATGCTATTTTTCATTTTCTTTTTTTGATTTTTTTCTTTTGAGTCTTCTTGTACAAAATGACTGATATGGAAATGTTTTACATAATTGCACATGTGTAATCTGTATCTGATTCTTACCATCTCAGAGAAGGGAAAGGAGCGAAAGAGAGTGAGGAAGGGATAGAATTTGGAACTCAAAACTCTAAAAAAGATTTTTTTTTAAAAACTGGAAAAAAAAGATTAAGCTTCCTGGAAAACACATAGTTCCCAACCTATTAGCTTAGGTAACTTTTATTTAATAGACTTCTGACTGAAATAAAAGCTACTGACAACTCCCACCATTACTTAGCCACATTAAGTTAAATGACCACAACTTTATGTCCTATGTCTCTCTGGTGTTCTCCACTAAAGTTCTATTGCAATGTCTTTTGATGACATGCACAAGATATTAGACTTACATTGACTAGACCAATGGAGCAAAGTTTCCAGCAGGTCCTACCAAGCTGGAAACACTTCAAATATGTGCTCAGTGACAAACTATATATGGGTCATCTGAGCACAATGCTTCTAAGTTCAGATAGGTTTATCATCAAAGAATTGGCCAACAGGCAATGAATTCACTTGTCCATTGAATGTTATTAAACAAAGGCCCACACATTTGTGATTTGCATTAGAAGAGACAGTTCCCCCTCTCCCTCCCTGTGAGACAGATGCACAGATCTTTTAATTATTGAAATTTATCAAACATATCTTAGGAAATTCTTATCTTCAGGACAATGAACTTCTCTCTTGTTAATTATTCACTGTGGATTCCATTATTTGGGTAAATCCTTATATAGATGGAGATCATACTTGTACATTACACTCTTAGAAAGTTGCCCGAGTTTCTGAGGATTAGTGACTCATCCATCTTCATGCAACTGATGGCAGAGATGAGCTTTGAAGTGAGGACTTTCAACTCCAAGTCTGGCTATCTATCAACTTCACCATACTGCTTCTGCCTGTGTAATATATTAAATGTTAAATTTTAGTAAATATTTATTGAATGTCATTGAAGTAAGGTGCTTTCAACCATTTGCTATAATATTTATTACATACCATCACTGCTTAAAAACTTTCCTTACCCTAGAGATAAAGATCTGATTTTTTTAAATAAGAAGATTTTTAGAAGTATTCAAAGGAAGAAAGAAGAAAAAAACACTCTCCCAAAAGCATGGATCTCTAAGAGAAGAGTAAAAACATTATGTGTTATTATTCTTAATCCAGCTTGTCAGGTCACCTTAACCTCATAGCAAATAAGCTTTACTTGACCTACTAAGATAATATTGCTCATTATACTCTCATATCTTGAATCTCCAATGCATCTGTAGCTAAGAGTCAATTATCAACCTTACCTATTAATCATTAGTGCTTTTGAATGCCAAGATCCAGAGCAAAACTGCCTACACTATGTTGTTCAAGTTTCTTGATGAGTGACTACGTTAAGGAATAGTGGGTTCATGAAATGTAAATAGAATTTGCAGATTCTGTGTGTGCTCCAAATTAATTGAGACATTTTGTCTCATAAAATCATTTTAAGTAAGATGCAGCATTTCTAATGGTTTGCCAAGTGTCATTTTTCAAATTTTAAGCATAAATTTATGGTCTCAGGAAATAGTACTAGAAATTTGTATTTTAGGAAACAACATAGATCTTTTCTATAATGTTAAATGGTCAGTTATTAAACAAGTCATTTGAAAAGGTTTTAACCTGTAGAGTGGCCAAAAAACATATTTTTGACTCCTAATGAACATTCACAATTTTTTCCCCTCAATTGAAATATAGTTATTACATACTTTAAAAAGTACCATTTTATAGAGAATTTTTTTAATAGTTAAGGAAAAGTCTGGAGTTGGAAGGAAACTCAAGTGCCATCTATTTCAAATCCCTCAATTTACAAATGAGGAAACAAAATCCTGAGGAGATGAAATGACTTGGTCACATAGTCAGGAAGCATCAGGGTCTTCCAAACCTACAAGCTATGCTCTTTCTATTATATCACACTGACTCCTTTATTCTCCTACTCCATGTTTGTGGGCTTACAAGTTAAAAAACAAAAAATTAACAGCAGTGACCAACAAGGTGAAAGAGTAGGCATTTCTTCTGATCCTCTGACTTCTCAAATCTCACCAAGTCAGAAATTATATAAAAGCAATTTTAGTCATCTCCAGGATATCAAAAAAAAAAGCTAGGTAAAAAACTCCATGAATTAACACCTCATTTTCACTCAACATACCCTGCACCCATGCCCACCAAGTTCTTGGTAGCAGGGCTGCACAGGACAACCCAAAGGATTGCAACAGAATTCAATCCCATTTACAGACTCCTAATACTGCAAAGATCCAAACTCTAAATGGTATGGTAGAAATTTGCTTAGACTACTATAGCAGTAACATGGCAACACATTGTATTATTGGATCAGAGAACTGAGGAAAAGAGAGAATGGGGCAGGACACATGTAGAGGGCTGTGTGGCACTCCACTGAACCCTAGGAAAGGAGTCCAACTGGGGCCAATTCTATCTCCCCGGAAGTCACTTGGGACAGAAACACAGGATAGTGAACCATGAATTGCCTGGCATAAGAAGAGGCTAAGACACCTTTGAGATCCAACCTCCAGGAAGACTACCATAAGAAAAGAAAAAGTCAAAAAGTTAATAGTAAGATTTTAAAAAATAGGGGAAAACACTGAAATTACTAAGATTCCAGGAAGAAGAAAACTGAAAAAAACTTGAATAAATAGATTAACCAAGTGAGAATATATTAACAGTAAAAAGGAAATGTGACCTCCAAATCCAGTAAAGAAGTTCAGACATCTATATACTGAAAAATTACACAAAATTATTTAGCTCCTGATGAGGCAGAGAACCCTGTGGGTTTTTAAGTAAATGAGAAATCAAAATTGTGAGAGGAGACTACTGTATGCACAGAAGTAATAATTCACAAAATAGAAAATTGTTTAATCTCCAGGGGTAAATTTCAAAGAAACAAAAGGGAGAACATAGGGGAATATACAGAAGTAAAGGACAATCTGGAAGAATAGAAGCAAAAAGTAGTAACAATGAAAGAAACCATGCTCTCCATACAACAAAATATTTATCTCAAAGACATAAAGTATCAGTGTAAGTTTCCTAGAAGAATTTAAATAAAAAATTCTGAACATCATAATGCAAGAAATAGCAAAAGAAAACTGCCCTCAGTTTTTGAACATAGAGAAAGTGTCAATTGAAAGCACCCATAGGTATCCTCCCAGAAGGAAAAAAAAAACAAGGCCACAAACTCCAAGACACATAGTACTTAAATTTAATAATTATATGGATAAACAAAAAATTGTGAAAGCAAACAAGAAAGAGACATTCCAAGATGATAGAAAGGAAATTTAAATAATGTAAAACTATTTGGTAACAACCAGAAAATACAGGAGGAACTTGAATAACGTGTTCTGAAGAGCAATGAAGTTACAAACGCAGCCCAAGGTGGCCTGCCTTACAAATCAAAGCATAACAATTAATGAAAGAAAAAAGAAAGATGAACATTCAAAAAGAAAGAAGCATTCAAAACATTCTTAGAAAGAAAACCAAAAGAAAAAAAGAAAATAATCTGAAGAGATTGTTTCCCAAATATCCCAGACAACAGAAATACAAGAATTGTAAACAAATATAGCAGCCAAGGACAAATTTAAGTAAACAGCAGAGAAATAATTGAATGTACACAAGGAAATGGGAGTGAAAAATAAAAAACAAATAGAAGTGAAAAAAACAGGTCTGAAACATCATGAACTAAATCGTGGAACACCATGCCTACAAACGAATTTACCAGACTAAATTACATAATAGAAGAGTACATAAGAAAGGAGGGGAAGAAGAACAAAGAGGGGGATATGTGATGTATCCTAAATTAGTCAAATGCTAGAGTTATTAATTAATTAATTAGTAATTAATTAATTATCCTAAATTAGTCAAAGGAAGGGAAAATATCTCCTGCTACTTCTTAGGAAGAAGAAAGCCTACAAGAAAATGGTCAAGGAGGCAAAGAAAGGAACAGAAAAAGAAGGAAAAGGGTACTACTGATAAATGCTCCTATGAATGAAGAGAGATATTCCAGGACAGAAAACTGGGATCTTGCAATGGACATCATCCTCAGGAACTTGGTACTTGGAGAAATAATTCATCCTGCCTCAGTAATAGGGGAATCGGAACTTCTGGGGGAAACTGACACTCAGAAGAGTGAAAGTGCATGGATTTAAGGAAGATGATTTGAGGCAAATAGGGAAAAATATCAATTGAAATTTCTCTGCTGATGAAAGCATCAACTTTCAGGGAAAAGATATAATGTCTGTTGTCAGCTCACATTTGCAAATTGCATTTATCACTATTTCTGTACAAGAGTGATTTTTAAAGCCTATTACAATGAGTCAATTGCCTAAACAATCAGCCTAGAAACCATATAAAAAACGAACAATCAGAAATGCAGATGTCTTCTCTACATAATATCTAACATCCAAATACTTAAACATGAAATTTTTTACTTAATTTTTCAACATTCATCCTGATGCCCCTGTAATCTTGCTATCAAAGGTTACTTTCTTTAGTAGATTCCTGAAATCTCTACCCATTGTTTCTACCTAGATAATCTGGAAATTTTAGTATCTGACTTCCCATAGAGTAGTCAACTCTCATTCCAAGCATAACATATGCTTTTGAGTGAGTATACAAACTCTCACTTACACTGATGAATTAGATCCCTAGAGTTCGGTTATTATATCTTTCCTCAAGGTCTAGGAGTAGCCCTTGAGAGGTTGAGACGTGCTTTTTCTATTTCTATAGCTCAAGAGTCCTTCACTGGTGTGCTCACATACTTGTACTATTCTTACCATAACATCAATATAAATAATCCTTTCTAAAATCTAATTAAATCGGACTGTCTAATAATTATCAACTGATAGTCAAGAGCACACTAGAGGGGACTGACTAGCAGTTGCAGTAGAAAAGAGAGTTCTTCAAGCCTTCAATGCTACCCTTGAACTCCACAAGATGTCAAAAATGTTTTGCAAATAGTGTCTCATTTGAGCCTCACAACAATTCTGGAAGGTTGTAGTTGTTATTGTTGTTCATTCCTCATTCTCCAAGAGGTCCAATGGCATCAGGAGGCTGATGTCTTAGCTTGCAAATGAATTGGATTTAAGTGAGGCAGGGCTGTGAAAAGTCATCAGCCTCATTCTCTCCTCCAGGGTCACTGGAGTCCAGTGGCAAGGTGCAGATCAGGAACACTGATGCAGTGGGAGACCTTGCTTTTTTAAACTATGGTCTTTCACCCTGGAATATAAATGTTATTATAATGTCCATTTTAGAGTTTAAATTAAATTACCTCTGAAATTTCTTTCTTCTTAATGCTATTAAAGCATTCTTGAGTATCTTTAGAAAAAATTGTTCTCCTGAGAAAGAAATAGAAAAAAGGATTTACCATCAACTAATAAATATTATTTGATTATTTTGAAAGCCTTGACTACTCCAAGATATGAAACTACCTATTAAGATTAGAAGAGGTTTTGATCTACATAGGGAAGTCAGTGAAATTATGTATTTTTTAAAGTAAATTGTAGCTATTATTTAGGTCATGTACTCTCTTATGCTAAAGTCTACACAAACATGCTGAAGTTTCACTTAATCACAAGCTTAAGCTTGTGTTTGATAAGGTGCTCAATTATAAGTCACCACAACTTTTAACAAAGCATCTTTGAAGCTCATCTCATATTATACATGTTTGATTACTCAATTTAAGGTAAAAAGAATACTCTTCAGTGTAGGATTCCCTGTCAGAAACTTCAAAAGAAATGAGATGACCACAGTTACTAATACTTTCAGTCATCACAAAGAAGCTATTTAATTGCTTCAATTTAATTCTTTCACAATTTGGAATGCAAGAGAGGTATTGAAGATAATGAAGGGTTCCTGCTGATAGTTTCTCCCTTTATATTTTGAAGGTCAATCAATATGCCCACATACCCACCCTGGAGTCAATATAACGTAAAATATATTCTGAAATACTCTCATATTGGGCTACCATTTCATCCATTCATTCATTTGTCCCTATATATAATATATTTTAAAGTGCTGGTTCTCAATCTCTAGGCTGAGGAGCTTTCAAATCTATAATGCAACTCATGAATCATCATTCTGATCTTGATTTCACTCCAACAAAATATGCATTGTTGCTCTGTCATGCATATAGGGATAGTCATTTTTAAGTTATGTATATATGTGCTTGGAAAATGTAAATATGCTGATATGCTTAACAAAAAAAAATAATCCAAGACAATGGTTTTAACCTTCTTTGTGTAAAGGACCCTTTTGGCAGTCTAATGAAACCTATCTTCCCCTTCTCAGAATAACATTTTAAATACTTATGAAATACATATATTATAAATGAAAATTATTGAAAATACAGGTATAAAAAGTTTTAAAAGAAGTTTATGGACCCCAGGTTTAAGGCCCTGATCCAAAACATTATTGAATTCATAGAGGCTTTTTGTCAATTGTGTGTTTCCTAAATCAATATATGTTAATAGAATTACCATCAAAAAGCAGTACACAAAATGCCTTTACCTGAAAAGGGAGTCATCATACTCAAAAAGTTTGGGAACAACTGTTCAAAAAAAATAAACTCATTAGATTGAGAGAATGGTATAATACTCAGGGAACTAGTATCTATGCACTTGGACTAAAGACTGGTAATGCTCTTTGCTTTAATGGGTTTTGTTTATGTAGGTGTGTATCTATGAGGGATTGTTTATAGAGAGTAAAAAGAATATGTTGGGATTCTGTAAGAAGGGAAGAATTAAAATTTCTGCTCCATCTCTCTCTGGCTCCCACATTTGGAATGTGGGCATCACCATTCTCCTCCATCAATTCCTTATCCTCCTAATGTACACAACTTACTGTCTCATCATCAATTTCTGCCTCAATACCATAGGTGGGGATGGTGGGAATCCCAACACAACGTATTTTCTTTCCATGCTGGTATGTATATCACATTAGTCTATCTCCGTATGTCTCTCTCTGTGTCTCTGTCTGTCTCTCTCACTCTCTGCCTCTTGTATGTATCAGTCTCTGTTTCTTCTCATTCACAAAAATGGTGCACATGTAAGAAAAGAAATTGCTATGGTTTACCATACTTTTATCTTATGATGGTTGTTAATACTAATTGAACAGAAATATGAGCAAACTTTGAAGAACAGATAAGCATGGATTTAACACATACTATCCCAAGTCAGGAGAAAGAAAGGGCAGAAGGAAAGAAAAATATCACTGTTTTGTATCAGTTCTTCCAAATGGAAAGTTTAGCAATGACCAGCCCTATCAAACACTACTCTCCTCTCAGTCATGGTGAACAGATCTAGGGGTGGCAGCCATCATATTTTGGTGACTGTTCAAACGTTTGTCTCCACAGCTATTCCAGTTTTATTTCTTCCATATTGCCATTCAGAGTGTCTGAGCTCACATCTACCTCCATATACATTGCTCTCCCACATAATTTCTCCTCTGGAGCAAAGGGAAATTTTTAAGACAAAGACCCAAACTGAAAAATTTCTGAGCAGGCCCACAGACTTTATCTCTACATATATAGAAATATTCATATATATACATGCATACACACATTCATATGTATATGCACACACATGTGTATGCATGCATGTATATATACTTACATACGCATATTTTATTGTTTTAATTGACTACAATATGAATGGCCCATCTTATTTCCTAATCAAGACTGGCACATCTTTTTACTCTTTTAGCTAACTACCTCCTGTCCGTGATCTAGTCAGTCCTCTATCTAGCTGACTTGAGCAACTTATGGTCTGTAGTACTTAAAAGGCATAGCCACCTGAGCCCTATTCTGTTTCTGACAGTCTTTTTCTTCTTTCCTACAAAATAAGACAAGCTGTCTCTGTCAGCAGCTTTCAGACCAAAAGAAGATTCAGACTCCTCAGAAACAGCAAAAGCTCATAAATTCCAAAAAGATGACTGGCTTCTAAGTTTGGGATCTTATGGCCTTTTATTTTTCCCTTTAACTTTGGGTGTACAAATCAGTATAAAAAATCTGCCTCTGATCAAGGAGAAAAGGACATAAAAAATAAGAACCCTTCTCTACTTGGCATGTTTTTATTTTTCAATTAACAAAGGAGAGCCCTTTCTGAAATATTTTCTTCAGAGAGAAGAATTTAAATTTATAACACCATTCTTTTCTGTTCATTATATATGGAGTTAAAGCTAAAAGAAAAGATGAGGGTATTTCAACCATACAAAAGCAAAAACCATTCTTCCACAGTGACAGTCCCCTGCATGAATTAGTTAGAGCTTTCTTTTACTTTCTATCAAAACAAGTAACTTATGAGGAAAGGCTTAGAAACTAGGACTGAGCTTTTTCTGCTCTAGAGAACTCCAAGTTGATGTAATACTCTTCCATTGAAGGTCAGCACCTTCTCTACAGTTTTACAGTCTTGTCATGTTACCTTGAGAATACTTACGAAATGATTCCATTTGGTATTTGACTATTAACATGAAGTTTTTTAACTTTTTAAAAAGTGTATGTATTGATAATTTTATTTCAATAAAATTAGTTTCTGTTGTAATCCTATGAATTTTATTTTATGCATTTCAAATCAAATCAACAAGCTTTTAAAAACAGTATTCCAAGAAGGGATTCATAAGCTTCATCAGACAGTCAAAGAGTCCATCACACACATGTGTTTACATGCACACTCACATGTTAAAAACTCCTGCCCTGTCTTGTGAGCTCCTCTCAGTACTACAATGTTATGACTTTTTACTCTATTACTTCTAAAATGGTACAGTTAGGTAGAGCAGTGGATAGAATACTGGACCTGAAGTCAGGAAGACTCATCTTCCTGGGCTCAAATCTGACATCTGAAACTTACTAATTGTGTGATCCTAGGCAAGTCATTTAACCCTGTTTGCCTCAGTCTCTTCATCTGTAAAATGAGCTGAAGAAAGAAATGACAAACCACTCCAGTATCGTTACCAAGAAAACACCAGGACACAGAGCCAAAATAGCAGAGTAAAAAGATGCACATACACTAGCTCTTCCCCCACAGCCCATAAAATACCTGTAAAGAAAGACTCAACAAATTCTAGAGCAGAAGAAGCCACAGAATAATGAAGTGGAGGAGATTTCCAGCTCAATAGGCTTCCTAGACTTTGAAGGCCAATGGAAAAAGTCTGTCACACCAGACCAGAATGGAGCCCAGCCCAGCTTTGGCCATGCAGTGCCAGAAGGAGGACCAAAATAGGCCTTGGGAGTGGAATCCCCAGCAGCAACAGCCACGGTTCACAGATTCCTCAACCCACAGGCACCAAAGGTAGTTTCAATGGTCAGTGAAAGGTATTTTTCACCTCTGTGACAAGGGAGCAAGGTTCTCCCCTAGCCCCAGCCCCAGTCTGAGGCTCAGTGGCTATGGTGGCCAACAGGGAACAGTCAACATTGTTGGATAAAGCCCCTGGAGGAATTGAGTAGTTGATCTGAACATAAACACTGAATGGAGGCCTCATCTCTGCCTAAAGCCCTTGGGGGAATTAAGCAGCTGATCTGAATCTCTGCCTCAAGCCAGGCCAGGGAGTAAAATCTTCTCCCTTGATTGTGCAACCTTGGAGGAACTGAGATCTTACAGGTCCCCAGAGTATACCCTACTCTTGACAAAGGGCCCAAAAGTCAAGTAACTGGTTGGGAAAATGCTCAAAAAAGGGGAAAAAATAAGACCATAGAAGGTTACTTCCTTGGTGATCAGGTATTCTCTCTCATCCTTCCAGATGAGGAAGAACAAGGTTTGCCATCAGGAGAAGACATAAAACTCAAGGTTTCTGCATCCAAAACCTCCAAAATAAATATGCAATAATCCTGGACCATGGAAGAGATTAAAAAGGATTTTGAAAATAAAATAAGAGAAGTGGAGGAAAAATTGGGAAGAGAAATGAGAGCAATGCAAGAAAATCATGAAAAACAAGTCAATACTTAGCTAAAGAAGACCCAAAAAAATACTGAAGGAAACAGCACCTTTAAAAATAAGCTAACTCAATGGGCAAAAGAGGTCCAAACAGTCAATGAGGAGAAGAATGCTTTAAAAAGCATAATTAACCAAATGGAAAAGGAGGTTGAAAAGCTCCCTAAAGAAAATAGTTCTTTGAAAATTAGAATAGAACAGACGGAAGCTAATGACCATATGAGAAACCAAGAAATTACAAAAAAAAAAAAAAAAAAAGACAGAAAAAATAGAAGATAATGTGAAATACCTCATTGGACTGACCTGGAAAATAGATCCAGGAGAGACAATTTAAAAATTATGGGACTACCAGAAAGTCATGATCGAAAAAAGAACCTAGACATCATCTTTCATGAAATTATCAAGGAAAACTATCCTGATATTCTAGAACCAGAGAGAATTCAATAAATATTGAAAGAATTCACCAATCATATCCTGAAAGAGATCCAAAAAATAAACTCCTAGGAATATTGTAGTCAAATTCCAGAGTTCCCAGGTCAAGGAGAAAATATTACAAGCAGCCAGAAAGAAACAATTCAAGTATTGTTGAAAAACAATCAGGATAACACAAGATCTAGCAGCTTCTAGATTAAGGTATCAAAGGGTTTGGAATATGAGATTCCAGAAGTCAAAGGAAGTAAGATTAAAATCGAGTCACCTACTCAGCAAAATTGAGTATTGAAAAAGTGATCATTCAATGAAATTGAGGACTTTCAAGCATTCTTGATGAAAAGACCAGAGCTGAAAAGAAAATTTGACTTTCAAACACAAGAACTAAGAGAAGCATGAAAATGTAAAAAGGAAAGAGAAATTACAAGGGACTTACCAAAGATGAACTGTTTACATTCCTATATGGAAAGATAATATTTGTAACTCTTGAAACTTTTCTCAGTATTAGGTAGTTGGAGGGATTATACACACACACACATAGAGAGAGAGAGAGAGAGAGAGAGAGAGAGAGAGAGAGAGAGAGCTCACAGGGCAAGTTGAATAGGAAGGGATCATATCTAAAAAAATAAAATTAAGGTGTGAGAGAGGAATATATTGGGAAGAGAAAGGGAGAAATGGAATGGGTCAAATTATCTCTCATAGAAAAGGCAAGAAAAAGCTTTTCCAATGGAGAGGAAAAGTGGGGAGGTGAGAGGGAAAAAGTGAAGCTTACTCTCATCAAATTTGGCTCAAGGAATAACATTCACACTCCATTTGGTATGAAAACTTATCTTACACTACAAGAAAGTAGGGGAGAAGGGGATAAGCAGGGTTTGGGAGGATGATGGAAGGGAGCGTAAATGGGAAGAGGGAACAATTAGAAGTAAACACTCTTGGGAAGGGATGAGGTCAAAAGAGAATAGAAGAAATGGGGGACAGAATAGGGTAGAGGGAAATATAGTTAGTCTTACAAAACATGGCTACTATGGAAGTCATTTGCAAAACTGCACATATATAGCCTATTGTTTGCCTTCTCAGTGGGGATGGGTGGGAGGGAGGAAGGAAGAGAAGTTGGACCTGAAAGTTTTAGGAACAAATGTTGAGAATTATTTTAGTGTGCAACTGGGAGATAAGAAACACAGGTAACAGGGTATAGTAATTTCTCTTACCCTACAGGACAAGAGAGAAGATGGGGATAAGAGAAGGGATGGATGTTAGAAGGGAGGGCACATTAGTGGAAGGGGCAATCAGAATGCATAGCATTTGGGTGGGAGGGGAGAGACGGGGAGAAAATTTGGAACTGAAAATTTTGTGGAAATGAATGTTGAAAACCTAAAATGAATAAATAAATACATTTTTTAAAAGATAGAAATATTGAATAAACTTATCTTAAAACAAAAAAAAAAAAAGAAAATCCCCAATGGGGTCACAGAGAGTCAGACACAATTGGGACTTGATTGAACAGCAATTTCTAAAATCCAAAATTAACATTAGCATCTTTTCCCTTTCAGAACTTGGCTGAGGAAGATTAAGTAATGGAAGGTATGTTGTGAAGGAACTGTTATAGGTAAGATAAATTTGGTCATCATTTTTTCCATAAATTCACCAGGAAAATATTCAGGTAAAGATCTGTGTTTTTAGGTGGTTGATATAATCAACATCAGTCCTCCCCTCTATCCTTCTAGTTGATAACATTCAACATCTCTGAACCTCAGTTTCCTGATCTGCAAAATGGGATTGATAACAATAGCACTTAGCTAACATAACTGTCAGAATCAAATGAGATGATACATATAAAGTGCTTTGTAAATCTTTAAAGTATTATATTATTAAAGTATTATATAAAGTATTATATAAATATAAACCATCACTAAATTTTTAAAGTATTATATTATTAAAGTATTATATAAATATAAACCATCACTATACTCACTCCCTTATAAATACATTCATGCTCACACTGTGAACATCACAGTCAGGAGAAGTTAAGGGTTTTGAAAGCCAATAACTCCAGGCTCTGTTTAATAAATGCAATACAAAGGTTGCTCTGGCAGATCTTCTGTATATTCTCCAAGCACTAGTATGTCAGGAATTCTTTGTAGAGTGCAGGCCATTCCAAAAGAAAAACTACGCCAGAAGTTGAGATGACAAGGACCATCAGTTGTAAAAGAAGAGTGGAGAAGGTGGCCCAGAATATATATTCTAGTCTCTTCATAAACTAGGCAGGATGCCTGATGATCAGAATGGTTCATATGTCACAAGCTGGCATCTTTCTGTTGATTTGAGAGCCCTGTAATGGTTTATTGACTTAATGCTCTCTTTCCTTTACTTCCACAGTAGAAGAAACTATTTTATTATAATTTAGTATCAAATGATTTTTGAATAATGAACTTGGAGGGGAGATGGAGCTTTAGATAAAACAATGGAGATAATTGAAAAAGTTCAAGACATGTCATTTTTCTTCAACCAGAAATAGCAGCAGTACATGCAATCCTGACTCTCAGATGAAGAAAATAAAAATAAACAGGAAAGTCTCTGTAATGTTAAGATATTACTACTGTAGGATAATGTAATAAAGCAACTGCTATATGTCTTTAAAATTAAATAAGATAGCAACATCTCATGGAGTCACATTTGAACAATGAGATTTTCTGAATAAATTGACATAGTTTCTTACTGTATTATTTTTATGTTTTCACTACAATTTTTTCTTTCTCTCTTAACCCTTTGTCAGATATATCTCTTCAAAGAGTCTAGGTAATTTTTTGCCTAAAGCAGAGGAATTTCTGCCTTTCAGGGTAATTGCTTTTCTTTTGTGAGAAAGTTATTTGGAGAATGCTTGTTTTCCAATGTATAAAGAGGGAAAGTAGAAAGTGTTAGATTTTATTCTCCACTATCTCTAATATCCCTTTTCTTTAAAGTGGCACTCTTTTCTCTTCTCCCCAAAGGCTGAAAGTAAACAAAAATGTGAAAGTTACCAAGAATATTTTCTTGGGTTGCTTTTTCTTTTCATCTTTTTAAAAATTTTGTATTTCTAATATTTCCCACAGTGCTTTGCATATCCTAAGTATCTAATAAATGCTAACTGAATTGAGCTAACCATTTTGTGATAGAAATATATGTGTATGTAAGCATATATGTACATGTATATATAACATATGTATATATATATATATATATATATATATGTATATATATAAAATTTTAAAAGACCACCTGTGTAGCCTAGCACCAAATACCTCCAAACTCATGCCCATCCTTATAAAAGAAATAGTGAGGTGGAGAGGAAAGATCTAGGAGTTAATCTAAAATTATAGCAACTTAATTTAATGTTCCCTAGGACTTTTCTTTATTAAGAACTTTTCAAAAAGAAGGAAGTTTCCTATATTAGCTCTAATAATGGAAAAATTAGACAAATTTATCTACTTTTCTCAATTTAAAAGACTTGTTTATCTCATCAGAACTCTGGTGTAGTAACCAACCTTAACTTTGGAAGCCTGTGCTTAAAAATAAAATTTTAAAAAATAAAATATTCTGAAGAAAGAGATGGTAGACAACAGATTCAGAATAAGATACATACTGAAAAACATAACCAGTGTGATCATTTGTTTTTGCTTTATCATTCTTCTGTGTTACCAGAGAGGGCTCTTTTTTGTGGGGGGAGAAAGTCATTTGGAAGTAACAATAATGGTTTTTAAAGGCATCAATAAGAGATGTATTTATATTCTCCATTAAAAATCTAGGACAGCTAGGTGGCACAGAGTTCCAGGTCTGCAATCAAGAAGACATGAGTTCAAGTCTGGTCTCACATACTTACTAGCTATATGACCCTGAGAATAGTCCAATGCAATGAACAACAACAAAATTAAAATTCTCTTTGTTTGTATGACTTAAAGGTGAATGACTTCTCAAAGATTCTGCCACAGGTGGAAAAGTTTTCAGTATGAAGCTGGTAATAATATGTTTGCCTCATAAGCAAACCAGTATTACTCAATTTGGAGATTCTTCAGCAGAAAGTTGGTTACCATGTAACAAGTAGTGGAGGCTACAGAAATTCATGGGAACTACTGAGGCATAGAGAGGCTTTTGCTTGTGTAGCTGGAGGAGATACCCAAATTAAGGAGCTCATAGATCTTTGAAATGTAATTCTGTACTTATTAGCTTAAATATAACTGTGCTTAACATGTGCCCTGGGGCTAAGCCTCACTCTTGACTAGTCTTAGAAACTACAGTCAATTGAATGCAGCCACATTAATGTATTGTGGATGGAATTCTGGAGAGAAAAAGACAATAATGCTTTAAAAAGTGACTTGTAGGGAGGCAGAGTCAAGATGGAAGAACAGAAAGATGGACCTGCTGTAGCTCTCTCCCAATAGCCCATAAAATACCTGTAAAAAATGGCTCCAAATAAATCTTTGAGCAGCAGAAACCACAAAACGACAGAGTGCAAGAGATTTCCAACCCGACAACCTAGAAGGCCAACAAGAAAGGTCTATCACAACAGGCTGAGAGCAAAGCATAGCCCAGCATGGACAGCACAGCATGGACAGCACAGCCCCAGGACTGGAGCAGGCTTCAGGGAATGGAATCATGTGTAGCAGCTGCAGTTCCCAGATTTCTCAACCCACAAATGCCAAAGACAGATTCAGAGGTCAATGAGAAAGCTCTTTAACCTGGGTGAGAAAGGAATGCAGTCTGACCAGAGCCCCAGTCCCAGGGCCACAGCAAGCACTGCCTCAGCAGCTTCCACTCTTGGAGCCCTGGGCCTAAAGACCCTGGGGGAGTCGAGCAGCTGATCTGGGTCTCAGTCCTGAATGGCAGTCCTGGGGTGAGGAGGAACACTAGCAGGGTAGAGCTAGTGGAGGATCTGCAGAGGGACTCCTACTTGCAGTTCCAGGGCAGAAAATAATGCTTGTTGCTCCCAGACCAGAGAGCAGGTCAGGAAAGGAATAAACTTCTCTCCCTTGATTGTGTCACCTTGGAGGAACTGATAACTTACAGGTCCCCAGAGTATGCCCTTCACTTAAAAAGACATAAAAGTCAAATAACTGGCTGGAAAAATGCCCAAAAAAGGGGGGAAATATAAGACTACAGAAGTTTAATTTCTTGGCGAACAGATATATCCTTCCATCTTTTCAGATGAGAAAGAACAAAGCATACCATCAGAGAAAGACATAAAAGTCAAGGCTTCTACATCCAAAACCTCCAAATAATATGCAATGGTCTCAGGTCATGGAAGAATTCAAAAAGGATCTTGAAAATCAAGTAAGAGAGGTGGGGGAAAAATTGAGAAGAGAAATGAGAGTGATTCAAGAAATTCATGAAAAGCAAGTCAACATCATACTAAAGAAGATCCAAAAAATGCTGAAGAAAATAACACCTTTAAAAATAGACTAACCCAAATAGAAAAAGAGGTCCGAAAAGCCAGTGAGGAGAAGACTGCTTTAAAAAGCAGAATTAGCCAAATGGAAAAGGAGGTTCAAAACCTCACTGAAGAAAATAGTTCTTTAAAAATTAGAACAGAGCAGATGGAAACTAATGACTTTATGAAAAACCAAGAAATTGTAAAAAAAAAACCAAAAGAATGAAAAAATAGAAGACAATGTGAAATATCTCACTGGAAAAACCACTAACCTGGAAATAGATCCAGTAGAGATAATTTAAAAATTATTGGTCTACCTGAAAACAATGATCAAAAAAAAGAGTCTAGATACCACCTTTAAAGAAATTATCAAGGAAACTGGCCTGATATTCTAGAACCAGAAGATAAAAAAGATATGGAAAGAATTCACTGATCACCTCCTGAAAGAGATCCCAAAAAAAAACTCCTAGGAATATTGTAGCCAAATTCCAGTATTCCCAGATCAAGGAGAAAATATTACAAACAATTAGAAATACAATCAGGATAACACAGGATTTAGCAGCTTCTGTAGTAAGACATAGAAATGACTGGAATATGATATTCCAGAGGTCAAAGGAGATAGGATTAAAACCAAGAATCACCTACCCAGCAAAACTGAGTATAATACTTCAGGGGGAAAATGGAATTTCAATGAAATAGAGAACTTCTAAGCATTCTTTTTGGAAAGGCCAAAGTTGAATAAAAATATTTAACTTTCAAATACAAGAATGAAAAGAAAAATGAAGAGGTAAACAGAAAAGAGAAGCCTTAAGGAACTCATTAAAGTTGGACTGTTTACATTCCTACATGGAAAGATGTTATGTGTAACTCATGAGACCTTTTTCAGTATTAGGGTAGTTATATGGAAAATAGCAAATATATAAATATACATATGTGTGTGTAGGTGTGTATGAGTGTGTAAGTATGTGTATATTATATATGTGTAGTTATGTACTTGTGTGTATGTTTACATATATAGATATGTGTATGTATGCATATATACATAGACAGATGGCACAGAGTGAGCTGAATATGAAGGGAGAATACCTAAAATAATAAAATTTTCTGTTGAATGGAATGTACTAGGAGTAAGAGAAAGGGAGAGGCAGAATGTAGTGAATCATCTCACATAAAAGACAGAAAAAAGAGCTTCTAAATGGAGGGGAAGAGGGGGGAGATGAAAGGAAATAATTGAGCTTTACTTTCATGGGATTTGGCTTAAGGAGGGAATAACACACACTCAATTGGTTATGGAAATCTATTTTACCCTTCAGGAAGACAGTGGGGAAGGGGATAGGATAGGGAAGATAATAGAAGGGACAGCAAATTGGGGAAAGGAATAATCAGAAGCAAACACTATTGTGGGAGGGCAGGTTAAGGGAGAGAATGGAATAAATGAAGGGCAGGATAGGACAGCAGGAAATGTGGTTAGTCTTTTACAACATGAATATTATGGAAGTGCTTTGCATTGTCACATGTATGACATATTAAATTGCTTGTTTCCTCAGTGAGAGTGGGTGAGGAGGGAAAGAGAGAATATAGAACTCAAAGCTTTAAGAATGAATGTTAAAAATTGTTTTAACATACAACTGGAAATTAAGCTATAAAGGTAATGGAGTATAGAAATCTATTTGCCCTACAGGAAAATAGAAGGGAAGTGGGATGGAAAAAGGGTGGGTAATAGAAAGGAGAACAGACTGGAGCAAGGGGCAAACGGGGTGCATGTTTTCCTGGGGTGGGGTGGGGAGAGATGGAGAGAAAATTCTGAATACAAATTCTTGTGGAAATGAACATTAAGAACTGAAAAATAAGTTGTGTGTATTTTTTAAAAGTGACTTGTAATCTGAAGCTCAAAATCCATTTGCATAAGAAGCCCCATGTCAGTTTGATGATTCAATATTCTATGCCTGAGGGTGGAACTTATGAGAACTAGAGTAAAGAGTCTTGTGGCTTCCAGCTTTAAGAGATAAGTCATGGGGTTCTAGACTGTCTTCAGGGAGTGGTATTTGAAGGGAGAAAAAGACTGGTGGGAGTAAAGAGGAAACATGTAAAGAAGCTAGCCCTTCAATCCTATTCCTATCTGAAGGTAGAAATCTTGAGTAATTTCTCCTCAGGTGACATACAGAACTTTCTCCCCATTGAACTGAGCTGTCTACCTCCAATTGAAGAACTCATTCATTCTTTGTATTGCTCAGTATATCATTATCTACACAGTTTCTCTGATTTCTGCCTGATATCAGCTTGAATGTATTGGTTTATATGCTATTTTCTTCTTGTACTCTTTGTGAAATTGACATTTGGTGGAAAAGTTTGCTGTTCTTCATGCTCAAAGAGAACCAAAATGATGTCAAGAGTCAAGGTGCAATGTGTTTGT
Source organism: Potorous gilbertii (assembly GCA_028658325.1). NCBI lineage: Eukaryota > Metazoa > Chordata > Mammalia > Diprotodontia > Potoroidae > Potorous > Potorous gilbertii. The sequence goes on along the minus strand of CM053774.1, from coordinate 59,356,235 downwards.
GCTGATCAGACCAATACGAGTTCAAAAGGATTTACCATTGGTTGGGTACAAATAGTCAATATGAACTTTTGGGAAAGAGACATCTCTGTATTTGCACTCACATTTCTTTTAAGCTACTGAAATTCTGCTTTGCTCATAGAGCACCACACTTTCTTTGATGTAGGCCCACATCTCTGCCATATTTAAATACAATTTATGTGTGAATCATAAGGCATCACCCATGCCACTTTACCATTTTTACTCATCTCAAAGTCCTCTGGCAACAGGCAAGTGACAAAGCAGTAGTTGCAGATATATGGGGAACTGTAATCATAAAACTGCTCATAGGCGGCCAAGCGATAGGGTCATCTTCCCACTGGACTGAAGCAGCAGTGGGATTTGGCAGCCTCCTGGTTGTCTGAGCAGCCTTCTTCAAGAACCATGCTGCTCGTCTCCTGCATGAGGTAGAGGCTAGAAATGGGGCCCTAAAATATGTCTGCTTCACCCAAACTAAATTACAGCAGGCAAGGATCCTATCCTCTCTTCAAAATATACAAAAAAGTATACAAACACTTTTGTAAAAAAAAAAAAAGAAAAGAAAAAAAAAGAAATTTCCATATTTCAAAATCCAAAAAAAAATATATTTCCACACACATTAGTACATAGAATGTGTGCACACTTGTGGACAACATAAAATCCGTTAGACCTGAAACACAAACAGTTCTTGTTATAGCAGAACTCAACAGGTGTCATATCCACATGGCAGCCCTAAGGGAAAGAAGGCTGGCAAATGAAGGCAGTTTAACAAAGCTGGAGCTAGATACACATTTTTTCTTGGAGTGACTACAGTGATGAGGAGCACTGTGAAGCTGGCACAGGTTTTCCAATAGAAACTAATCTAAACAACAAGTTTATATTCTCCCAAAAGGAGTCAAAAACAAGCTCATGACAGTGTAAACTGCCACTTACAGGAAAGTGCCATGCCACTATCATCAGTGTGAATGCTCCCTCCATTATAAATCCTGAAAAGGTCAAAGAAAAATTTTATGAAGACCTAAAATCCCTATTGGCCAGATGCATTTGCCTATGGACGTGGGGAGGCCCCATTCTGAGAAATGAAATGTCACCATATCTTTCTTGCATTTCCTTGTTATGTTAGTGCTAAATAAAACTCCTTTTATTACTTGCTCAATAATCTATGAGTTGTTTAAGAAAAAATATTTAAACTAATAATATACTCTGTGATTTAGTTTCACTTTTTTTTTTAATTAACATTAATCTATATCCAAACCATTTGTAGCTTGGAGTGAAATATGTCCAAATTGTCCCCCATGTCTTCCAAAATAACTCTTCGACCCAAGGTAATTTGGGGTAACATTTATGAGAATCTTGATGAAGGAAAAGATATATCTTAAAAGACAATTTTCAGCTAACATTTCAGAAGTAATCACCATGCACTTCTGTCCTAAACCACTTCCCTTTAATAGTTCCTTCCTGTGATCAATGTGTTAACTTTGAATTCCAAAAGAAGAAAACATCACCCTCAGGCTACTCATGGCACCAATTGCATCAAAGGATAGAAAGGAGAAATCATACTAACTAGACAAGAGTCAAGTTTGATTATCAATATTAACCCATTACAAATAAAGACTTTAGTCTTTGTTCTTCCCACTTCCCTGAAAGAAAAGTCTGAAAAGAGTTTTAGGTTGTAGAAGTAGTATTTCCTACTATTTCCAGAAAAACTTAAAAAGAGGCTTTTTTTTAAATACACTTCCACAGAATGCCTCATTTCATCTCAAAATTGAACTTGGATTAAGCTTGAGCCTAAAGGTATCCATAGATACATTTTTCCCATGACAATAGTGTTAAAATTCTTCTCTTGCTGCTTACATATGGGAGTCATGAACATTCTACCTTCTGGAAAATGGTAAGGATTACCCAAATGGAGAAGAACATTGTGGCTCTTTGAGCAAGAGGCAGCACACTGCAAATGTGGAATCATGTGGAAGTTTGGTGGCTATCATTAAAGAAATAAATGATGCAAAAAAAAATTGGTATAGTCACATGACAAAAGCAAAGGATAGCCAGTAAGACAGCCCAGTAAGATGCTCCCTTGGCATCATCATGATCTCATGATATTGAGATGTGCATACTGGGCGTTCCCTCTATGGCAAATGGATGAAAGGATACAGACAAAAGTTGCATAGGATGAGCAGACATGGAGAGATCACAATCTAAAGTCTTTGGGAAGAATACCCCCCATTAGTGAAATCATAGATTCATTAGAATTGAAGTATAGTAGGAACCAGCATTTATTAAGCACTATGTACTGTGCTATAAAAGTTTTACAAATATTTGAGTTAACTGAACGATACTTGAAACTGCACATTCATGACCTATAAGTTCCAGTCTTGTTTGTATGCACTCAAGCTATCTACAGTCAAATACTCTCATAAATAGAGCAACAACTTACTAAATGTCTAAGTTCTACTGGAGTATCATGAACATGATTCCATCCAAAAACATTTCCCGTTAGAGATTCAATTACACAGAATTTGTAGGATTTTTTCCTATCTTTAATTATTGAAATTCTGTATTAATATAGTATAATATTTAGTTTACTCATTTCCTATCATAAAATCTATAAATTCAAAATGCAAGATTGTTCTAGCATTTTGTTTCCTTGGCCAAATTGAAATTAATTTTAAGTAACATCCTGTAAGAATTACATAAATGAATGAAAAAATTAAGTGCTTAGTATATGTGAAGCACTGTGCTAAGTGTGGGAAAGGCAGTTTTGTGGGATGAAGGGCTATGAAGGATAAGGATACAAAAACAAAGACAATCCCTTTTCAGAAGGATTTGTCCTATATCTGAAAGTGGGAAATAACACAAAGTGTAGCCAGAGAAGAACCCTTTGGTTAGGAGAGTTTCAGGGACTGTAGGCGAGAACATAAGGTAATGCCTTGTCACAACACCATTTAGGAGCAACAAAAATTGTTTTGATAATGATTCCCAGTTCTAGAGTTTGAAGGAGGAGGAGAAGCTGAGTACAACCAGAGGAATGTAGAGATGGTCAAAGAGGAAAGATGCCTAGTTGGAGGTTTCATGAAATGGTGTTCATTCTGAGAGAAAAAGTCATCAATCAGGACAGCAGGACTCCAGGGTGGAAGGTCTAGGAAACCACTAGAGAACTCAAGGGTGGGCAGCAAAGGTTGGTGAAGAGGCTATGGAGAAGGCAGCAGTAGGGACAGCACCTAGCATGTATGTATGATATATATAGTGTGAAAAGTATGTTGTTCCTGATTATCTCTTTGGCATTCCATGATATTTTATATTTAAATTGGCAGGACTAATGTTTAATTAATATAAAACAGGTTCTGTGCATTTGTAGTATATAGAAAGCATCTACTAGAAGCTTTTTGGGTTTGTGGTAGATTTTTCATTGTAATTTCTCACTTTATTTTTTTACATTGTGTGCGTAGTCATGTCAAATTTTGTAACTTGATATCCAGAATGTTTTTCCATGCTTTGGTAATGGCATGGTGTAACAATAATGGCTTTGTTGATGTAAAGTTCCTTTATCTGAAGGATTCAGACTGTGTGAAATAAGGGCTTGGTTATTTCTATAACTATTTTCCAGATGAGAAAATTTAGGTACATACTTACTGCCTACTCAGTAGCAGAGTCAATACATGTGTGCACAAAAGGATTTGTAAGAAGTTCAAATATCTCTAATTGTTTAAGAGTCACTATCATACCCTCCCCAACTCTAACCTATCATAATTATATCCATAAACCTAGTAAATGTGAAGCAGAAATATTTTAACCTACTTTACTTTTTTCTTCCTGTTAACAACAGGGACATGGATGATGGACCTTAAATTGAGATTCATATTAGAGAATCGGTGAAGTTCCACTTAATGGAGAGAATTTAAGTGAGAGCAGTGCTGCAACCAGGACTAATGTGTAGATGTCAAGTTGGCCAGCTTTCTGTGATAATCATGATGCAGTGGTTGGAAGAGTGTGGGGAGGTGTTTCAGCTTCAATGAGCAGATGCTCTTCAGACCTTCAGACCAGATCTTCCCTTCAGAGTTGGTTCTATGTAGTTCTGGCCATTGACCCTCTAGGCATAGTCAGTTCATGAAGTATATCTGCATTGCCTTAGTTAAGTAGGCAAGAGAAAATCTGAATGGATGCAGAGACAAACAGGAATACATAGTAACATTGTAGTGACAATCAACTTTCTTTCTTCCTTTTTCTAAGAGGCAACCAAGGTGCCCAGAGTAACATAGTAAGTGTCTGAGGCCAGATTTGAATTCAAGTCCTCCTGACTTCAGGGCCAGTGTTCTATACCCTGTACCACCTAGCTACCCTATCAACTTTCAAAGAATTAAGAACTCTGATCGATGCAAAGACCCATCATGATTCCATTCCAAAAGAGCAGGGATAAAGCAGACTGCCCACTTCCTGATGGAGAGGTGATAGACTCAAGATGCAGAATGAGACAGATATTGATAGACATGACTAATGGTGGGGAATCTATTTGGCTTAACGATGTGTGTTTGTTTGAAGGGTCTCATTTTTCTTTCTTTTTTTAATAGGATAGGTAAGACAGAGACAAATTGCTAACTTTTAAAAAGTTAAGAAATTTGAGTAATATTGATAATATATTTCATAGATTCTATTTAGATCATATGTAGATTATACCTGATCCCCATGACAAAGGTTAATCCTTCATCTCCAATATCTAGCATTTCTAGGGTTTCTAGCATGAAGATATAATAATAGCTAACATTTAAAGAGTATTTACTATGCATGTGCCAAGCTCTATGCTAAGCACTTTACAATGACTATCTCATTTGATCCTCCCAACAACTCTGAGAGGAAGGTGTAAAACTGAGTCATAGAGATTAAGTGATTTGCCCATGTCACAAAGCTAGTATGTATCAAAAGCAGGATTTGAACTTAAGTCTCTAGTCTCTGGGGCCCATTTCTTTTTCACTACATCATACTGCTTCTAAAAAAGATACTGTTATCTTTTTCAAATCCTTATAATATCGTGTATATTATGCAATATAGTATAGTATACACCATACTATATATAGTATATACCACACCACTTAATCTATAGATTTACATAAGTATCACTTATAGAACAACTGAATTATTTATAATTCTATTTTACTTAAAAGGTGAGAAAAGTTATGCAATATAGCCATAGATGTATACACACACATATGTGTATGTATGTATGTATATACACATCTATGGAGTCATTTTTTATAGCTGGAAAGACACTGGGACCAAAGAATATCCAGACTATGAGACTGAGATAATTTGTTCTTATCATGTTGTGTTTGATTAAGAAAGTCAGTAATATATACACACACCTTATTAGTACTCTGTGTGTCTGTGTGTGAATAAATGAATGAAAGTAAAATAGTTAACTGATTGCTATGTGTCAGACACAGCATGAAAATCCTGGGGATGAAAATATAAAAGAGAGACAGCTTCTACCCTCAAATGTAGTGCCAATGTGATATTCACAGCACCTACAGTGGCCAGGAATATGCCTGCATGGTTCTGAATTGCAAAATATAACAGACTCCCCACATGGAAGACAGAAGCAAACACCAGAAAGCCAAATCCCAACAATAGAAAATCAAGTCCATCCTAGCAACAAAGAAATCCATACACGGTAACAATGCAGCAGGCATTACCCTCCCCAAGCCTTCCTCTACTAGGCTTCCCAGAAACCAGCTCCCTTAAACAAAATCACAAACAAACTCTCCCACTCATGCTAGTTGTTGCACCAACTGCCTGATTACTCTCTCTCTCAGCTCTGACTAGTCTGACCAACTTCTTCTCAGCTCCGCTCCAACTTTGCCTCTTCCTGCTCCACTCCTTCCTGTTCTACTCATTCAGAAAGCTTCTTCCACCACACGCTTCATGTGACTCAAACTCATGTGACTTAGGCTTTCATGTGACTTAAGTAAGTCACATAGGCCTATTGATGAATGGGAAAGATCTTCTCATTCCATTAAAAATACATTAATTCCATTAAAAATATATTAACAATACATCAGTCATTCTACAGAGACTACATGTAAAAAAGCTATTAGGGTCTAGAAAGTCAACAGGGACGGTGAATGAAGTCATTGAGTATAACAGTTGACATGCCCTTTGCAGAAACAATATTAGCATTCATTTGATTACTTTTCCAGAGCAAGAGACAGAATGTGGAAAGAGTGGGAGGCAACTCAATAAGCATTTCAGAAGTGTAAATCATGTGCTAGGCACTGTACAGGGAATATTGTACAAGTGGTAATATAAAAGGAAGATGGCCTTGTTAGATAGAATTTTGGGGCTGGTCAGAAATAGGACTTTCATCAGAATTGTAGTTCTTAAGTGCCCATATCTGACAAAACATTACTTATGTGAGATTATTCTTATCACAGTGGGAAGTTAGATGAGACTCCGTGTGATTGTACCTCCTCCTGTGACCAGGCAGAAAGGAAATGATTCACTACATCTAACAGAAGCATTTTTGGTTGGAGCTAGTTTCTTTGGGGTCACACCAAAGACAAACCTCTCTTCATTCTACTCCTGAATCATCTAAACTCTTTATTGTCTGCCTCCATGATCTAAGGCAATATAATTATGAATAAGGCTTCTTAAAGGGAGGAGGAACCAGAGCAAGAAGCATATATAGAGCTTGGCTTAATCATATTTTTCTTCTGAGTTAAAGGCCAACGCAATCAAGACAACAGAACCATACAAGCAGACAGCTATATTTTCATTTGTCATCATAGTCATCACCTAAACATAATTCATAAAAGCTTAAAAATAATTCTTCTAGTAGATGTTGCCACAGTGAGCTTAAACTTTAAACTACCTCAAAATAAGGAGACTTATAAAAAAAAATCAAAATCAAGTGGGAAAAAGAACAAGTTATTTATCATTCCCATAGCCCTGCCTACAACTGTATTTGAACAAAAGATGATTTCAATGATTCTACAAAGTAATTCTCCAGAATAAGCTTGAACCATAGTTAAAATAAGCTTGAATCTTAGTGGTCGTTCAATCATTCAGTCATGTCTACCTCTTTGTGATCCCATGGACCATAGCACACCAATACTGTCCATGTGGTTTTGTTTGCAAGAGTCCTGGAGTGGTATGTCATTTCCTTCTCCCATGGATCAAGGCAAATGGAGGCTAAGTTAATAAGTATCTGAGGCTGGATTTGAACTCAAATCTTCTTGATTCCATGCCTAGCATTTTATCCAGTGAGCTTGAAACTTGGTACTTCTATTTATATATAAATAATCAGTTATTTTTTTCTCTTTCCCATTAGTTGACCAAACATTAAACATAAGAGAACAATATGATCATGACATATCCTAAAGCAGTTTCTATCTGAATTCCACTGGACATAAAGATCAATTGATCATTTAATCAATAAACATTTATTAAGCCTACTATGTTCCTGGCACTGTCCCAAGTACTGGGGAAAAAAAGAAGAGGCAAAAGATAATCCTTGCTTCAAGGAGCTTGTACAGTCAACCTCCAAACATTCATGGGTTTCACATTCACAGTTTTGATTATTCAGAAGTTGACAATCAATAATTAAACGAGAATTTTTGGAGATTTGCATTGTGCTGTAAGAATCACAGAAGCAGTGTATATGTAAAGAAAGCTAAAATAAAAGTAAGTTATAAATGCTGAATATTATTCATCTATTTGTCACTTGCTACCCTAAGTATATAAATAATATATATAAATATATTATAAACAGTTAAATTTTTTTAAAGTTTCAGTGCACCAATGAACTACAGGCTAGCACTCTCTTTAAGAATGTCTCCCTTTTTGTCTCTCTGCCACCCAGACTCAATCATGTGATTTTGTCCCCCAGTGATCTTTATATTGTGTGCTTTTCATAGAAGAAGGAAATCCCTGAAGCCTTTGCTGCAGCTATTTAGGTGGCATATATGCAAGATATTGATGTCTCTCACATAGAAACTGCAACTTTTTTATGATAGCAATGTATTTATTTTACATGTTTTGTGTGTCAAATGTGATCAGAATTATTAAAAAATAAATGTTTGGAGTGAATTATTCTCAGTTTTTCACTTTCATCAGGGTCAGAATGTCGAGAAACAATTGTAATCTAATGAAGGAGACAACATACAAACAAACGCATACAAACAAACTATATATAGGATAAATAGGAAATCATTAAAAGAAGGAAAGCATTAGAATTAGGGAGAAATTGGGGAAAACTTCCTGTAAAAGATAGGGTTTTAGTTGGGACTTAAAGAAAGTTAGGGAAATCAGTAGGCAAAATTGAATGGGGAGATCATTTTGACCTTGAGAAAATATCCAGAGCCAATAAATAGAGTGTCCTGTTCCAAGACATGCAATTTCTTATTCATTGAATGATGAGAAAGCCAATGTCACTATCAGACACTATGTGGCAAAGAGTAAATGTAAGAAGACTGGGGAAGAAGGAGGGGGCTAGATTTGAAGGGCTTGAATCCCAAAGAGATGATTTCGTATTTGATAGCAGAAACTATAAGGCACCATTAGATTTTATCAAGCAAGGGGATGATGTGATTAGACCTGTGTTTAAGGAAAATCACTTTGATGACTCAATGGAGGATGGATTAGAATAGAGAGACTTGAGGCAGGTAGATCCACCATGAAGCTATTGCAAAGTTTAGTTGTGAGACAATGAGGGACTGCCTTAGATGGCTGGTAGTATCAGAGGAAAGAAGGGGGCTTATTCAAGAGATGTTGCAGAGGTAAAATCAACAGATCTTGGCAACATACTGGATGTGAAGAATGAGAGATAGTGAAGATTCAAGGATAACTCCTAGATTGTGAGCCTGAGGGAGTAGGAGAATGGTGTTGCCTTCTACAGTAATAAAGACAGAAGGAAAGATGGGGTTGGAAAATAATTAATTCCATTTTGAGTATATTGAATTTAAGATGTCTAATAGACATTCAATTTGAGAGATTTCTGAAAAGCAGTTGGAGATGTGAGATGGGAGATCAACAGAAAGGTTGAGGGAGTAAAGACAGATTTAAGAATTATCAACATAGATGGTAATTAAATCCATGGGGGTTGATAAGATTGTCAAATGAAGTAAACAGAAAAGGGCCCAGAAGAGAACCTTGAGGGACACCTATGCCAGAGGTTATGATGTGAATACAGATCCAGCAAAGGAGATAGAGAACTGAGTGGCCAAGAAAGAATGGTGTCCCAAAAAACTTATAGAGAACAAAGTGTCAAAAAGAGAGTGTGATCAGTAGTGTCAAAATCTGCAGAGTTCAAACAGAATGAGAACTGAACAAAGGCTGTCAGATTTGGCAGCTAGAAGATCATCAGTAACTTGAAAGAGAGTAGTTTCAATGGAATGACATGATCATAAGCCAGATTGTAAGGGAATGACAGAAGAGAAAGTGGAGGCACCTGTTTTTTTAAGAAGTTTAGCTAGGAAGAGCAGAAGAAATATAGGATGATAGTTATTGGAGATGGAATGATCAAATGAGGCTGGTTTATTTTTCCAGAATGGGGGAAGACATATTTCTAAGAAGCAGAGAATGAGCCAGCAGGCAGGGAGAGATTGAATATAACTAACAGTGGGGATGACAGAGGGAATAATGTGTTGGAGGAGATGGAATGGAATGGAATTGATTGAACAGGTAGAGGAATTGGTCTGTGGAAGCAGTAGGGCCACCTTATTACATGAGACTGAGGTGAAGGAGGAGAGAGCAATAGAAAGCATCTGAATGATAGAAGAGGAAGGGTGTAGAAGAGGAAGGTTACTGTGAATGATTTCAATTTTTTTTATAAATTATAAAGCAAGGTTCTCAGCTAAGATGGGGTAAAGAGAACAATGGGAAATTTGAAAAGGGATGAAAAAATTTGCAAGAGCCAATATTGAGACTGAAATAGTGAGTTGATAAGAGAGGTATAACAAGGTTTCCCAGCAGCAGTGAAGATCCAGTAATGAACCCAATAAGAATAATTGTATGATTTTCTCCACCTTGGTTTAGCAACACATATGTAGGAGTAATCCCACCATTCATAAAGATGGGATTTTTTTTTAAATGATCATCATCATAGAGGTGGCAGAGCATAACAGATAGAGGACTGAAATTCGAGAATCGGGAAAGGCTTGTGTTCAATACTGCCACTAATAGATATTTAAAGAGTGACCATAAGGAAATCACTTAGTATTTCAGTGTCCCAGACAATTCTCTAATGCATTAATTAGAGCCAAGTTCGATCGGTAAAGGCTGTCTTCACATCAGAAATTCTCTATAGCATTCAATTTATAGGTTTATACAAAAATAAAATAATTATTATGATTGCTCACTGTGAAAGCAAGTTAAGGTTTATGTAATACTTTCCTATCAACTGTCCCCTGAGGTAAGAAAAACTGAGGTTTGAAGAGGTTTGCCCAGTCATCGAGCCAGTATCAGAATTGAGATTGAAATGTGGATCTTCTAGACCTAGGGCACTTTCCATCTTGAATTCATATTCTAACTAGTTGACATTTATACAGAGTCATTTCTCTAAAGCTTGGAAGTGTGATTGAGGGATTTTTATATTTAAAAATCATTGCTGGCAAGATACGCAGATATACCTCCTCTAAATCACAGACAAGCCAGCAAATGAGCCCTATGCACCTTCTCCTCACAAACAATAAAGATTTCTTTCCTTGAGCTGCTTTGAACCACTGTTTGCAAAGCTCTTTAAGGCAAGCTGGAGACTCATGCTTGGGAAACAAAGGACTTTTTAATTGCCACTGACATGAATGAACTCTCTGAAACAACAGCTGTGTCTTGAGATTACATTACAAGGCATGTGAGCAGGATGCAAAGCAGGCCCATAAAAAGATGAAGTAGCAGCTGTTTTGCATTGTCTCTGAAAAGATGCCCCAGTCTGGGAAATCTAATTTCAGTTCAGCCACCACACACTTATTGAGAGAGATTGGAGAAAGACATTTGTATTTGCTGTACCTGGGAGGAAAAAAGTAACAACAAGGATGTAGGAAGACAGCTGTAGAGATAAGGAATCAATGGACAAGATTGTCCTTGTCCACAGTCCTATAATGAAGCTTTGAAAGTTGGTTAGTAGCAATGACATCTGGCTATTGAAAGTGTTGTCTCAGGAGATTATTTCCATTCAACTTTCTGGTCATGGAGTGTCTGCTCCTAGGCGTCAATTATGGACAAAAGAACTCATTTGGAGAAATATTGACCCAGTCATACTTCATAGGTTTATTACTACCCTGAGAGAAATGAACCTTGAAAAATTATAACTGCTGAACTACAGCAGCAATCCTTTCATAAGACAGGCCTCAAGGGGGATAGGAAGAGAAGGTTAAGGTGGGAAGAAGGAGGGTAGGAGAGGGAAAAGTCTGATGTGCTTGAAATAAAGAGATAATTAGGATAACAAATGATATAAGGATTTAACAAGTACTCTAATGGATCTAAGTTTAGGAAATAGATAATGCTCTTTTGATACTTATATTTAGGAATAAATGAGAAGTTCTGGGTTTTGGTCTTACTTTGGCCACTCTCTTGCTGTATGACTTTAGGGAAGCTATTTTTGACTTCAGTTTCTTCATCTCTATATAACTGGGCTGTCTCTGGGCATATGCAGTTGGTCTAAAATGAAAGCATCTTTAGGGCTCTTACTTTTGAAGATATTCAGATTGCCTAACATGGAAGATTCTGAATTCCATAAGATGTGGGTGGGGGTATCCTTCCTTAATAGGTTGATTCCTTCTTTAAAACTGGTGAGACTGAACATTCACTCTTTTTCCTGCCCCTCTTCTGTTGATCTTTTCAGGAATGCTTGTCTATTGTGTTCAGTGGGTGAAGATCACAGTTCATCCTCTATGTGCGCTGGCTCCATGAATTGAACCAGTGAGAAGGATAGAACTTCCTTCCCTTGCTGTCTCTTTTGCTCCAGTTCTGAAAAAAATAGACTCCTCCTGTGTTGTTTGTTCTCCTCAGTTTCAGGTGCTAGAAGTGACTCCAAACACCCAGGAGTTGGAGCCATGGCACCTTAAAACCAGAATTGTGGGTAAGATGGTATAGCCAGCCAATCCTTGAGAAGCCAGGGTGCCTGACTCTGAGGTAAAGGGTTAGTCTTTGAACTGAGAGTGTGCTTTTTAGGAACTGAGCTAAATTATAAACCTAATCTCCTTCTGGAGATTACTACTGTTTGGGAGAGGGAGTAAGTTTGCATATTGATGATTATGTCTTATAAAGTAAATATTTCTATATAAAAGCTGATTTGACTGTGAGTGGATAAATGGAACTAGGATGCAGGTGACCACTCCCCTATACTTAGAGGAACACCAATAGTGGAAGCTGGAGTCATTAAGGATACCAGACAACCCTGGGAGAGAGAGGAGGTGTAACATACTTGACCTTCAAGTGGTGGGAGTCGGGTTGGTTAGGGTTACATATAAATGGCAATAACACTGACATCATCATCTATCTAACAAGGCTGTTATGAGGAAAGTGCTATGTAAAGCTGGAATGAAGGAACCAGATAAGATCATTTCTCAGGTCTCTTGCAGTTCTAAAGAACATTTTGCCACACAACTGTCACTGATGATAGTAGACGCTACTACAATCAGAATCCATTAACTCACTAAGCCTCAGAATTGGATGGAACATCAAAGACAAATGGATGCTACTTGTCCCTGAACAATAATCTTCTCCACAACACACTGACAAATGGCCACTTGCCTTTTGCTTGAGATCCTCTGTAGCACCAATGTGATACTCATAGCGCCTATCTTGGCCATGAACATCCCAGCACAATTCTGAATCATGAAATATCATAGACTCTACACATAGAAGGCAGAACCAAAACATTTATTCAGATGCAAATCCATCATAGCAACAAAAACCTATACACAACAACAATGCAGAGAACAATACCATCCCCAAGTCTTCCCCCTGCAAGGTTTCGCACAAACCAGCTCCATTAGACAAATCACAAGCAGGCTCGCCAAAACAAAATCACAATCACAAAATCACTCAAGCTAGCCAGCAACCTGCATCCTGCCTAGCTCTGACTACTCTCAAGACTAACTAACTCGTAACTCTGCTCCAGCTCCACCTTTTCTTGGTCTACCCCTTCAGCAAACTCCTCCCACCACAGGCTCTATGGGATTCAGACTCATTTGACCTAGGCAGGTCACATGGGCATATTAATAAATGAGAATGACCTTTCCATTTTAAATTACCATTACATCCTCCAATCAGGCAATCCCACTATTTGCCAGGTAAACAAATTCTGATTTGAAATAGCTCTCAAGGAAATTGGCTAACATGACAAAACAGGAAGATGATAAAATGCTGGAGAAGAGGTGAGAGAGTTGGAACACTAATTCATTGTTGGTGAGCTGCAAGCTGATCCAACCATTCTGGAAAGCAATTTGGAACTATGCCCAAAGGGCTACAAAAATGAGCACGCTCTTTGACCCAGCAATATCACTTCTAGGACTGTATCCCCAAGAGATCTTTAAAAATGAAAAAGGGTCCGACATGTACAAAAATATTTATAGCAGTACTCTTTGTGGTGGCCAAAAACTGAAAATCAAAGGGATGCCCATCAATTGGAGAATGGCTGAATAAATTACGGTATATGAATGAAATGGAATACTATTGTGCTAAAAGAAATGATGAACAGGAAGACTTCAGAAAGGCCTGGAAAGACATATATGATCTGATGCTGAGTGAAAGGAGCAGAACCAGGAGAACTTTGTGCACAGCAAGAATAATAGTGTGGGAGGATTTTTTCTGGTAGACTTAGAACTTCATTGCAATGCAAGGACTTAAAAAATTCCTAGTGGTCTTTTTAAGGTAAAATGCCTTCCACAGCCAGAGAAAGAACTGTGGAATTCAATCACAGAATGTGGCAGATCACTTTCTTTTGTATTACATTTTGATTTGTTATATGACTTCTCCCATTCATTTTAATTCTATGCAACATGACTATGATGAAAATGTATTTAATAGGAATGTATGTGTAGAACCTATATAAAATCGCATGTCATCTCGGGGAGGGAAGGGGGAGATAGAGGGGAAGGAGGGGGAGAGAGGGAGAAAAAAATCTAAGTTATATGGTACTGATTGTAGAACACTGAAAATAAATAAAAAAAGAAATAGCTCTCAAGGAAGATTTACCTTCTCATGAATGCCAAATTCACCTCTCCACAACTTCTCTTTGTTTTGTGATTTCTTGGTTTCTCAGAAAGTCATTACCCTCCATCTGTTCCATTCTAATTTTGAGAGAACTATTTTCTGCAGTGACCTTTTGCACCTCTTTTTCCACTTGGTTAATTCTGCTTTTGAAAGCAGTCTTCTCCTCATTGGCTTTTTGAACCTCTTTTGCCAATTGAGTTAGCCTGTTTTTCAAGGTGTTATTTTCTTCAGCATTTTTTATGGGCCTCCTTTATTAAGGTATTGACCCATTTCTCATGCTTTTCTTGCATCTCTCTCATTTCTCTTCCCAGTTTTTCCTCCCCCTGTCTAACTTGATTTTCAAAATCCTTTTTGAGCTCTTCCATGGCCTGAGCCCATTGGATATCTATTTCAGATATTTGGGATACAAAGGCCTTGACTCCTATGTCTTTACCTGATGGTAAGCAGTTTTCTTCCTCGTCAGAGAGGAAGGTTGGAATCATTTATGCCCCAAGAAAATAACCTTCTATGGTCTTATTTTTTTCCCTTTTCTGGGCATTTTCCCAGCCAGTTACTTGACTTCTAAGAGTCCTCTCCACCCCCGCCTAGCTCTGCCCAGCTAGTGCTTGGGGGCTGAGATTCAAATGCTTTTCCCCAGCCTCAGGGCTTTTGGCAGGTGGCCAGGCCTGGCTGATATTCAGGGTAAGATTAAATCAGGTTCTCAGGTGGGAGCAGGGACACCTCCCAGGCTCAGTTCCCTCAGGGGGTTTATGCAGAGACCTTCTGTAATGGAGCTCCTGCTGAGCTCCTGCCTGCTCTGGGACCCTCTGGCCACCTGCTGCCTCTGCCACTGCCTCCCGAGGGGGCCTGAGTCCTGGAGGCACCTCGCTCCCCTTTCAGCTCGTCCAGACATCTCTCTCACTGACCTGTGAGTCTGTGGGTGGAGGGACCTTTGCAGCCACTGGAGATTCTGTCCCTGAAGCTTGCTCGGATCTGCTTGCTCCTCTCAGTGCTGTGTGGCCAGGGCAGGGGAGGGCTCTGCTCCCGTCTGGCGCTCGATGGACATTTGGAGTCGGTTTTTCAGGGCTCTCTGGAATGGAAATCTCCTTCAGTGTGTTGCTGCACGGCTTCCACTGTTCCAGAATTTGTTGGGAGTTCTTTTTAGAGGAAATCCATGGGCTGTGGGTTCGGAGCTAGCATAGGTGAGTCTTTCTACTCGCCATCTTGACAACTTCTATTTGTTGATCCCTCTTCCTTCCTTTGGGGTTAAACAAAATAAAATTAATCTCTTTTCTCCATGAGAATTGCCAGCAATTATCATATCCTTCTTCTCATCTCTACTCTAAACAGCCTCACGCTTTTAACCAGTCTTCACACGGAATGATAGTGAAGCATTTGACTATCCAGACTGATGTCCTCTGGATGCTTTCTAATTTATCTCTCTTGTCTAAGATCACAACAATCTTTTTGTCTGCCATATTAATATTAAAGTGTCAACTAATAATGAACTTTTCAGTCCACAAAACCCCTTGATTTTGCTTTTTAGCCAAATATTCTCCATCTTATGACCAGGATATATTATGTGAGAAAGTAGAAATGGAACCTAAGATAATGTTGTCAGTACTGGGGAAGTTAAACAAGAACTGCTTGGAATCTAAAAAGCAATCTGATAAAAAAAACAGGTCTAGACCATCATCTAACATCCCAAACCACAATGGAGAAATGAGTTAAATATAGAAAGGTATATCTTTAAAAACAGAAAGATAAGGAAAGGTTAAATCTTTTACAATTATGAATCTAAAGAATTTGTAACCAACCTCAGAATATATAACACTACAAAAGATAAAGGTTGCCAGTCTCAATTATATAAAATTAAAAGGTTTTCACACAAATAAAATCAATGAAGCTAGAAGCATAAGAAAAAAAAAATAGAAAGAAAATGTACATTAAATATCTCTGGTTAAAGTCTGTTATTCAAAATTCAAATCTCCAAGATGGTGGAGTATAAAGACTCACATATGCTAGCTCCAAACCCACAGCCCATAATTGTCTATAAAAAGAACTCCCAACAAATTCTGGAACAGTGGAGCCCCGCAGCAATGGGGTGAAGGAGATTTCTGTTCCAGAGAGCCCTGAAAAACCGACCACAAAGGTCCATCATGCACCTGATGGGAGTGGAGCCCACCCCTGCCCTGGGCAAGGCATCAAGAGGAGCAAGCAAATCCGAACAGGCTTCAAGGACTGAATCTCCAGCAGCCCCAAAGGTCCCTCCACCCACAGACTCACAGGTCAGTGAGTGAGACACCTGGATGGATTGAGAGGGGAGCGGGGTATCTCCATAACTCGGGCCCCCTCGGGAGGCAGTGGCAGAGGCAGCAAGTGGCCAGAGGCTCCCAGAGCAGGCAGGAGCTCGGCAGCAGCTCCATTACAGAAGGTCTCTGCATAAATCCCCAGAGGATACTGAGTCTGGGAGGTGTCCCTGCTCCCACCTGAGAACCTGATTTAATCTTACCCTGAATATCAGCCAGGCCTGGCCACCTGCCAAAAGCCCTGAGGCTGGGGAAAAGCATTTGAATCTCAGTCCCCAAGCACTAGCTGGGCAGAGCTAGGCGGGGGTGGAGAGGACTCTCAGAAATCAAGTAACTGGCTGGGAAAATGCCCAGAAAAGGGAAAAAAATAAGACCATAGAAGGTTATTTTCTTGGGGAATAAATGATTCCAACCTTCCTCTCTGACGAGGAAGAAAACTGCTTACC
>CM053774.1:59306188-59338781 GCA_028658325.1 Potorous gilbertii | reverse complement strand
AGCTCAAAAAGGATTTTGAAAATCAAGTTAGATAGGTGGAGGAAAAACTGGGAAGAAAACCTATCTTACAATACAGGAAAGTGGGGGAGAAGGAGATAAGCAGGGTGGGGGGGATGATGGAAGGGAGGGCAGTGGGAGGAGGGAGCAATTTGAAGTCAACATTCAGGGAGGGACAGGATCAAAACAGAGAATAGCAACAATGGAGGGCAGGGTAGGAGGGAGGGAAATATAGTTAGTCTTACACAACACAACTATTATGGAAGTCATTTGCAAAACTACACAGATATGGCCTATATTGAATTGCCTGCCTTCCCAAAGGGAATGGTTGGGGAGGGAGGGATTGGGAGAAGTTGGAACTCAAAGCTTTAGGAGCAACTGTCGAGTATTGTTCTTGCTACTAGGAAATAAGAAATACAGGTAATGGGGAATAGATAGGTATTCTATACTGGCCCTACAGGACAAAAGAGAAGATGGGGACAAGAGAAGGAAGGGATGATAGAAGAGAGGGCAGATTGGTGATAGGGGAAATTAGAATGCTCAGTGTACTGGGGTGGGGGAAGGGGGCAAATGGGGAGAAAATTTTGGAACCCAAAATTTTGTGAAAATAAATGTAAAAAGTTAAATAAATAAATTTATATGAAAAAAAATTTAAAGGGAGTTAATACAACTCCATAATATTAATAGTCATTCCTGAAAGGTAAGTGGTCAATTAGATTTCAAAAGAAGAATCACAAATATTTGACAGGCACTTGAAAAACTGTCCAGCATCAGTAGCGATCAGAAAATACAAAAATTCTGTGGTATGACTTCCTATGCATCAAATTAACAAAGATGGCAAAAGTTAGTATTAAAGATTTTATAGGAGGACAGGAATACAATTTAACTGCTGATGGAGCAGTGAATTAATATCAACGATTATGCAAAAAATTTAGCAAGTTGTTTAAGCCATATGTCCCACTATTAGAATTTTTACCCCAATGAAAGTATTAATAGCATAAGTAGTTTGTTTTTTAAAATATTCATAGTAGCATTATTTTTATAACAAAAATATGGAAATAAGCTATCTGTCCAATGATTGAGGGTTGACTAAACAAACTATGGTTTATGAATGTAGTGGTATGTTTCTAAATTATGCAGAAAGATCAATGTGAAGAATTCAGAAAAACATGTAAAGATACAGTTGAAGTGATGCAAAGGAAAGAAAATAGTCAAAAGAATAATATTGACAAGTAGTACACAATGTAAATAAAGAGGACATTAAGAGTTAACAAAACTTGTCATTTTTAAGCTATTGGTGTTTAAAACTGCACTGACTTTTAAGACATCCTGTGCAATAGACAATGCTGTTATATTGCATTGTAAAAACGCACATTTTTTGCTGTAAATAAATTACTAAAGTGGAAAACAGTGTGCATCAGTTTTAATCAGACAACTGAACAGTTTTGCTTAATTGACCTCAGAAAATGGGAAAGGGAATATGTTCATTGGGAAGAACCTATTGTATCAAAATAAAATGCACCAGTGCAATGATCTATTTCTATATATTTTCCCAGATTCACATTCTTTTCATTCACACATTAACATAGAGAGGATGAGGATCTTATTGGTAGCAAGAATATAGGACAAAGGAACTAGGAAAGAAGTCACTAGCTACAATGACTCCAGCTTATCTCAAGTTGATGTACCTGGAAACCAGAAACATGGGGAGGGGGATAGAGGGGGATGTGTTTAAAAAAAATCTACTCAATCCATCTCCACCCAGCTATTCTATAGTTTGACTAAATAGAGCCTCCAGAATATTTTCAAAGGATGCTTAATACTAACCAGTGGTATAATAAGAGTTTTAAAAATATTGTAACCCCAAGTAAGATATCATATGAGGATCATGGATCTGAGTTAAGCAAGGGAAAAAAGTACAAAAAGATAGACCTAATGAGGCCAAAGTACTTGTCCAACTAGATGTCTGCTCAAGATTGACTCACATTTAGCATCAGGAAAGAGCTAATGGCCTCTTAGGTTTTCAAACTGTCTCCCTGAGGCTATAACAGTAGCCAAAGATCAATAAATGAAGGTAGTAGCAGTAGCAGAGATAACCAGTGGAAAGAAGATAAGGTATCCAATAGAAGAATTTTCCTTTAGAGAGTAGAATAGCATAGAAAAAATAGTTAACCTGAATACATCCCCTGAGTACATCAGAAACTTTGCAGACTCAAAGGCCTAGATACCTTTGTCATGGAACCTCATATGTTCCTATATATTTGTTCTCCTTTTTATGTTCTATGATCATGCATGTTTCCTTTCTTCTGTGTATGTATTTGCCCTTTCTCCTACTAGTGACATGTAAGCCATGGAAAAATATATTCCTGCATAAATGGAGGAAACCTTTCTTATAAGTTATATTGCCATGTATCTTGATTAACTGAAAGTTGCTTTGACCTAATGTGTCCTCTGACTAGCTGATAAAGGAAATGTTCCCACAATGGGACGTGAACTATGAGTAGATGATCTCACACTAACAATGTGCCTTGTATCTGGGACAATATTAAGGGGGACTCATATGGAAGGGAGGGAACAGATGTTCTATGATGAAATGTTATTAGAATATACCACTACTTTCCTTTGCAACTCAGAATTGTATGTATTTCAATTCTTTTGCGTAGTTTCTTATCTTATCTTATACCACAATTTAAGGGCCTTTGTTAAAATTATTCTCTCCCTGATATTATAATATGTGTTTTTCCCTATCTGTTAGGAACTGAGATGTTATTTACATCATAAAAAATATAATTCCATTGTCTAGTCAGCTTCACAACTGTTCTATCTACTCTCCTCTAACACTTTAAGCTTCTTGTCTATGAGATCCTTTTTATGCAAATAATACTTGCAAATGATCTCCTAATACTATTTTGAAATTTGTGTTTAGTAAATCTAATAGACTCTAACAGCAAGAGCAATTCTATCTCCCTTCTTCAAGCTTATTATAAATGGACTTTGAATAGTGACCTTAGATATCTTATTGTTTTTAACATAGAATATAGATTCAGTTACCTAACATTTAAAAACAGTTTGTTTGGAATTTATATTAATAATTTCCAGAACTGATGCATTCTACGAAGAATTTTCTCCCCAAGAAGTCTGTGTGGTTCTACTAGACAATAAATCTATCTTTTCATCCTCTGACAACTGTACCTGAGAAAGATATGGAAACATAACTATGTTTAACCTTTTTCTCCTCAATCTCCCTTTGGAAATGGCAAACTTTAAGTATACAATATTACATTCCATCAGAATATAAGCTCCATGTGGGCAAGACATATCTCATTTTTGTCTTTATATTCACCATGCCTACCACCTCATTACACAGAGTAAATGTTTAAAAATGCAGCTCCAACTAAAAGTGACCCCTTTCTGAGGTATTGTATTCTAACATTAGAATTCAACCAAGAAATTAATTCAGAAGGAACATTTTAGGGATCTCAGTGTGGGAGACAAAGTCATATCTATACTTCTCAATGTAGGAACAGAATTTTGTTTTCTTTTTACAACTTCTTCAACTGCAGGTGATTGCTTGTCAGGCTATTTTTTGCATTTGAACAGTCTCTAGAAATAGTCACAATATTTATTGTTGTGTAGCTAGTTAAATACTTTCTTCTTTCTAAAACCTTTCGGTTTTAAAATTTATCAAATAGATCTCTAGAAATCTATCAAATAGATTATCAAATCTATTTGATAAATAGATTTATCAAATAGATCTAATAGATCTAATAGATCAAATAGATCAAATAGATCTATCAGATATTTCAGATCCTGGAACAAACTTTAAACTGAAAAATCACCAAATCTCTAATGTTAATATTTTCATTTTACAGCCAAAGGGACTAAGATTGAGTGTTTGGTGGCTTTTCTGTAATCACATAGCTGACAAGCCTCTGGGGTAGGATTTAATCCAAAATCTTGAGATCTGAGGAAGAAAAACTTTCCCTTTGTCAAGTAACCACATTATTTTTATTCACCTATATATTTTCTTCTTTTATATGATTCTAAGACATAAAATATACAAACTGTTTTTACTGATATCAACTTGTAAGTTTACATATTTATTATTGTTATTGCTTGGTCATTTTCAGTTGTGTCCAATTCTTCATGAGGCCATTAGGGGTTTTCTTGATAAAGATAGTAAAATGAGTTGCCATTTCCTTCTTCAGCTCATTTTACAGATGAGGAAACTGAGGCAAACAAAGTTAAGTGACTTGCCCAAAGTCATGCAGCTAATAACTGTCTGAGACTGGATTTGAACTCAGGAAGATAAGTCATCCTGATTCCAGGCCCAGCTCTCTATCCACTGTACCACTCAGCTATGCCCCAAGTTTAAATATATGAATCTAGTTATTTAGTGCCTATGTTTTTTACACAGCAAATATCACAGGGAGAATTAAACACCAAAAATAGATTCAGACCATCAATCAAACAGATCCAGCAATGGAAAAAACACTCTTTGTTGTTATTCAGCTGTTCAGTCATGTCTGACTCTTTGTGACCCCATGGACCATAGTGCTCAAGGACCTTCTGTCCTCCACTATCTCTTGAAGTTTCTCCAAGCTCATGTTCTTGATTCTATGACACTATCTATCTATCTCATCCTCTATTGTCCCCTTTCTAACCTTCACAGCATTAGGATCTTTTCCCACGAGTCATTACTTATTATGCAAAGTATTTAATCTTCAGCTTGAATATTTGACCTTCCAGTGAATACCCTGAATTAATTTCTTTAAGTACTGACTTAATCAATCTCTTTGTTGCCTAAAGGACTCTCAAAAGTCTTCTCTAATACCACTATTCAAAAATGTCAACTTTGTGGCCCTCAACTTTACTGAGATTGTTGATATTTCTCCTATTAATCTTAATTTCAGCTTTTGATTCATCTAGACTGACATTTCCTGTGATGTGCTTTGCATATAAGTTAAATAAGGTGACACTGTACAGCCTTGCTGTATTCTCTTTTCAATCTTAAACCAATCAGTTGTTCCATGTTCAATTCCAACTGTTTCTTCTTGGATTGCATGTAAGTTTGTCAGGAAACAAGTAAGATGATCTGATACTCCCATCTCTCTTAATAATTGCCACATTTTGTAATCCACACAGTCAAGGATTTTAGTGTAGTCAATGAAAAAAGACGTTTTTCTGGAACTTCCTTTGTTTCTCCACAATTCAGTGAACATTGGCAATTTGGTTTCTAGTTCCTCTGCCTCTTCAAAAACCAAACCTGCTCTTCTGTAGTTGCAATATCTTAAGCATAATCTTGATGGCATGTGAAATGAGTGTAATTGTTCAGTAATTTGAACACTCTTTGGCATTGCCCTTCTTTAATCTGTGAATGTAAACTGACCTTTTCCAATGCAGTGGCCACTGATGGTTTTTCGAAATCTGCTGGCATATTGAGTGCAGTATTTTGACAGCTTCATCTTTTAGGGTTTTAAATATTTCAGCTGAAATTCCATCAACTCCACTAACCTTATTGTAGCAATGTTTCTTCAGGCCCATTTGCCTTCATTATTCAGAATACCTGCCTCTAAATCAGTAACCACATCATCATGGCTATTGGTGATGTTAAGATCTTTCTTGTACGGTTCTTTAATGTATTCTTGCCACCTCTTCTTAATCTATTCTATTGTATGTCTTTTATCATGCCCATTTTTACATGAATCTTTCCCTTGATATCTCGAATTTTCTTGAAGAGATCTTGTCTTTCCTATTCTGTTGTTTTCTTTTATTTCTTTGCATTGCTCATTTAAGGAAACCTTCTTATATTTCCTTGCTATTCTCTGGAATTCTGCATTCAGTTGGGTATATATTTCCCTTTATCCTTACACTTTTGCTTTCCTTATTTTCCCAGATAACACAAGGGACACAGACAAGATGGAAGAGTAAAAGCAAGAACTATGCAGAGCTCTCCCCAAAACTCCTCCAAATATCTGTAAAAATTTACTCTAAACAAATTCTAGAG
Source organism: Potorous gilbertii (assembly GCA_028658325.1). Taxonomy (NCBI): domain Eukaryota; kingdom Metazoa; phylum Chordata; class Mammalia; order Diprotodontia; family Potoroidae; genus Potorous; species Potorous gilbertii. The sequence continues at coordinate 59,332,777 of CM053774.1, read as the reverse complement.
CAGAACAACTGACAAACAGACAGAGTAAAACAAATCTCCAGTCCAACACAACCAGGAATATCGACAGGAAAGGTCCAATGCACCAGACTCAGAGAGGAACACAACCCAGTGCAGGTTGTACCATCATAGACCAGGCCCCAGTAAACCCACAGCAGGCCTCAGCAAACTGAATCACTGGCAGCTGTAGCAGGTTCCAGACTTCCCAACCCACAAATACCAAAAACAACCTAGAAGGTCAGTAGGAAAGGGAAGTTGGACCTGGGTAAGAGAGGAGCACAGTCCAGCCCTGGCCCCAACACAGTCCTGGCCCCAGAAAATCAGGAGCAGGACTTGGGAGTGACTTAATCAGTGGAAGCAGCAGCTGTTTCCAAAGCTTTCAGTCCACAGACAGTAGGACTGAAGAACTGATCAGAAGGAGATTACAGGGGCCTCTTTGCTGGCACTGATGCAGTATTCTGTTGTTTTACCCATACTTGGATCCTGGGTGGCAGTCCTAGAATGAGGAAGAGTGCTAAGATAGCAGAGTTTTTGACAATACTGGAGGGAACTCCAAGTTCCAAGGCAGAAAAGAATAGTTATGGTTATTCATAGACCAGAGCACAGGCCAAACCACCTTGGAAGGACTGAAAGCTTAAAAGTCCCTAGGAGTGACTCTGAAAACAGCTGCACAAAATTCCTGAAGCTTGAGACAGTATGCCTTTCACATTGGAAGCAGAGACTCACCTTAACAACAAGTTAAAAATCAAGCAATAACCTGGGAAAATGAGCAAACAATGGGGAAAATCTCAGACTACAGAATCTTGTTTTGGCAACAAGGAAGATCAAAACATACACTCAGAAGAAGAAAACAAATTCAAGGATCCCACATCCAACAAGAAAATACGAATTGGTTTCAGACCATGGAAGAGTTCAAAAAAGGATTTTGAAAATCAAGTAGGAGGGAGGGGCAAAGCCAAGACGGCAGAGTAGAAGCAAGGTCCTAGGTGAGCTCTACCCAAATGACTCTAAACAAATTCTAGAGCAGCAGCAACCACAAAATGACAGACTGAAGCAAATGTCCAGACCAAAACCATCTGGAAGGTCAGCATGAGGGGTGCATTACACAGAGCCGGGAGTGGAGTACTGTTCAGCCTGGACTGTATTGGCACAGACAGGGCTTGAACAAAGGCTTAGGGGACTGGATCACTGACAGCTACAATGTTTTCCAGACTTCTCAACCAACAAATTCCAAAGAGAACTTCAAAGGTCAGTCAGAAGAGTCTCTTACCTGGGTGAGAGAGAAGTCTGGTCCAGTTCCAGCCCCAGGCCCAGGGCTGTGCCATCCATTGCCATTGTGATAGCTGCTTCTGGAGCCCTTCACTTAACACAGAAATCAAAAGTCAAGTAATTGGCTGGGAAAATGAGCAAATAGAAGAATGGGGGAATCAGACTTTACATTCTTACTTTCTTGTTAAAAAGGTATTTTCTTATGTCCTTGGTGACAAGGAAGATCAAAACATCCAACCAGAAGAATATAACATGTCTGGCCTAATGCCATGGGCTGCCAGGTCCTCTTACCTATTTCAGGTCTTTGATGATCAGCCAGATAAACATATGAGAGAAGAGACTGCCAGAGTGAAGCAGAGGTGTAGGCTTTATTCAGGATACAAGCTACATGTCAGCATGCAGGGCAAGTTCCCCCGACTGGAACCCCCTTCTCCCTCCCCAGGAGAAAGGAAACCGCCTTCTCAGGATTTCCTGTTCCCAGTTAAGCTCTCCCAGCTGCATAGTTCACTCGTGGACAGCATGCTCTCAGACCCTAGCCAATTAACAAAAGCGTGCTCAGGCCACGGACCAATCTCAAGGGAGGGATGCTCTCCCCAGCAAGTTCCCACTGAGAAGAGGTGGAAAACAAGACAACTCGTATCTCACTCCCTCAATTCCCAGCTGTTCTCTACGGGACCACGTGAGAGCTCAGCAGTTTCAAGAAGTCCTCACCTTTACCTGACCCAAGACCATTCACATGAGAACTGAGCTTGTGACTTAACAATGACAAAGTCAAAGCTTCTACATCCAAAGTCTCCAAGAAAAATATGAATTGGTCTCAGGCCTTGGAAGAGTCAAAAATGATTTTGAAAATAAAGTAAGAGAAGCAGAGGAAAAAGTGGGAAAAGAAATGAAAGTGATGCAAGAAAATCATGAAAAATGAGACAATTGCTTGCTAAAGGAGATCCAAAAAAATGCTGAAGAAAATAACACCTTTAAATTAGACTAACCCAAATGGCAAAAAGAGGGCCAAAGAGCCAATGAGGAGAAAAAAATGCCTTAAAAATCAAAATTGACCAAATGGAAAGAAGGTCCAAAAGCTCACTGAAGAAAATAATTCCTTAAAAATTGGACTAGGGCAAATGGAATCCAACAACTATAAAAAAAAATCAAGAAATTATGAAACAAAATCAAACGAATGAAAAAAAAGAAGACATTGGAAAAGCAACTGACCTGGAAAACAGATCCAGGAAAGAGAATTTAAAAATTATTGGACTACCTGAAGGCCATAGTCAAAAAAGAACTTAGACATCATCTTTCAAGAAATTATCAAAGAAAACTGCTCTGATATTTGAGAACCAGAGGAAAAAATAGAAATTGAAAGAATCCACCAATCACCTCCTGAAAGAGATTCCAAAATGAAAACTGCCAGGAATATTATAGCCAAATTCCAGAGTTTCCAGGTCAAGAAGAAAATATTACAAGGAGTCAGAAAGAATCAATTCAAGTACTGTGAGACCACTATCAGGATAACATTAGCCACTTCTACATTAAGAGATCAGAGGGCTTGGAATATGATATTCTGGAGGATAAAGGAGCTAGGATTAAAACAAAGAATCAATTACCCAGCTAAACTGAGTGTAATCAATGATGGGGAAAATTGATATTCGATGATGTAGAAGAATTTAATACATCCTTGAGAAAAAAACCAGAGCTAAATAGAAATTTTGACTTTAAATACAAGACCCAAGAGAAGCATGGAAAGGTAAACAGGAAAGAGAAATCATAAGGGATTTGTTAAAGTTGAACTGTTTACATTCCCGTATGTAAAATAATATTTATTACTCATGAAATCTTTCTCATTATTGTAGTAGGAACATAAACATACATATACATATAGATATATAGGCAGAGGGCACATGGTAAATTTAATATGAAGGAATGATATATAAAAAATAAAATTAAGGGAGGAGAGAGGAATGTACTGGGAGAAGGAGAAAGGGAGAAGTAGAATGGGATAAATTATCTCACATATAAGGGCAAGAAAATGCTTTTACAGTGGAGAGGAAGAGGGGGGAGAGGGAATGACTGAACCTTGCTCTCATAGGAAATGTTTTGCATGATTACACATGTATAATCTATATCCAATTTGCACTTCTACAAGGGTGTGTAGGGAGAGAAGAGTGAGAATTTGGAATGCAAAATTATAAAAACAAATGTTAAAAATTGTTCTTACATGTAACTGGGAAATAAGGAACACAGGCAATGGAGTATAGCAATCTATCTTATCCTGCAGGAAAATAGAAGGAGAAAGGGATAAGAGAAGTAAGGGGGTGATAGAAGGGAGAATAGATTGGGGGAAAGGATAATCAAAGGCAAAACAGTTTTGAGGAGGGACAGGGTAAAAGAAGAGAGAGAATAGAATAAACAGAAGTACATCGAATAAGATGATGGGAATAGTAACTATGGAAAAAATTTTGAAGGAAATTTCTCTAATAAAGGCCTCATTTCTCTAACATATGGAGAACTGTGTCAGATTTATAAAAATTAAATCCATTCCCCAATTGATAAATGGTCAAAAGATATAATCAGATGAAGTAATTAAAGCTATTCATACCATATGAAACAATATTCTAACTCACTGTTGATTAGAGAAATGCAAGTTAAAACAATTCTGAGGTACTCCTCACACCTATTAGATTAGGTAATAGGACAAAAATGGTAAATGACAAATGTTGGAGAGTATGTGGGAAAAATGAGAAAATAATGTATCGTTGTTAGAATTGTAAATTGATCAAACCATTCTATAGAGCAATTTGTAACTATACCAAAAGGGCTATAAAACCATGCATATCCTTTGATATAGCAAATATCACTACCATGTCTATATCCCAAGAGAGATTTTTTAAAAAAAAAGGAAAATGACCTATATGCACAAAAAAGTATGTATAGCAGCTCTTTTTTGTGTGTAAAGAACTGGAAATTAAGGGATAGGCTAAATAATTTATGGTATGTAATTGTGATCAAATAGTGTTATACTATAACAAATGATGCTTTCATAAAAACCTAGAAAGACTTACATTGCTTGATGTAAAGTGAAATACAATGAGTTCAAAGTAACAGCAATATTGTAGGCTGATCAGTTGTGAATGACTTAGCTATTTTCAGCCATACAACCTTCATGGAAATGCTAAAGGACTTAAGATGAAAAATGCTATCCACACCCAGAGAAAGAACTGGTGATATCTGAATACAGAATGAAGCAACTTTTGTTGCTGTTTTTTTACTTTATTTTTCTTGAGTTTTTTTTTAATTTATGTTTTCTTTCACAACATGACTATTATGGACATGTTTTGTATGAGTACACATTTATAACACATACACACACATATCTATCTATCTATATATATATATATATATATATATATATATATATATATATATATATATATATATATATATATATATGGAATTGCTCAATTTCTCAATATGTGGGGTGAGAAAGGGAGGGAGAGAATTTGGAACTCAAAGTTTTGAAAACATGCTAAAAATTGTTGTTTACATGTAACTGGGGAAAAAAATTAAATACTAAAATTTTTTAAATCTTATCATACAGCCATTTTACTTTCTTGCTCTTCTTTTTCTTTGAAATGTTTTTTGTTGCTGACTTCTGTACAATATTGCAAAGCTCTGCTCATAGTTTTTCAGGCACTCTTATCTATTAGATCTAATCCCTTAATCTGATCCTTTCATGACTTCCTCTTCATATACATAAGAAATGGGTTTTTTAGGTCATACTTATATGGTGTAATGGTTTTCCCTACTTTCTTTAAGTTTGAATCTTGCAATAATATTTGAGTCACAGTCAGCTCCAGGGCTTGTTTTAACTAACTATATGGAGCTTTTCCATCTTTGGCTGCAAAGTATGTAATCAATATGATTTTGATATTGACTATCTGATGGTGTCCATGTGTAGAGTTGAAACAGGGTATTTGCTATGACCAGCTTTTTATCCTAACAAAATTCTGTTTTGTCTCTGCCCTACTTCATTTTGTACTCCAAGTCAAAATTTGTCTGTTATTCTAATTACTTTTTGACTTCCTATTTTAGCAGTCTAATTCCCTGTGATTAATGTGGCATCTTATTTTGGTGCTATTTCTAGGAGATGTTATAGGTTTTCATAGAACTTATCAACTTTGGCCTCTTCAGTATCAGCAGTTGGAGCATAGACTTGTATTACTGTGATAGAGGACAGTTTGCCTTCTTAAAATATTTATTTTCTCCATTATAATGTACCCAGAAAAGCCTGTATGAAGGGATTTACTGTTATATTAGGAACACAAGAGTCAAAGCTGGAAGAAAATTCAGAATTATTCTTAACAAACCCCTTCTTTTATTTTACAGGGAAAATAAAAATTTCTCAAGGATAAATAACTTAGCCAAGATTACACAGTAAAGAAGAGGCAAGGCAAGTATTCCAAACTAGGTTTTCAATCTACAGATATTGTGCTCTTCCCTCTATATGAGACTGCTTGCATAGAATTCAAAGACAATTCAACAAACATTTATTAAGAACGACTGATTACTGAGGACTTTGGTGGATCATAGGATCTCAAATTTAAAAGAGATAAAATTTCAGTAACACATAGTCCATAACTTCCTGAAAATTTGCTTAAACTAAATTCAATATTGCATAGGAAATCTTATCACTTTCCTTTGTCCTTTGTCATCTTTGGGAGATGAGTTCCCCAACTCTATTTCCTAGCCTCAAACCACTGAATAATGAATAGAGAACTGAACCTGGAGTCCAGAAGACCTGGGTTCAACATTTCAGACATTTGCTAGCCGTGTGATGCTGGGCAAGTCATTTAATCTCTTTGTGCCTCAGTTTCTTCATCTATGAAATGAATAGATAAGATTCTCTGAATTCTATCATTTAGTTATGGAGTGATTACATGACTAATTCAAAGTTATATAACAATTATGTAACAGGACAGGAATTTGGACCCATGTCTATTGCATTCATGAGAGATACTTTCAGGCACCATGTCCTCTCTCAACCCTGTACTCTCACCACCATGCCACCATAAGACACTCTTAGATATCCTTTTCTTGCTCAAGACATCTTCAAAAATTAGGTTTCCACCTCAAGGAACAAACCGAATACCTGTCACTCAAACAAAAGATTACTCATGACCAATTTTAACACCTCTAACAGTTGACCTTCATCTCAAAATCCTACTCCAAGACCAAAGATTCAGAAATCCTACAGAAAGCCATCTATAGGAATCACCACAAATACTGTATCTCTAATCTTCCCTAACACTTAAAGTAGAATTGGTGCACTCTTTGTCCTTCTCCATATTTTTGGGTATAGCAGAGAAAGGGTCTAGAAGGAGCAATAGGGAGCAAGGAGTATGCTGCCTCCTTAATCAAGGCTAGTGTGTCAGGGGGCATAAAAGAAGGCTCAATTAATCTTTTATTTAAGTAAGAATAACAACCAGAAAAGATGTTCAGGCGTGTAATGTATTGGGGTGGGGGGAGGAGTCAGGTTTCCGTAAGTGCCATAGAAAAATTGAAAGCCAATTTAACAATAGAATAGGAATTCCAGAAGACACAATGGAAGACATGGTAAGACGTGAAATAGAAGAAAGATGGAGTAAGGCTGAAGTGTGTGGGGATGAAAGAATAATAGCTGGGGAGAGGGTGTCCACTCTGTTTTATAGACCTTGAAAGATAAAAAGGAGGAAGGTTGTTAGCCATAGTTGATGTAGTATGCTTTGATTGGGACTCAAACTCAAAAGTTGAGTTCAAAGGTTGGGAATGGCCATCCATGGAAATTTAAGTTGCAAAAACTGTTATTCAAAAAATAATAAGGTAGGCAAAGGATTGTTTGAAGAAACTATAAGTGTTGAATCTACAAAAAGAAGATTCAGAGGTACATGATAGTGTCTTTGACAATTTGAAGGATTGTCACCAGGAGTAGGGATTGGACTTTTCTTTGGTCTCTGTGGGCAGAAACAGGAGCAATAAGTGGAATTTGAAATGAGGCAAATTTAGACTTGGCATCAAGGAAAACTTTCTAACAATTAAATCTGTCCCAAAGTGAAAAATGCTTCCTCAAGAGCTAGTGGGAGAATTCTCTTCCTTAGTGGTCTTTGAAAACAGACTGGATTCATCAGGTATGTTCTAGTGGTGATCCTTTCAAAGTGTGGGTTTGACTGTATAGTCACTGAGGTCGCTTAGAGTTCTCAGATTCTGTGACTCTCCTAAAGAGAGGACAACTGATTATCCAGTAGATGCTGATCATAAAAGCCAACAAGTAAAGTAATTATAAGTTTGCCTACAGAGGATGAGCAAGTCATTTTTTAAGATGCTGCAGCTTAAAGGCTTATAAACAACTCTACCAAAGTAAGCTATCATTCTGGTATAAATAGCAAACTATCATGTTGGTCCAAATTATAAGCTGCCCCCTACCTCCCACAATGAGATCTCTTTGAAAAGAATAGATATTTATTGAATCCTTATAAAAGTACACTGAAGAGTATGTACTATAAATAATAGCTATTCTTGAGGGAATGAGTCTAGGCCTATAATTCCACAGGAAATCTCTCTACCATTTCAGATCCCACAAGAGCTATGTAAATGAAAGCATTCAGGAATTATGTGAAACAATGAAAATTGCCCAAGGAACACATTTGTCCAAAGTGAAACTTGAGCCCAGGCTGTACTGACTCCTAGTCTGGTCCTCTTTCCCCTATGTTGCTTCTTATGTAGGAGAGGAGCTGAGAAGAGACTGACTAGTTCTTCATGACAGGGTTTAGCAACACAATGTTGCCCAATATCTGGAAAACCTGCATAAAAATTTTTGGACCTCCCTTCATACCAGAGAAGAAGACTGAGTTATCATGGAATTAAAAGATGAAATATGTTTATATTATACAATACTACACATATTTTATGCATTTCTGAGTTTCTAAACTTTTCCTGTGTTATCTACCAACTTCTGTATGTCATCTGTGGCTTCCACAAAAAATTCCCATTTAATTTCTTATGCATAATATATCAAAAGCGCAATAGGGAAAGTCATGATGTGGAAAGGATGACTATATATCTGTAGATTCCTTGACATTGGAGACTAGAGGTGTCCAGAGAGTGGGAGAGAATGAGAATATGATTCTAAGCCTTACTTCGGCTTTGTACAAACCAGAGGTAGAAGTACAGCTGGGACTGCTTTTAACCTAGTACAGTACGTCCATTATATAAACCATAAAAATTTAAACCAGAAAGAAATTTGGTCCCTGTGAGCAGAACCAGGAACACAGTAGAATTTGAAATGAGGAAAATTTAGGCTTGATATCAGGGAAAACTTCCTAACAATTAGAGCTGTCCCAAAGTAGAATGGGCCGCCTGCCTCTGCTGATCATCTCTCCAGGGAGGAGAAATGAACAAATTCGGCAAACTCTGCATTCAGAATTATATAACATTTGGGTGGAACTAGAAAAAAAGAGATAATTGTGTGCTGATAGCGTTGCTGTGCAGTCTCCGAATATCATATGATGCATTCCATTAAAATTCTCAAGGAAAGTTGTTACTAGGAATTCTTCTATCTGGGGTAAATTCAGTTGAGAGATGAAGGGTAACACCAAGGACAGATAGACCAAGTCCCTGAAATAGTTGTTCAGGGAGAGTAGGCATGTCTGATGTGTATCAGACCAGAAATCCAAACCACAAATTTTGCAGCAAAGCTGATGATTCTTACAAATTTCCCCAATTCTTCAAAAGAGGAATAGGGACACTGTGAGTACAAAAGGCAAGCCCCAGAAGAATCCCATGGCTCTGGGACCCTGGGGGCTGGAGCAGACCAAGTGAGAGAGTCATCATTGTAGTGTGAGCTGTGGAAGGGTGGACTGAAAGAAAGACTGATATGGAGCGGAAGCATGCCACTCTGGATGTCAATGTCACAGTACAAAACTCAAGTCACCTGGCTTTAGTTATATCTCTACTCTCAAGAATAAATAAGAACCCTAAAACTATAATATATTGAGGGTATATTAAAAATTTAGGATATCACAGAAAGGGAATACAAGAAGACAATTGAAATTCAGAGACCTCTTTTAAAGTCAGCAAAGATGTCAAAGCAAAAGAAAAAAAATCTAGACATGTTTCCACTGAGAGAAAGATAGATACATAAAATGACACTGATTGATATAGGAAGCTGCATTGCAGAAGTAAATACCATAGACCAAAGGGCCAGGAAACTCTGAGTCAGATAAGAAAAAGTATAGATTCCCTAGAATTTAAGAGTCATTTACTGAGGGACTTGACCTGCATAATCTCCAAGTTCCCTTCTAGATCTAAAACCAATTTCTGTGAATTTGGAAGAGAAAGGAAGTGGGTCAGAGTAGATAAAAACCAAATCTCAAAGCTATAAAGACATTGGACAAGTCCTGCCTCTGACATATACTGGCTATGAGACCCTGGGCACGTCATTCTCTATTCTTTGGGCAGTTTTCAAATACCACAAGTTTCAAAGAAGGTATCCACCTTCTTTGGAGTAGAAAGATTTTCCTCACCTGAGAGTTCTTTATCATAATTAAATCACCAGTCTGTTTCCTGTCTCAATGATTGTGTAATAGTCTCACTTATTGGATTTATTTTGCATGTATTTATATGCATATAGTCCATGACTGAATGTAACCTGAGTTATGCTCAGAATGCTTCACCTTCATCTCTATATCACCGGGCACCTAGCACAGTGATAGGTGATAAGTAAGTGCTGCTCGATTAATTTATTGATCAATTGAATGAAACATTTATGGCTGAAGGATAAAGATAGAACTGAGATAAAACAGTTGTCCCAATCATAAAACATGAACAAGAAGTGTGTGGAACAGCCAATTTTTAAATTTTCAATGTAAACATTTAGGTCTTGGAAATTAGTAAATGTTACAAATCAGAGAATTGGTTTATTGTTTTGTTGGTAATCTAGACTTAAAAAGAGATGGAGAAAATGTTATCGATGCAAAGTAAACTTAAAAGTGTCTTGCCTTTTCAGAGAATCTGTAGTTAAGCATATCCCCCTTTGAACAGTTGTTTTGGCAGGGGGAAAGAGAATGTAAATGAAAAACATTTAGGCATAGAGAGAGCCCTTCTGTACAGTGACATCAAGAAAGAAAAATATGACAAGGATTGACCACTTAAAGGAACCACAACATAAAACTCTTATGTGAGATCCAAAAAAACAAAAAAAAAAAAAAACAGGAGTCCAGAGCACAGAAAACAAGGATAAATGAAGTGTTCAATGAGGAAGAAATATTCACACAAAGAAAAGGCTCATGCCTATACTCTGGAATCCAAGGTAACTGATGGACCTACCCTCTGATTCATGTCAATGATAACAATTATCTACTTTGAGAAAGTGGGAGCAAATAGCAGACTCATGCACAAACTGAATCAGGGTTTTTAAGATTAAAAGAGTTAAGAAGCAATATACATGATCTGGGCATTCAACTAGGGAGAGAAGTTGTATGTCAAAGCAGAAATAGTTCTGGATTTAGAATCAGAGGTTCCAATACTGGCTCTGACATCTGTTCCCTGTGTGACCTTGGACAAGTCACTCTGAACCTCAGTTTCCTTATCTATAAAATGAGAGACTAGATTTAGATCAATAATATCTTAGACTAGATTTTTTTAAAATGTTTTGATAATGGTATTTTAATGCCATTACTTTCCTTTATATTCCTGTATATTTTATTTTATGCATATGAAAGCATTAATTTGAGGAGGGTTTCATAGGATTTACCAGACTGCCAAAGAGGTCCATGACAAACACATACCAGGTTAAGAACTCCTGATTTTAAAGGTATGCAAAAGTATAATGGGCCTGTATCAGCAGTTTATGAGCTTCCCTTTACTGGAGGTCTCTGAACATAGGCTGGATAACCATTTGTTGGGAATGTGACAAAGAGATACTTCACGTATGGCTTAAGGTATATATGCATATACCTTAAATATACATAAATACACACACACACACACACACACACATATTTCAGATCTGAGAGTCTGTGAGATTCTGCAATTCTCCCCTAGGAAAATAAAGACCAAGGCCAAGGCCCCAACCTTGATTGGTAGCTAGTTTCTCCATGGTCAGAACAGATATAGCAGAGACTGACTCAACGCTAAAGCCCCAAACTACTCTAGTCAAGCATCTTGCATCTTCATTGTCAAGAGCCATCATTGGTCCTGGTGGAAAAGGTAGCGCTGAGACTATATGGGTGGTGCTGCCAAGATTAAGTGGATCATAGGATTCCAGATTTGACTTGAAAAGCACCCTCAAGCTCATCTAGTTCAATTGCCTAAATTTAAATAAACAAAATTGAGGGACAGAGAGACAGGAAACCAAACCAGAAAAAGAGTTGATCCTTTCCATTTAGTTCTTTGATACAGCATCAAGATCATCATTCCTCTAGCAGCAGAGTCTTATTCATATCCTCAGTCTCCCAGCAGAAGGATCTTCTTATGTCCCAGTTTACCCATGAAAAAAATGGGCAATAGGTGAATGTGAATGAAGACTATGTACAATATAAGGAAAATGTAAAAATCAAAACAAAAATCCTCCAGACTGCAGCTAACATTTCAAATCATGACAATTAGCTGATTAGAACAGTGTTAATTATTTGCTTCTTGCTTCCATTTTTTTGTTGTTACTAACTTTAACTTTTGTGCTGACATCTCCTTTTCACCCATGCTTCCTTCCTAAATTATTTGTGTTATATTAATTTGCAGCTTTATACAGCAGTTCTTTACAGCCACAAAGGAAACTCTGAATCAGGAATTCCCACCCTTTTGACAGTAGGGAGCCATTGTGATATTCATCCGAACTCTTGTACTGGAGAAGCGGTTTTTAATAAGGAAATCTTGCCAGTACCCATAGAGCTAGAAGAAGGAAGGCAAAGGGCGGGGAGGAAGGACACTAGCCTCTTAATCAAAGAACCTTGGTGTGAAATCCTTCTCTGCCACTTATTAGCTATGTGAACCTGGCCAAGCCACTGAAACTTTCAGGATCTCAGTTTCCTCATGTGTAAAGTAAGGAGGCTGGACCAGCCAGACCCTTCCAGCTTTAAATCTATACTCTTATAATTGAATGAATGAATTTCTAGCATGTTATTTCCCTTACCAGAAATTTGGACAAGTTGAAGGTAAAGGATATATTCAAAGGCTACAGACTCATGATTAACTATGTAAAAAAAAAAATTTGACCTAGCTGGAGTTTTTTTTCTATTCAAAACTGTACAACTAGTTGATTGGTTAATTCTACTAGCAAGACATAGCAATAAAAATATTTTTCTTGCTTTGCCATTCATAAGAATGAATGTATGGCACTAGACCAATGGTGTTTTCCAAGAAACTCCCCAATAGTCATTCAAATACACGTGCGCACACACACACACACACACACACACACACACACACACACACTGAGAGAGACAGACAGACAGAAACAGAGGAACAGAGAGACACAGAGAGCAAATACTTTTCATCTACAAAAGCTAAGAAATACATTACTCAGTATTGATAGATTCTCTCGAGCCGTTATATTTTTATTCATAGACCTCCAGATACTTAACCTCCTTTATATAAGCCAAATTGGTCCTTGGTTTGCAGATATAAGAATTCAATACACAAAAATGGGACAGAAAAGAAAAAGGATTTAGTCTCTAAGTGTTTATTTCCATTGATAGTCCATAGATCCTTTTTTATCTATGGTGCCTTTCCTTTACCTGCGTGAGCCATATACTTAATTCACTGTATTCATCTCACTATATCTCAGATGTGCCAGTAAAGCCAGTTATCAGAATTTAACACACTCATCACCATTATCTGCAAGTGATAACAAACAAAGCCCCCAGATGCATTGTAAAACTGAATTGTAAACTACAGTTTCCCTACTATGAGGATGAAAGCAAAACGTTCTGTAACCTCACTGCCATCTAGAGCAGCCTGAACACACTGAAATGTGGTTGAGAAAGTTTAATATCTTGATCAGTTTATTTTTCTCAAACCAACTGGCTAAAATCCAGCAGGAAAAATATGTTATACATGACAATGCATAAACTATCTGAATGCTAGTCTGTTCCATTTTATGCCTTCTTTTTGCTATTAATCTACTTTTACTAAATATTATGCAGCAATTATGTTCTTTCCTTTCTAAGCATCTTTTAAACTATGAAGAAATAATATTAGCAATAGCAGTCTGCTTGCCTTTGAATTAATTTTATGAATTCCTTTTTAAACTATATATCAAGCTATTGTAATTATTATATCCTCACATTTGAAACACTGTAATTAAATGAGTGGCTGTTTTCATGATACACTCCAGATTCTTCTTGGTTCATTCCCTCTGGTATGTGACTTTTCATCCTGAAACAGATTTCAGAAGCTCTCTGTGCTATTCTGGTTATATTAATGCTATCCTATATATCTAGCAAAGAGACTTCTCCAGTTGTGTAAAATGCCCTCTTTACCAATTACATCAAGAAATCGCTTCCATAAAGACTAAACATGTAAGAAACTGCAAATGTGATCACCCTCAAAAAAAATCACCATAAATTATCTCTATTTACATGAGAGTTTATATAGTTTTGGGGTTTTTTCCTACCTGGTTGACAAATTTTCTGACTAGGAAGTGGAAAGGGAGTTGCAATTCTTTGTCTCTAATATCTACAATTGACTCATACCATAAGTGCCTAAAAATGAAAGGAGCAAGGCAGGGCTAAGTGAAGAAGGCCCCCAACTTTGGGGAAAACATCTCATTTTCACGAAGTCTTAGAAGTTAGTTAAGCTTTTATCCTATAGTCTACTGATGGCAAGCTTAGAACAGGTTATTAATATGAATAGACTCACATAGAGAAAAAAGCCACAGATTTGAGAGTTCAACCATTCTCTCTGCATTTTTCTGTCTGTCTCCCTATGTTAGTCTCTCTCTCTGTCTCTCTCTCTTTATCTCTCTCTCTGTCTCTCTCTCTCTGTCCCTCTGTCTCTCTGTCTCTCTCTCTCTGTCTCTCTTTTTCTCTCTCTCTTCCTATCTCTCCCTCTCTTCTGTTCTCACCTCTCTTTGTTTCTCTTTGTTTATCTATTCCTCTGTCTCTCTCCCTTTTTCTCTATGTCTCTGTGTGTGTCACACACATATGCAAAAAAACCTTCAAATAATTAACTCAAGGTAGCAGGTGAACAGATTATGGGTTAGTGGGTACTGAATCTGTATTTCTGAGCCTGTCATACATGGCCAATAATAACAATAGCTAACTTCTATGTACTGTCTGATAAATTCCAGGTGCTTTACGATTATCATCTCATCTGATCCTCACAACAACCCTAGGACTAGTACTATTATTATCCCTATTGTTCAGATAAGAAAAATGAGACAAACAGAAATTAAAATGACTCATCCAAAGTCACAAATTTAATAAGTGTCTGAGGTAGGATTTGAACTCAGGTCTCCCTGACCTGAGGTCCAATGCTCTATCCACTTTATCACCTCGTTGTTCATTGAGTTGTATCCAACTTCACATAACTTCATATGGGGTTTTCTTGGCAAAGAGTGGTTTGTCCTTTCTTTCTCCAGTAGATTAAGGCAGACATGTTAAGTGACTTGCCAAGGGTCATATGGTGAAATCTGAGGCCAGAACTGAATGCAGGTCTTCCTGACTCCAGTCTCAATGATCTATCCCCTATTATTTTCATCATGATCATCATCATCATCATCATCATCATCATCATCCTACAGCTGAGTTCTGAAAAGTCCAGGTTCACCACGAATTGTCATTAGGAAACAGGATTCCTATTTCACATGAGCATCATGTGAAATGAACAAGTGAACAAGTACATCAGAACAGATACTTTCAATCTTAAAATCCCAAATGTCTGATTTTGAACTTAGCATTCATGCCTGTCTCCACCAGGACCCTCATAACCAGAAGTACCAAATGTACCTCTAAAAAGTATAGTATTTCAAAGAATTAGAATTAAAACTCCTGTTGGTAACTTCTTTTTTGGTTGTCATTCAGTAAAGCACAAGTTTTAAAAATGTTTTTTTTCCATTCTACCAAGAAACTACCTATTCATATAATTTAATTATTCGCCTTTTTATTCCTTTATGCTCTTCTAACATGTTAAACCATGCCAACAGGGCCACCAAACTTTGGTAGCATGTTAATGTTGTATGCCCTTTTCACATATGAACTAGGCAATATGGAAAAAGTAGGTAAAAGAGCACTGCTGAGTGGGCAGTCATCAAAAAGTAATATGGGGACTTGTGATGACCCATATTGTAGGAAATTGTTTAAATAAACAGATATTACCTGGGAACTGGCCTACTCTATCGCTGGAGAGATTTTGGTTTTCATTTTTCATCTTTGTAGAGCTGAAGAAGAGTTATTACTCTCCTGTTTTTCATGAGGAATCTTGGACTAGAATTATATCTATATGCTACATATCATATATTTGTAGTTTAAGGTTAAGATGCTTTGTTTGGAGGTAGGAGAATGTTTCAAGCTAAAAGTCATTTTGCCTGATATATTTTAGGGAGGAAGTAGTCCTACCCCAAACTGGGAAGGTAGAATTTAGCTTAATGTTGATTTAAGTTTATACTAGCAACATATGCTAATTACACAAAAGATAATTATGGATAGTTTTATCAAAACAAGAGGTAAAGTAGTAATCAGAGAAGCTATACAGCTTAGACAACAAAGTGAACTAGAGTAATTAGACTCTGTGACTCAGGAGCAAGATAAAATCTCAGCTCAGCCAAGGAGACAATGATGTCACCCAATAGGTCTAATCTTAGCAGTCTCTGAGGTTATAAGAGCTGAGAATTAAGGAAAATGTTGAAGTGCTGTCCCACATCTGCAATTCTAAGGTCTTCTGATTGCTGTTCAAAATCTGGAAATCTTGCTTCTTCACTGTATTTCTCCCTCTTCTCTCTCAACGTCTCTCTTTCTTTCCCTCTTTCTCATCCCTTGTTTCCCTCTGTGTCTCTCATTTTGTCTCTCTGTGTTTGTCTCTTCATCTCTCTGTCTCTCCATCTCCTCTCTTACTATCTCTATTACTATGTCTCTGTATTTTTCTCTATCTCTCTGTCTCTGTCTCTGTCTCTCTCTCTTTCTCCTTTCTGAAGTTACTTTACCAGTCAGGGTTCACATCTCCCTATACAACTGTCACAAGGCTTTCCTTTAGTAATCTATCCAAGCCCAACTGGGTGGAGGTATTAGACCTTCTCTATTGACATTTGTACTTACTTGCCCAATTACAGTTGTTAGAAATTGAACTAAGCTACTCAGAGAGAAATTATTCAGGTTCTTCGAATTAAAAACACCCTTGAAATACACATAAAGCGTAGATGTGCTGGGCACAGAGTTGATGCATTTATTGGAGGAGTGAGATTAACATGTATTATGGACTTTTCCCTTATATTGAAAGTTGTTTTATATAGCAAGATGTTTTGGGATGATATTTCTTGATCCACAATATAACCAGATCTGTGATATATAACAGTCATGATGTTTTGCTAATATCAAATCAACACACATTTACTATGTACCTATTATACGCAAGATTCAATACTAACGACTAAGAACACAAACTACACTGACAACCAATACAGTCTGTTATGTAAAAGAGTTCTTTCTCTTTTGAGTCCATTGAGGGATAAGATGTATAAGCAATACAATGTAAGGAGTACTCCATTTTGCATCTGCTGCCTTGTCTAGTTTCAGCTCCATGGAAATAAGATACTTCTTCCAGCATAAGTTTATCACTTCTAAACTCACCATCATTCTGCCAACTCAGACCTTGATTGATACTACCTCCTTTAGCTTCCACATCCCTTTGATTAGAGGACTAGAGAAGGGAGCATGAAATTCCTCCCAATGTCTTCCTTTATAGAGGGCAGAAACTGAACTCAGCTACCCACTACACTTTATATCTGCCTCTCCACCTGATTTCAACTATATGGAATAAGGTGCCTTTGCACCAGGTACTCCCTGGTGTATCCCACACATTTGTTTTCATGCCTCTCTTTGAGGGCAAAGAATGTTTTTGTTTTTATGAATCTTAACCCCAGTGCTTAACACAGTACCTGACACATAGTAAGTATTTAATAAATATTTATTGATTTGGGTTGGCTTGGATATGGGTTTGAATACTGGTTCTGGCATTACTTGTGTAACTTTGGCAATCATTCTTAGCCTCAATTTTCTCATATGCAAAAAGTAAAGGTTGGGAGGAGAGGGGGTAGAGCCAAGATGGCAGAGTGAGAGAAAATACTCAACTAAGCTTTACGAAAAACTCCTTCAGATACCTCTAAAAAGAATCTGAATAAATTTTAGTGTGGCAGAATCCACTAGGAGGCAGATTGTGGCAGATTTCCAGTCCAGGACAGCCTGAAAGGGAGACATGAAGGATCTGTTGCACAGAACTGGAGGATCACAGAGTGCACAGGCTATACCAGTATGAACCCTGCCATAGCAAAGCCTAGCAAGAACCACCAGGTGGTCTGAAGCAGATGCAGTAATGTAGATTCTC
The DNA here is from genome assembly GCA_028658325.1 of Potorous gilbertii. Lineage (NCBI taxonomy): Eukaryota > Metazoa > Chordata > Mammalia > Diprotodontia > Potoroidae > Potorous > Potorous gilbertii. The sequence continues at coordinate 59,314,945 of CM053774.1, read as the reverse complement.
AGTCTAAGATGGGAGTCCAGTGGAACTGAGTGAGAAAGAAACACAGAATCCCAGGTAACAGCAGTAATTGCTACTGAGACTATCAGCCTGCAAATTAAATTAAATGATCAAGTAGACCCCTACTTGAACTTCCAGGAGTCAAAATGGTGGAGTGATTTGAAAGTGCTCTCCCTCTCCCTTTGTTGACCTTGAAAAACCAAGAGAATATTTCCCTAGGAAAAATATTGGAATAGTGGAATCAGCCAAAGGGATCAGCAGTCTCTTAGCTCAAGAGGCTAGGAAAATCACAAAGGGAAGAGGGGTTCCCTCTTACTGTAGTTGAAGGGGACCAGTGCAGTACCAGAGTTGCCCCAGACAGCCCCACCTCAGCTGACCAGGAGGATATCCTGAGCCCAAGGTGGGGATGGAGGTAGAGCCTGTAAGTGCCAACAGCAAAACACCAGACATGCTTTAGCACAGCCAGGAAAACTGGAAGACACCAGCACAGATCAGGGTTCACCAACCACTGTGCCTGCCTGTGCTCTAGCTCAAGAGAGGAGACCTCCTGTGGCCAGTTCTCCACCTCTCCTTCACCTCATGCAGCGAACTCCAGGGTAAATTCAGGGAAACTCAGAAAGACTTCACCTGATCTCAGCTTTGATACGCCAGTCACCTCAGTACCAGGTAAGCTGCAGCATTTTAGCTTCTAGTTGAAAGAACCAGAAGCCACAATACAAAGCCTCAAGTTCTGAGCACAGGATCTGTAGGACAGAGCCCCTTATGCCCCATAAGCAAAGATCCACTTTAAAAGCCAGGAAAAACGTGATCTCATGAGCAGAAAGCAAACCAGAAAAGAAAAAAACAATAGAATCTTACTCTGGGGACAAGGACCAAAGCACAAATACCAAAGAGTTCAGCATTGAGAGTGCACTCCCATCTGAAACTTCAGAAGGTAATATAAACTGGTCTCAAGCCCAAAGAGCATTCTTGGAAGAGCTCAAGAAAGATTTTAAAAGCCAAATTAGAGAGGTAGAAGAAAAATTGTCCAATGATTCTAAAATATGAAAAAGAATTCATGGAAGAATTTAAAAGGAAAATTGGAAAAATGGAAAAGGAAGCAAAAAACCTACCTGGGAAAACTGGACAAATGGAAAAGGAAGTACAAAACCCAACTGGAGAAAATAACACCTTAAGAGGCACAATGGGCAAATGGAAAAGGAGATACAAAAGTTAACTGAAGAAAACAATCTATTAAAAATTGGAATTGGAGAAGTAGAAGCTAATGACTGTATGAGACATAAAGAGTTCAGTCAAACAAAATCTAAACAATGAAAAAATATAAAAAAAATGTAAATATTTATTAGAAAAACAACTGACCTGGAAAAATCAGTTCAGGAAAGAAAATCTAAAAAATATTAGTCTACCAGAAAGACATGATTAAAAAAGGAGCCTGGACAAGATCTTCCAAGAAATCATCAAGGAAAACTGCCCTGGGATCTTAGATCCAGAGAGCAAAATAGTCATCAAAAGAATTCATCCATCACCACTTGAAAGAGATACCAAATTGAAAACACCAAGGAATATTGTTGTCAAATTACAAAAGTATCAAGTTAAGGAGAAAATACTGTAAGTAACCAGAGAGAAACAATTCAGATATTGAGGAACTACAGTCAGGATCACATAGGAGCTTACAGCTTATACATTCAAAGATCTGAGGGACTGGAATATGGTATTTCATAAGGCAAAGAGGCTTGGACTAAAACCAAGGATCAATTACCCAGCAAAATTGTGTATAATATTTCAGGCAAGGAGATTGACATTCAATGAAATAAGGGATTTCCAGACCTTCCTGATGAAAAGTCCAGAGCTCAATAGAAAATTTGAACATCAAATACAAGTCTCAAGAGAGGTATAAAAATGTAAACAGAGGGGAAAAAATCTCATCATTCAATATGCACAAATTGTTTCTATCCCTATAAGGGAAGATGATACTTGCTAATCTTGAGGATTGTGTATTTATTATGACATTGAAGAGGGATATACATAAGTAGAGGCAGTGGATACAAATAAATGATGTGATGATAAAAATGTGATTTAAAGGTGCAAGGGGATTGTAACAGGAGATGTGAAAAGGATGAGGCATTACTTCACAGGAAGAGGGACAAAAACATATTACAGTAGAAGGAGAAAGGCGAGGGAGATGAGCCCTGTTTGAGATTTACTCTCATCTGTTTTGGTTCAAGGAGGGAACAACAAAAACAGTTAAGATAGAAATCTAAATTGTCCTACAGGTAATAGGAGTAGAAAAGGGAAAGAAAAGGGAAGGTAACCTAAAAGGGAGGGAAGAAGTAGTAAGGGAATGGAGGAATAAAGGGAGGGGGACTGATAGAAGGGAGGGAAGACTGAGGCAGGCCAGTGGTCAAAATTAAAACTCTATAATGGAGGTGAAGGGAGAAGGGAAAATTAAAAGGAAAAATGGGGGGAAATAGGATGGATAGAAAGACACAGATAGTAATCATAACTATCAATGTGAATGGGATGAACTCTCCATTTAACAGAGGTGGATAGTAGAATGGATTAAAAAGCAATAATTCAACTATGTGTTGTTTACAAGAAACATCTGAAACGAGGTTACACACAGGGTAAAGGTAAAAGGTTGGAGGAGAATATATTATGCTTCAGCTGATTTTAAAAAGCAGGGATAGCAATCCTAATTTCAGTCAAAGCAAAAGCAGGAACAGATCTAATCAAATGAGATAAGGAAGGAAATTATATCCTGCTAAAAGGCACCATAGATGACAAAGCAATATCATTGCTAAGCATATATGCACCAAGTGATATAGCATCCAAATTCTTAGAGGAGAAGTTAAGTGAGTTACAGGAAGAAATATACAGCAAAACTATACTAGTGGGAAACCTCAACCTCCCCCTCTCTGTACTTGATAAACCTAACCTCAAAATAAACAAGAAAGAAGTTAAAGAGGTGAACAAAACTCTGGATAAGTTAGATATGATAGGTGTCTAGATAAAATTGAATAGGAATAGAAAGGAATATGCCTTTTTAACATCAGTACATGGCACATGTACAAAAATTGACCATGTACTAGGGCATAAAAATTTCACATTCCAGTGCAGAGGAAGGCAAAGATAGTCAATGCATCAAAGTAATCAGTAGACATGGTTTTCTCTACCTGACCATAATTCAACAGATAGGTACAGTTGCCTGACCATGGTTATCAGAGGAAGCCCAATATCAGGGTTCTCAAAGCAGGTTCTCAAAGAGCTTCTTAGAGGCTTCCCAGAGTCTTCATCTGGCACTCACACCTTACAAAAACTAAGACTGAAAGTAAAACCTCAACTCAGAGTATTTATACCTTTTTTGGAGCCAGAGGACATCACAACCCTTTAACCAAGTGCCTGAATAGAAAATACAAACCATACTTGGGACCCTCCTACAAAACAACTCCCCTAATCAAGCTTCTCACAATAGGCAGGCCCATCAATGGGTGGGAAAGATCTTTAATTACTTTAAAATAATTAACAATACAAATACATATACTGTTCATAGTTAAAGAAACACTTGTTTCTATACTTTACACCTTGTAAAGACTCTGGATTGATAAAGACAAGATTCAATCAGAGTCACTTGATTATACTAAAACAAAAACAGAAAAAGATTCTATTTTGATTGCCATCACAAAAGGCTAAAGATTTTTTTGCATGCATTTATCAATTGAAAATCAGATTTAATTCATATTTTAATAATTCTCTTTGACCATGTAAGCATAGTGTATTAGCTCCAGATATAGTCAGAAAATGTGACTTTAGTCCCAACTCAATCAATGAATAACATTTATTAAGTACCTACTATATACCAAGCTTTGTGCTACTGGATAATTTCTGAGAATTCAGTAGGAAAGAGAGAGAGAGAGAGAGAGAGAGAGAGAGAGAGAATTTATATACTTTAAGGTACTTTGAGTACTTTAAGGTTTGCAGAGAGCTTATATGTGCTATCTAGCTTGATCCTTGCAACAAACCTGAGAGGAAGATATTATTGTTATTTCATTTCACAAATGGGGAAACTAAGGCAACGATTAAGAGGCTTAACTTTAACACAACTCTTAAGTATCTGAAGACAAATTTGAACTCTAACCTTTCTAACTCCAGACCCACAGCTCTAGGCAATGTACCATCTAACAGATTCAATAGATAGGAAGATGATAGATAAATTGGTATAGATAGATAGATGAATGGATGGATGGATAGATAGAGGAATAAGTGAGTGAATTAATGAAAATAAAAACAAGAATGAATGAATCCCTGCCTTCAAGGAGCTTACATTCTACTGGAGTAGCAGGGGAAACAACATGTGTATAGATAAGTAAATAAAAAATGTATTTGAATAACAAGGTGATTTGGGGGCAGGAGGAGAAACTAGCTGCTAAAAGGATCAGGAAAGGCTTCACATTGGAGGTGACCCTTGAACTGAACGTTAGCCAAAGACTCTCTTTTTGATGTTTGTTTGTTTAGTATTTTATTTTTCTCCGACTATATGTTAAAACAATTTTTAACGTTCATTTTTAAAACTTGGGTTCCAAATTCTCTCCCTTCTTCCCTCTCTACCCCCCTTCTTAAGAAGGCAAGCAATTCAATATAGGTTATACATGTGTAGTGTATAGTGATGCAAAATATGTTTCCATATGAGTCATGTGGTGAAAGAAAACATAGAAAAAATAAAACTCAAGAAAAATAAAGTTTAAAAAGCATGCTTCAATCTGTTTTCAGACATCATTAGTTCTTTCTCTTAGTCTGAGATTCTAAAAGCCTATACACAGGAGGAATGTAGGTGAAAGGAATTGCCAATTTAACTAAACTGTAGTGGACAGAAGGGGAATAATATTTAATAAGTCTAAAAGTAAGCTGGAGCCGTATTGTAAAGGAATTCTAATACAAACAAATTTTTCTTTTATCTTTGAGGCAATAAGGAGCTGCCAAAGCTACTTCTTGGAAGCAACATGGTCAGGCCTGTGTCTCAGAAATAGCTCTTTGGAAGCTATATGGGGGATGGTTTGGAGAGGCAAGAAACTTGAAGCAGAAATGTCAAGTATGTTCCACAATTAGTCAATAAACTAGTGTTTATTAAGCATCACTCTGTGCTAGACCCTGTATTAAATACTATAGATACAAAGATAAAACACTCTCTGTACCGAAAGAGCTTACATTCCAACAGTTGAAGCAACATATACATAAAAATTACAGACAAAATATATACAAAATGAATAAGAGATGATTTAGGCAGCTGGGATGGGCAGATCAGGAAAGGGGAAGCTGGATTTGAGTCTTGAAGAAAACCACAGATACCAAGTGCAAGGTGGAAGAGGAAATTCATTCCAAGCCTGAAGGATGGATATGTAAAGGTTCAGTGACAAAAAAAAAAAATGGAGTGTCAAGTGTACAGGAAGATCTGTAAAAGCTAAATCTCAAAGCACAAACAGAGGAATAATGTGTAAGAGCCGTGGAAAGGTAGAAAGAGATCAGATGACAAAGAGCCTTTATTAGTAAATGGAAGATTGTCTGTTTGTTCTTAGAGAGCCACTGGAGTGACGGTCTTGCATTTTAGGGAGATCAGTCAGACAACTAGCACTTCAGCAGCCCCACAAAGGACAGGTAGTATTGAAAAACACAAAATAGGAAGTTATTGTAAGACTTCACATGAGAGATCTCAGGTCCCATAATGACAGCCTGAGCTAGGGTGGGAGCTTATGAGTGAAGATCAGGGAATATATGCAAGAAATGTTGTGGAGATAGAAATTAGAAGATTTAGCAATTTTTGTATATTGGGGTGGTTAAGGAGGGGGGCAGTGAGTAAGAGTGAAAAGGAAAGTGCAGTGCAATAATCCAGATGAGAAGAAATAGGGCTAAAACTAGGGTGGTAGCCACTGTGCTAGAGAGAATGGGATAGATGATGATGTTGAAGAGATATAACTGACAAAATTTAGTTGATGGGGCAGGGCAATAGGAGAGAGAAGAAAAGAGTTGAGAATGACTTAATTTGTGAATCTAGGTGACTAGAAAGATAGTTCTGCCTTCCACAGATATAGAAAAGGTCAGCAGAAAGTGACGTTGGAGGGAAAGGGAGTGAATTCTGTTTTATATAGAATGAATTTGAAATGCCTACAAGACTTCCAGGTGAAAATGTCCCAACTGATGTTTGGCAACTTGTCGGTGCTCAAGGGAGAGACTAGAACTGAATACATATTTCAAATATCCACTCTACTTAGAGATGATAGTTGAAAGCACAGAAGCCAAAGAGATCATACAAAGAGGGTCTTTAGAATTGTAGAAGAAGGTATAGAACTTTGGGGTATGCCCACATTCAGTGAATGGGACAAACATGATGATCTAGCAAAGGAAACTGAGAAGGAGCATCTTGGGGTAAGAAGAGAACCAAGAGAGAGAAGTTATCATGAAAATCCAGGGAGCAGAAAACATCCAGGAGGAAAGGAAGGTCAACAATGTCAAATGCTACAGAGAGACCCAGAAGAGTAAGTCCTGCCATGCACTCATTATGAAATTTTCAGCAAATATTTTCTTTCTCCAGGTGTTAGTTTTCTTATCTGTAGTATGTTGGGCTTGAGCTAAATTTGACATACTGTGAACCTATATTACTCAAGAATTTATCCTTGTCCCCTGTTTATATGTGGTGAATTTGGTCTATAATGTGAAAAATGTTTAAAAATAATTTCCAGGATAATATGCAGGTGATGCATGACTCATTTGTGTTAGTGTAAGAGTATTTTGTTGATGGGATGAAATTAAAGTGGAGGAACAGAAATAATATTTAGGGAGAAAGGAAATGGGTGGTTATTTAATGAAAAAAGAGAAAAAGAGTAGGAACCACAGACAATGTGAATATTTAAAAAAAAAAAACCACTGGCACATGAAGTTCAGGTCACTATTACAGCAATTAAAATAAAATGAGGTTTACAAAATCTCAAGGATGTTGAAAAAATAAGGAAACTAATGAAGTAGAAAACCTAGCACGACTTTTTCCTGAACTGTTCAAGGAACTGTTAGGAGCTGAAAAATCTTTATTTTCCTATTAAGCAAGAGACACAAGGGAAGTAAGTTCAATGACTCAGAATTAAAATTTTTATTAGTCGCTTTCTGAGCTCTAATTGCATTTTCCCCTTTGAAAGATGACTATCTCCCACACTGGATTACATAGTATATTTGTCTTTTTTATAAAAATCAATACAACAATAATACAAAATGCCATATATATAATGTCATATAAGTAAAAGAATTAATTTTTGTTTTACCTATTTTAAATCATTATATGAATGTTTCCAGCGTTTAGCATCAGTCCAGTTCAATGGTACAGACAGTAAGATACTTTTATAGACCATCACCTGCCTTTTCCCTTCTCAAAGGAGATTCCAGTGTGTGGAGTGCTGAAGGATATCACCTGTCCTCTATAGATAGGTTTATACCAACCACCATGATGATAATATCAATATGTAACATTTACATAGAGCCAAAAAGAGGAAGTGAGAAAGAGAAAATAAGAGAGAAATAGAGACAGCATTGTTCTAAGTGTTATAGCTACAAACACAAGAAAAAGTAAAGACTCTCAAAGAGCTTCTAATGGGAGGAGGAGATAAAGGGGAACTGGAAGGGAAGGAGATGGTGCATCAGTAAGGACCCCAGACTACACAGGAGGCCCTGCTGTATGGACACTTAGATCTGCTTTTCTAAAAGAAAAGCAACTTTTGTGGGGTCAACAATCTACTTTAATCAAGCACATTCACTCAGTTCAGGAGGAAAAGTTAGAGAAAATACAAATAGAATTACAAACAGAAAGACCAAAAGACAGGGCTTCCAACTGTACTGTCATAGACAATACATACATCATTACCAGAGAGAGAAGCACCAATATCTAGTCTTTCAAAGCCAGGGGGCTTCTTAAAAAGACTGCCCAGAGTTTCATCTGGCACAAGATCCTTCTTCCAAAAAATAATACCTAAATCAAAACCTAACCTCAGAGTATATATACTTTCTTTAGGTCTGGAGGGCTTGACCCTAGTGACCTTGTGCCTTATTAGAAATTAACAAAAGGTGCCTGAGGCCTATTAATGAGTGGGGAAGATCTTTAACTCTTCCCCCCAACCACCATTAACCTTACAGATGGAGAAAGATTGCTTGGCTAAGCAATGCTCCTGATGGAGAGGTAGAGACATCTGTAAAATAAAGAGTAAAGCTGGGAGTAGAATGAGCCTGGGTACCTCATGAAATGGTGGCCAAAGTCAGGGACTCATCAATAAGAAGAGAAGGCCATAAGACATCTCCCAGGGGAGTAGGCTGCTGGGGACTAACAAGATTCAGAGTTCAAAAAAAAAGTTAACAACAAAAACAGTTCAGTCAAGTGAAGGGACTTTAATTGCAAAATGGTAACTTTATCTTTTCCCCATATCCTGAAATGTATTTTATTATCTTGTGGTTCCCATTCCTTTTGTAACTATTGGAGTATCTTTGTCAAAGAACCTTCTAGCAACTTCCTCATTATGATGAACTCAAGTCTCTCTAACTGGTGTTCAGAGTCCAGGCTTCTGGTTCACTTCAGAGGGCATCCATCATCATCACCATCATCATCACCATCATCATCATCACCATCACCATCATCATCACCATCATCATCATCACCATCATCATCATCACTATCACCATCATCATCATCACCATCACCATCATCATCACCATCATCATCATCACCATCAT
>CM053774.1:59288603-59305688 GCA_028658325.1 Potorous gilbertii | reverse complement strand
CATCATCATCACCATCACCATCATCATCACCATCATCACCATCATCATCATCACCATCATCATCATCACCATCATCACCATCATCATCATCACCATTACCATCATCATCACCATCATCATCATCACCATCATCATCATCATCATTACTACTGTTACTGTTATCATTTATCCTTCATTTTTTGAAGAAGGTCAAAAACATCATTTTTAGGTTGGTTTTAAGTGAGGCAGAATTGTGCGAAGTCATCAGCCTCACTCTCTCTTTCAGGATCATCAAAGACCAGTGGCAAGACAAAAGTCAAAATGTCTGGAGAAGGCCAGGGGTGCAGTGATCATGGTTTTAACGGAAAACAGCTACTGCACGTGCTATATAGCTTATTGGAGTCACAGGTTGAGAGTTGGGTAACATGTATGAGCATCCCTGAAAAGGACTCAGAAAGCCCTCATACCACAGGTGTTAGTACTAATAACAGCATTCACATAATGTTATATTTCTTATGTCTTATATGAGATCTTCCCTGTTGTTCCCAGTTGCTAGAGCTCCCCACAAATTGCTTTATATTTATTCTGTTTATATATCTCCTATAAGTTTTGTTTATATATTTTATGTATTTCTATAAGTAAAGCTGGGAGCAGAATGAGCCTTGGTACCTCATGAAATGGTGGCCAAAGGCAGGGACTCACCAATCAACCAAGAGAGTCATGAGACAGGAGCATCTCCAAGGGGAGTAGGCTTCTGGGGACTCACAAGATTCGGAGTTCACAAAAACGTTAAAAACAAAAACAGTTCAGTCAAGTGAAAGGAATTTAAGGTCCATGAGGGCTGACTGGCACGGTTTCATTTCCCAGCACCTAAAACAGTGCATCGAAGTTGCCTAACTGAAGGTGCTTAATCTTTATTGTTAATTAAACATAAGCCTGTGAAGCAGTTAGTGTTAATATTATTATTCTATTTTTTCAGTTAAGTGTAGTGAGGCTTAAATTATTCCAGCAAGTGAGAGAGGAGGGAGACCCTCCATAAGTTCATGCAATGGGAAAAAGATGCCAAACTCCACCCTGCTGGCATAATCAAGGAGGCGGTTGGGCTTATGGGTAAAAAGTCTCTGGGAAAGGGAGAAGCAACCTCTAAATTCTCCCTTTTTCACATTCTGTGAAATCTTCTTAGAAATGTGAAGGAAAAACTTTAGAGCCAAAAGCTACACATAAACCTCTTCCTTGATGTTACCCAATAATTCTTTGCTAAATCAGCAAAAATAACAAAAAAAAATCCAGAACTAGTGAGAACAGGATTGGGCACTAATGGCTGGCTGAGTGGGTCTTATACTTTTCTTCTGGAAATTTTATCACTGGCTAGAAGATACTGACCCTGTCTTGGACTCAGAAAGAATTGGGTTCAAGTCCTCCCTGTGACACATTTTAAATATGACTCTGGGCAAGTGACCTGGGTAATTGAGTTAACCAGTCATACTTCCCTATATGTAAGTCACAAATGTGTTATTAATATGCATTAATAAAAGAAGTTTCCACACTGGGAGTCCCTTGTGCCCCCTCCAAAATAGAAAATTACATCCACATAGAACTTCAAAGTTTATGAATCCTCCTTCTTCCTAGCAATCCCCTAAAATAGATGTTATCTGTATTTCATGAATGAAAAAATTGAGGATCAGAAGTATGAAATATGAAAAATGACTTCCCCAAGCTCACACAGCTCATCAATGTCACAACCAGCTCCAAAAATTTTGCTGTACTTTCTGTTGTGCCTCCCTGGTTCTCAGGACTGACCCAGTTTAGATTCTACAGATGACTTTAAAGAGTATAATGATTAAGTGAGTCGGAGAAATTGCAGAAGACTTTATAGGGAAAATCCAAGTGAATAAACAGATTCTCTTTCAATTTATGATGGTGACCACAGTCTGATCTCAAGCAAGCAGAACTATCAACATCTGCTTGGCCAAGAAATTACCTCAAATTGAACCTTCTAGAACCCCACACAGAGAGGGGGTCTCTGCAGTCAGCTAGTTGAAACCCATCTCTAGATCTAGCTAATGAGTCTAAATAATTCCCTAGTAGAGCATTTCCCTTCCGCTGGAATTCAGGCAAATGACAGACCCATCCAGTGGTGGAAGATTTCAGTTAGGGGCAGTTCAAAAAGTCCCTGAGAGACTGAACCAACAGGAGACAATACATCCAAAGGACAAGACAATGGTACCCAAGTGAGGAAGTAGCTTCAAGTAGCATGAATCTTCACGCCAAAAAATGACAAACAAATCCAGGAGTTGTGGGTTTACTCTTTAACTCTCTGTACATCTGTCTTATTACCACTGCACTCAAAATTTAAGCCAATTCTTCCCCTGGAGTCTGTGTGCATTTGTGGAAGAATATGCCCAAGATTGTTTTGTGCCAACTGTTTTTACTTTATCATTTCAATAAATACCCTCTGTAAAAGCAAAGTGAAGTGCGACTGGCTGATATTAATGAGAGGCACGCTGGTTAACATTCATGAGCACTAATGCTAGTACTCAAGTTCCCCATAATTATCTTGCTAGAATCCTAAGAGCAGTAGCAGCCATCCTCTAGGACTGAGCCCAAAAATGTGAGTGGGAGTTAAGTAGCCCCATAGGTGGTGAAACATATTTAAAACCACAGATTAAATTATAACTTTTGAAGAAATGTTACGTTTGTGAGTGTATGAAAAAAGCATAGGAATTTACTGTGTTTTATAAAACTATATCACAGAACAAGTTGACTGAAGCTGTATCTTTGGTGGAAGAGTCTGAATTTTTTCCAGGTCAAATCAGAAGAGAAAAAGATTCAAAAGTGTTTCTTAGCATGCTCTTCCATTACTTTATATTTGAATAGCAAATGATATCATACATGGTAGTATGAGGATTGTATAGTCCATTCTTGCTCCTCTCTCTCCCTCCCCTGCCCCATGCCTGTCGAATAAGTAATTGAATTCTTCTTACCTTCATTGACTCCCTGGCTTATCTAGAGAGTATCTATATTGTCTAGAGTCAGAATCCAAATAAATTTCAGCGGGCTAAAAATTGGACTGAATCTAAGATAACATTTAATAGTTTTTGCCCAAGAAGACAGAACAAGGGGCAGTGGGTCAGAGTTTCAGAGAGCAGTTTAGAGTTTATATAAACAATTAATGCTATTTCTAAGGGAAATAGAATTGCTTGAGATCTTCACACACCCTTATTGGGTGGTTTTGATGGGATCTTTGTTCAAACATGGGTTGGACTAGAAGCTCCTCTGAGGTTCCTTCTAAAGCTGAGATTCTGTGATTCCACTAACTTGAAAATTCAATTACCTTATTGTTATTCCTGTCTTTGCCATTACTTATCTAAGAGACCTTGAGCAAGTCAATTCTCTGTTATTTCATCTCTCAAATGACAGGATTAAACTAGAAGGATCTCCAAGGTCCATTCCAACTCCCGCATTCTGTGAGTGATATTTTGTGTTTCTATCAAATCATGTGAGACACCAGAGAAAAAACATTAAATTTACTATCTTAGGATTGGCCATGAAAACTTCCAAGAAATGAAGATCAGTTCTACAAATATCACATGAATACAGCAGATACCAAAAATGGGAGGAAAAAAGCAATATAAGCTAAAGCTTAGATCTTTAGTGAGTAACAGAGCATCAAGAAAGAGGAGGAAAAGGAGTTAACATTTTTATAGTGCTTGCTATGTGCCAGGCACTACACTAAGTGCTTTACAAATATTATCTTATTTGTTCCTCAAAACAACTCTAGGAGGAAGGTGATATTATTTTCCCATTTTATAGATGAGTAAATTGAGACAAACAAAGTTTGCATGACTTTTCAGTGTCCTGAGTCATAGGGTTTGGTGAAGAGAGTGATTGACTGACTCTTGGAAAAATCTTGTCCCATCTCTAGCTGCTAACCTATCAACTGACTCCTTTGTATTCATGATAAACAGATTTCTAAATAATCCCTCTCACATATAAAATAGAGATTACAAAGCTACTAAGTATATGAGGCTAAATTTGAACTTAGATCTTCCTGATTCCAGGCCTTGTTGTTCAGTCACTTCATCACCTAGCTGCTCCTATATGTGGACTCCAATATTAAACATTTTCCCAGAGTTTCTGAGACTTGTAAAACAAAAAAATCAAGATTGTACTGCCAGGGCTGGGTTGTTCTTGACTAATTCTAATGAGAAGTATTCCCTTCCAATTGTTCTACTGGAATTATCAAAAAACTATTCTGGTGTTCTCTCTGTCATTGCCTAATTTCCTCTCAGAAATAGGACTACATCTACTTGACTGATTTTCATATTGAATCTTTAAAAATCAAAGAGTTTCATGCATCTGCAACACACAAGAAAATAAAATTGCCTCTGTTGATAGTGTTTGATGTCTGGATACACAGCCTTTTACTTTCAAACATAACTCATTACCCTCCTATATATATTATTTCCTCTGGTTTTGATTCAAAGACCTAGGATTTCTCCATTCTTTTACCTCAAAAAGCTAGTATCAGCAATGCAATCAAGCATTTCAAAGTCTGGAAATTAAGCAGTGGGCTTCTTGTTAAGTGAGGCCTGTGATTGAGTCTGGGGGCAGTGGTATGGATAAAGCCAGACTGTGTGCTTAAATCAGGACATGGCTACTTTTCAGTGAGGCCCATAAGGAAGTTAGAATATTGGGGCTGGAGGCAGCTTTATTTGGAGTCCATCACTGGTAAGATTATTTAACCTTTATGAGGTACAATTTTCTCATCTATAAAATGAGTGGACTGGACTGAATAGCCTTGTGAGGATTCTTCTAACTAGTAGCTATTACCATACTAAAACAATTTAGGCTTACTAACTAGAGATCATTCTTCAATGGGGACAGGAACCATCCATGATCACAAAATTTCTTGGCCATAAAAAAATTTGAACAATTCCTTTAAATTCATAGCAACAGCCCAAGATTTGACTTGAATAAAAGTAATCCCTCCATTAATTCACAAAGTAAGTGTAATAACAAATATTGCCATGTACTGATAAGCATCATATCTAAACACAGCCAAGTACCAGTAAAATGAAAAGATTAAAAAAATGATGAAAGAAGGAAAGAATTAAAGGGAAACTGTACATACTGTAAACCACATTGCTCTATATATTCATTACAGAGTTTTCTTGTTGCCTTCTTCTTTTCCAAAAGGAGCAGAGATTGTGGGAGGATTGAGATAGATAGGAGTGATAGAGAAATTAGGGATTGGACAGCTAAAATAAAAAAGTAAAGAAAGAAATAAGAGCTGGTAATTGAGGTATCTTTTTTTTAATGCACAGAAGGGAATCTTGAATTACTAACAAGTAGGACAACTGTAAAAGTTACATGTAGAAGTTATTTCATTTTTTTTAAAGCAAGCTATTCAGAGTTGAGACCCACAATTTCATGTTATCCTATGATATGGAAATCCCTATTTATTTGGCCAATGTCCAAAATAAATAACTAAAATAACAAAGAAAAATTATAATAAACTACAGTTTAAATCTCATTCAACATGTTGACCTTACCTATAGTGATTATTTGAAAAAGGAGGAAATAATCATTTTACAATCTAATTTAAAATTAGACAGTTTTACATTCAGAATATCTTTGACAGTTCCTCTTAATCTAATCCATATATACTGAGCAAAATAGTAATCAACACAGATTAATTTAAAATTAAATTAATTAATCTAAGGGCTTTTTATCAGTAATAAAAACAGAATGCTAAATTTAAGTAATCATCAATAAAATAACATTATTAATGTGAGAAATGTCCTACTTACAACAAGTTAATCTGATGTTCCATTACAGCTAAATTTGACGGTTTTTTAGAAAAGGAAAATATAGTCATTTAAAACTAATGTTATTCATCTGACCAATACTCTGCCAATCAAAAAGTTCCAGTAACTCTGTTTATCTTCTAGGATAAAATATAGTTACCCTGTTTGGCTTTTAAAGTCCTTCACAATTTGACTGGAAGCTTTTTTCCAGGTTGATTTCCCATTAATCCTCTTACATAGTCCACTGTATACTTCAGCTAGACTGGCCTGCTTGAAGCTGCTCACTATCTCTGTTGTCCCCCACCCCACCCCGCTTTACACTAGCTGTCCCCATGCTTGGAGTGTACACCATCCTCACCTCTGCCTCACAAAAACCCCAACTCCCTTAGAGCTTCACCATCACAACTGTTAACTAATCCTCCTTGATTTCATTAGTAATCAGTCCCTCCTCCACTCTATCCCTTCCTGACTTGCAATTTCTTTTATCTTTTAATTATTTATTTTTTGCTACATTTTGAGTTCCATATTGTCTCTTTCCCTTCCTTCCAACCCTGCTTTAAAGAAGGTCAACATTTGGTGTATATGTGTGCGTGCAAGTGTATGTGTGTGTATATGTATGTGTATATATGTGTGTGTATATACAACATATGTGTGTGTATGTGGAGCCATACTTCCATATATCAGTTTTTTCTCTGGAGGTGAATAGCAGTTTCCTTTATAGGTCCTTTATAAATGATTTAGTTGATCGTAGTAATCAGAATAGCTTGTCATTAATACTCTTCAAACAACATTGCTGTTATTATATACAATGTTCTCTTGGATCTACTCATTTCACTTTGTATTGTTTCAAACAAGTCTTTCCACTTTTTTTTCCTGAAACCAACCTGCTCCTCATTTCTTATAGCACAGTAATATTCCATCAGAAATTAGTTGTCTGTTGTACATGCCCTGTATTTTACTCTTCTGTGAACAACAAGTAGAACATCAGATTTTCAACATAGGGAAAGTCTTAGTTTGTATTTATATCTCCAGTATCTAGCACAGTGCCTGGAACTTAGGAGGCAATTAATAAATTCCTGTTAATTAATCTATGTACAAAGTAATCAGATTCAAATATAGCAATTCAGAAAGATGAGGAATCTTGGAAAATAAGTGGTCAAGATCAGGGTTAGAGGCTGGGATGTTGGGACTCATAAATCATTTGAATGGAGGGCAAAAGATGTAATCATATGATCGGAAAGCAAGAATTAATCAGAAGGATCAGACTGGATCCTGCGTGAAGTTCCCCTAAAAATGAAATTGAAGATCTCTAAGTATCAAGGGTATCTCTTGCTAAGCAAGGAGTTTGATGTAAATAAAAAAAAATTAAGAGGAAAATGAAAAGAAAATTAAAAAATGAAAAATATTTAAAGAAAGGACATAAGGGAAGATTTAAAAAAAAGTAGGACAAGGAAATAAAAGAGTGAGTCACTGTGATCAATGTAAACCCACACACATATGTGTAGTATATATGAAATTTTTTCAAGTTCAAGTTGAAATTCTAATATTTGTCATTCAATATGTAATCGCGGTTTTTTCCTTTTCGTTTCATCTCCGTAATGTTCTCCTGTGCCTCTTAATAGCAAACCAAAGATGACTAAAGTAGCTCTGTAGTCCTGGTTTAATGAGGCTATGTACAGTCCATTGGAGGAATATGCCCACACCCCTATTCTAGGAGGTAAAGATAATAATAAAAATTACCATTTAAAATAGAACCCTAAGAAATGAAGAGTATCTTAAGAATATTATATCATTTGATCTTTACAGCAATCCTGGGAGATAGGGGTCATAATCCCCATTTTATAGATGGGGAAACTGAGGCAGATAGAAATTTAAGTGACTTGCTCAGGGTCATACAGTTAGTCTGAGACTGGATATGAATTCAAGTCATCCTGACTCCAGGTTCAGCAATCTATTCACCATGCCACCTCGTAGAATGGGTAGAACACCAAAAATACAATAAGGCGTATGTTACCCTGATCAGGGACAAAGACTGTTTCCTAACAATTCAAGATAAAGTGTGTCCACAGGCTATTGCTTGGTGGGCACTACTCCCAAGTATTCTGTGCTCTGAGTATATTCAACAAAACCAGAATTAATGGAGCAGGTATCTATCTGTGTTCATCCTTTGTTTTTGAAGAAATCCATGACATCAGAGAAATGATGACATGACTTGCACTTGACTTTGTTTTGAGTGAGGGAGAGCTGTGCAAGGTCACCAGCCTCACTTTCCCTTCCTGAGCTATCTAGATCCAATGAACAGATATTCATCAGGATGGCTGGAGAAGGCCCAGGATGCAGTGGGAGACCTTGGCCTATTCAGGTACTCACTTAGAGCAGGTATCACATGGTTTCCAGATCACAGGTTCTTGATCTAAGACCCACAAATTTTTTTTTAAATGTTTTGACATACTGGTTCAATTAGTTTCTTTTGTAAACTTCCATAACTTATTGCTTGCACTTTAAAATATTAGTCTTAAAAAGATTGCATAGGCATCACCAGACTACCAAATGAGTCCATGACACATAAAAAAAGTCTAAGAACTCCTGATCTAGATGATACAAAGACAAAAACAAAAAAAAGTCTTTACCTTCATGGAGCTTACATTCTTCAGGGTAAGTTTTTGGCTTAGTAAGAAGAATTATTAAACTGTTAATACCCACAGAATCTAAATACTTGTTGATTGATTGGCCGATGGTTTTCTGGGCTGGGTCTGACAGGCCAGTCCCTTGAATTTCTGTTCCATATTGGAATGACCTTATAGGTCATTCAGCAGTTACCAAAGAGAAATTTACCAAGTCACAACAGAAGATAGTTATTCAACAAGGGTGGTCTTTGAGGACATTCCAAGTTGATTCAGTTAAGTGAAGTTCCTCTTCATGAATTGCCCATCATGTCCACCAGACAGGCACCAATCAATCAATAAACATTTATTAAGTGTCTACTTCGTTCTAGGCACTGTCCTAAGTCATTAGGGAAAATAAAAAGAGCAAAAGACCATCCCTGCCCTTACAATCTAATTGGGGAGAAAGCATGAAAACAAATAGAAAGTAAACTATGTACAGGATAACTAGGAAAAACTAAAAAAGGGAAAGCCTTTGAATTAAGAGGGCTGGAAAAGGCTTCCTGTGGAAGCTGGGATTTTAGTTAGGACTTAAATCTGCCATTCTGTACTCAGGTAACAAGGAAAATTTATCGACACCCTAAGTCTCTAGTCCCCTGAGTCAATTAAGTTTCAAGGATACTGTCAATACAAGGAAAATTAGTCTAACTTGGAGGAGAGGGGAAAGGATTTAGGACATTGTTCCTGCCACATATGGCCATTGTGACATGAACCCCAATGGAAATACATATTCTCTCACGATCTGGTTCAAGGTCCACTCTTGCCAAGCCAAGTACTCTCTCTCGATGGTGGGGCTCAAAACTGTGTCAGTCTGATATCCACAGATGAGAGAGATTTGTCACAACAGTCCCCAAAATGCACACCTTTATTCTTCCCAGCTGAATATAGGCCGAGGGTCCTACACTCTATGAGCTGTTTTAAACCACAAGCACCACTATGTATTCTAGATTGAGGTTTGCCCAAGGGAGAAACTAAACCCTCCAGGAAGCTTTACCCAAAGGCTTAAAGTTATCATTCTAAACTGCCTGAGAATCTAAAGCCTAACAATCCCAGTGACATATTTACTGACTATCACACTCACTTTCCTCCCTCCTCATGTTGAAACTCCACTCTTCAAACCCTCCATTACAAACACCCAATCACTACTACTCCACTGATTACCAGCATCAGGAGAATACCCTTATAACCCAAAGGGTAATCAGTCACTATTATGGGCAACTTTGAGCCCTCCCTACTTCCACAAAAGGTGCCTGCTTTTCAAGATGAGGGTCCTCAGAGTTTTAGCTATTTAGGGAAGAAACAGAATCATTAGACCAGAGGTGTCAAACATAGGCAACACTGCTTCCCAAACCAGATTAAAATGTAATTGGAAAATATCTAACAATAAATGAAAAATACATATGTGGTTTTCTAAGTCAATATGGAGCCTTCATGGATCCTCAGGTATGATTTAGTGGTCCTGTTTCTATTTGAGTTTGGCATCACAACATTAAACAACTCTATCATCAGTCACCACAACAGGGCATTACTCATAGGAAAGCAACTTTGGTTAGCTGGATGTAGGGAGTCAACTAATCAACAGAGGAAAGTGTTATGAATAGTAGACCCCCTAATCTTAAGAGGAATCTTCAAAAGACAGGGTTGACTGTCATTAGTAAAAGTTTCTTTCTTTCAATATAACTTCAAGTGAGAAAATGCCTGACTGCCCATCAGAGTTTTGGATTTCTGAAGCCAATGAATACCAGCCACCTTGGAAATGTAAACATATTTTATGACACAGGAGTAACAAAATTGTGGAATTGTTTTCCTCTATTCAAAACTTTTTTTTTACTTTCTACTAAGTGCTAGGCCCCATTTTAGGTACCAGAGATACAACCCCATCAACAAGAGGTTTCCTTTCCATTGGATTGTCCATAGAATGGCCCTACATTTTATTATTCTGTGTGTATGCCTTATTAAATATTACATGACATAAATATGAATCACTGAATTTTAAAATTTAAATGGGCCTTAGAAATCAAATACTTTCATTTCACATATAGGACACACTCCACAATTATAGGGGAAGCATTAAAGAGGCCAGGAATTTGGTGTTTAATTGTAAAACACGCAATGTGGTGATAGTATGATAATCACCAGCTCTAGAGACAGAGAACTTCTCTACAAATCCTTCCACTTACTATATGACTTTGTGGTTAATCTCTCTGAGACTTAGTTTTCTCACCTGTAAAATAGGAGGTTGGACTAGAATGACATCTTAGATCTTTGACCTTTTGTAATTCCATTCCCCCAACATCAATCAATTGTATGTTGTTTTGTGTGTGGATGTGTGTGTGTGTGTGCATGTGTGTGTGAGAGAGAGAGAGAGAGATAAAGAGAGAGAGAAGAAAAGGGAGAGAGAGAGAGGAAAGGCAGCCATGGCAAAGTGCAAGGAAAGGATACCAGAATCATCATTAGTAAACTTTAGTTTATGTATGAACTCTTTCTCTAACTCATTATTGACCTTGAGCTAATCACCTGAGTTCTCCCAGACTTTGTTTGTTATATATTTATATTTTATATTCCTTATTTATAGAATGAAGATAATAATATCTGCAGTTGCTACTTTATAGCAGTACTGGGAGAATCAAATACTAAACCATAATGTACTAGATAAGTTGTCATTAAATCTTAAATGTCTTGTCAGTGGATCAAACATTGAGCCTGAAGCCAGGAAGACCTGAGTTCACATTCAGTCTCAAGACACTTACTAGCTGTGTGACCATGATGAACAAGTCACTTAATCTGATTGCCTCAGCTTCTTCAACTTTAGTAAATTGAGGATAATAACGGCTTCTACTTTGCAGGATTGTAATAAGGATCAAATAATATATTTGTAAAGTCTTAGCACAGTGCCTGACACATAGTAGGTGCTATATAAATACTTATTCTTCTTTCTCTTCCTCTCTTGTGTCCCGAAACCCTTAGCACAATGCCTTACACGTAGAAGGTGTATAATAAGATCATCAATTTGTAATTAAAATGGACCTCAACGGTCTTGCCATCAGCAATCCCCTAATTTTACAGACGAGGAAACTGAGACTCAAAGAAGTTAAGGGACGTTCTCAAAAGTTACACAGCTAGTATATGAAGAGGGATCCAAATGTAAGTCTTCCTGATTCCCAGTCTGTTGCTTTGTCCACAACATCACTCTGCACTGCTTAAATGTTTGTTAAACAGGACAATGAAAATGAATAATAGGTGACTAAAAAAAATGAGATTGATTGGAATTTTCATTTTGAGCACACAAAGACTGATACCAGATTTTGATCAATTTGCTACTTTTGAATGATGTCCAAATGGCAAAAAGTTGTGGTGCCACTCTTATGGAAAGATTTATAGGGTAAAACTGTTGTTAAAGTCTCTGTCAAGGCAATAAACTGTCATCCCCAAAAATAATTGGGTAGTCTTGGTGCTGGGATCACATGTCAGTTGTAAAGGAAATGGAGGAGCTGGTTTATAGCCATCTATCAATCTGCAAATACATCACCTCACAAATTTCAGAAGTCGTATTCTGGTTCACAAATTTCCTGGCGGGAAGTCGATAGCAAGTACTAAAATCCTAAGTAGGCAGACACGTTCTTTGCTTTCCAAAATGGAATAAGGCTCCTGAAATAAGATAATCATTTAACCTGGAGTTTATACTATTGTGGTTAATATAACAGCATCTGGTTGTTGTTTTTTGTTTTGTTTATGGCTTGTTCACAAGCCACAGCAGCAAATATTGAACATTTCATGTATTCTTCTAATTCAGTATTTCTCTTATGACCCATGTTCCGAAACTTACCCATTTGCTTTAATCATTATGTCTGAAAATAGTCAAATGGGCCCTACCTAAGTGTAGAAAACTATAGACAATAGAATGCAAGGGCTAGAAGGGACCTTTAAGATCATCAAATCGAGCATTTTAGAAATGAGGGAGATCAAGATACAGTGAAGTCAGAAAACTTGATCAGGATCAAGCTAATTAGTAGGAAACAATTATGGTGCTGTAGGAGAAACTACTCTGAAAATTTGCTTTGGGATGCTCATCGTGTAATCATGGACCTCAGTTTCCTCATCTGTAAAATGGAGATGATACTGCTCAAAACTACCTATGTGATAGGATTGTTTTAAGGACCAAATATACGTAAAGAATTTGCCAAACCCCAAAACACTATATAAACTTCAGCTGTTATCAGTTGCAGAGCCAGGATTAGACATCTGATCTCTTGGCACTCGGGTCCATTCACTTTCCACAGCAGCATACTAACTCTTCTTTTCTTCATTTAAGGCTATTCCAAACAAATCAAAAAGTACATTTTTAAAGAGGGCTCCCTTGTTGTATTATAAATGTTGACTACATAATAAAAAGTCTGTTTAGTTTTAACTTGAGTTGTTAGATTTCAAAAAAAAAGTTTATTGTTCATATAATATGTGAATATATGTACATGGGTTCAGAATAGATGTTCTTGAAGGACTCAGATTGTGTCATTTTTACCTTTATAGCAGCAATATCTAGCACAGTTTCTTATATGTAGTAGGTATTTAATAAATACTGAATTAAATTAAATTCCCTTCTGATGAGCCATGAACTTTGGAATTTGTTTTGACAAGTTGTGAGGACAAGAAAGAGAACAAAACAGGTTTCTGTTTGGACAGTTCAATATTCTACTTAACTCAAGGCAAAATAGTCCTGATGGTTTTTAATTCTAACTTGAAAGAGGCCAACTATATTTTTTTCAGAGACAAATAGCTACAAATCATCATCTCTGTATATATAGATTTTAACAAGCTCCTGTTACTGTTTTCTCAAGAGTATGTACTGACAAGCATTAGAGGCTCCCCCTTCCTATACTCAACCATGCCAAGTGTCATACATACTCTATTCAAAAAAACTCTCAATATTTCAACTTGAAAACTAGGTTCTCAGCAATATCCATTCTTGACATTTCTCCAAGTATAATACTTTGGCATCAAAGTCTTTTGATTTGGTCTTTTCTAGATTTTTCAGTCCTATTTCAGATTTGTCTTGGTCTCTCCAAGTCCATTCAATTCAATCCAACAAGAGTTTATAAAGGGCCTCCAATCTGTAAGATATTGTTCTAAGCACCGAAGGCACAAAGATAAAATCAAAAGTAGCTCTTGCCCTTAAGGAGAAAAAAGTTGAGAGATAGAATGCCAAGTTAAGGCAAGAATAAGTAGGCCAATTCGATTAGAACACATAGTAAAGGGGAATAATAAACAATCAGCAAGCAAATGGAAACTAAAGCTAGATTATGAAAGATTTTAATGCCAAACAAGAGTGAGTATCTTATCCTAGAAGCAATAAGGAGTCACTGAAGTTTTTCTGACATCATCAGATGTCTTTGGGTTAGATGAAGTCCTGGAATCAGGAAGATGAGTTCAAATCCAGTCTTATACATTTACCAGATGTGTGATCTTGGGGGAGTCACTTATCCTCTGTCTCAGGTTCCCCATCTGTAAATGGAGATAATAATAGCACCTGCCACCCAGGATATTTGTGAGGATAAAATGGAATCATATTTGTGAAGGGCTTTACAAGCCTTAAATCACTTTATAAATGCAATCACTATTATTAATTATTACTGTGCTTTAGGAAGATTATTGTATACCTTCCTATCCTCTATAAACAGAAAGTTTCTTTTTAAATACAGAGTAATTAATTAATTTGGAACAATGTCCTTTCAGTTCATTAAGGCTATTTTTCCACAGGCGAGGTATTTATTTGTCAACTGGATCAGTTCGTAAGAATGTGTTAGTAAGAATGTATTGAGTCAATTTGCTCAAACTGTCTGAACCCATGGTGAAGTTGACACAGCTGATGAAGGAAGATTAGATTACTTACATGGCCCAAAGGAGTCTGAAATTGAAGAAGACAGATATTTTTCATCAATGACAGGCTCTATTTGCCTCATACTATTTTCCTTTACCTGCTCTCTTATTTTTTAAAGTATTTTTTAAATACTTCCACAGTTACATGTAAAATCAATTTTTAATATTTGTTTTAAAAACTTTGAATTTCAAATTCTCTCCCTTCCTCCCTTCCAACCCACCCCTCTCAATGAGAAGACAAGCAATTTGATATAGGTTATATGTGTGCAGTCATGCAAAACATATCCATAATAGTCATTTTCTGTGGAAAAATAAAAAAATAAAAAAATAAAGAAAAACAAAGTTGTTTTTAAATATATACTTCAAACTCTATCCATACATCATCAGTTCTTCCTGTGGGAATGGATAGCATTTTTCATCCTAAGTCCTTCAAAGTTGTCTTGGATGGTTATATTGCTGAGAATAGCTGTCATTCACAGCTGATCATCTAACAAATAGTGTTGTTACTTTGTACACAGTACATTTCACTTTGCATCAGTCCGTACAAGTCTTTTCAGGGTTTTCTGAGAACATTCTATTCACCATTTCCTATAGTACAAGAGTATTCCACCATAATCACATTTCATAACTTGTTCAGTCATTTCCCAATTGATGGGCATCCTCTCAGTTTCTAATTCTTTGCCCCCAGAAATGAGC
Source organism: Potorous gilbertii (assembly GCA_028658325.1). Classification (NCBI taxonomy): domain Eukaryota; kingdom Metazoa; phylum Chordata; class Mammalia; order Diprotodontia; family Potoroidae; genus Potorous; species Potorous gilbertii. The sequence continues at coordinate 59,290,666 of CM053774.1, read as the reverse complement.
TGCTAGAAATATTTTTGTACACAGAGCTCCTTTTCCTTTTTGTTTTTTATATCTTTTGGAATACAGACCTGGTAGTGGTATTACTAAGTCAAAGGGTATGTGTAGTTTTATAGCTCTTTGTGTATAGGTCCAAATTGCTCTATAAAATGGTTGAATTAGTTCATAACTCCACCAACAGTGCATTGATATCTCATTTTTCCCACATTCCCTCCAACATTTCTCATTTACCTTTTCTGTCTTATTAATCAATATAATAGGTATGAAGTAATACCTCAGAATTGTTTTAACTTACATATCTCCAATCAATAGTGAATTAGTTTATTTTTCATATGGCTATAGACACCTTTGATTATTTCACCTAAAAACTGATCATATCTTATGATCATTTATCAATTGGAGAAGGGCTCTTATTTTTATAAATTTGACTCAGTTCTCTAAATGCTTGAGAAATGAGGCCATTATCAGAGAGACTTGTTCAAAAATTTTTTCACAGTCACTATTGCTAACTGTATTTCCCTCCATCCTATCCCCACCATTTAATCCATTCTCTCTCTCCCTTCACCATTTCCCTCTTCAAAACTGTTTTTCTTCTATCTTTCAACCTGCCCTCTTTTCTATCACCCCCTCTTCTCTTATCCCTTTCCCTCCTACTTTCCTATAGGTAAGATAGATTTCTATACCCAGTTGAGTGTGTATTATTCCTTTGAGCCAGTTTTGATGAGAGTAAGATTCATTCATTCCCCCTCACCTCCCTCCTCTCCCCCTCCATGTAAAAATTTTTTGTTGCCTGTTTTATGTGAGATAATTTACCCCATTCTACCTCACCCTTTGTCTTTCTCCCAGGACATTCCTCTCTCATCCCTTAATTTTGTTTTTTTAGATGTCATCCTTTCATATTCAATGCACACCTGTACCTTACTTTTAACTACCCTAATAATGACAAAGACCTCATGGGTTACAAATATCATCTTCCCATGTAGTAATGAAAACAGTTTAAGCTTAATAAGTCTCTTATGATTTCACTTTGCTGTTTACCTTTTCATACTTCTCTTGAGTCTTGTATATGAAAGTCAAATTTTCTATTTAGCTCTAATCTTTTCATCAAGGATGCTTGCAAGACCTCAATCTCATTGAATGTCTGGTTTTTTTCTCCTGAAGGATTACAGGTTGGTGGGTAGGTGCTGAGTAGGTGATTCTCAGTTGTAATCCTAGCTCCCTTACCCTTCAGAATATCATATTCTAAGCCCTCCAATCCTTTAATGTAGAAGTTGTTAAATCTTGCATGTTATCCTGATTGTGGCTCCACTATATTTGAATTGTTTCTTTCTGGCCACTTGAAGTATTTTCTGCTTGACCTGGGAACTCTGAAATTTGGCTATAATATTCCTGGCAGTTCTCATTTTGGGATCTCTTTCAGTAGGTGACCAGAGGATTCCATCAACCTCTATATTACCCTCTGGTTCTAGAATATCAGGGAAGTTTTCTTGAATAATTTCTTGAAAGATGATATCTAGGCTCTTTTTATGACCCTAGCTTTCAGGTAGTCAAATAATTTTTAAATGATCTCTCCTAGATCTATTTTTCAGATCAGTTATTTTTCCAGTGAGATATCTGATATTGCCTTCCATTTTTTCATTTTTCTTGATTTCTTGCAGTCATTAGGTTCCACTTCCTTCATACTAATTGTTAATGAATTGTCTTCTTTAGTGAACTTTTAGACCTCCTTTTCCATTTGGCTAATTCTACTTAAGATATTCTTCTCCTCATTGGCTTTTTTAGCCTCTTCTACCATTTGTCCTAGTCTGTTTTTAAGGTATTATTTTCTTCAGTAGTTTTGTGTTCCCTTTACCAAGCTGTTGACTTATTTTTCATGATCTTTTTTGGCATCACTCTCATTGCTCTTCCCAATTTTTTTCTTTTTTTAATATAAATTTATTTATTTAACTTTTTACATTCATTTTCACAAAATTTTGGGTTCCAAATTTTCTCCCCATTTGTCCCCTTCCCCACCCCAGTACACCCAGCATTCTAATTTCCCCTATCACCAATCTGCCCTCTCTTCT
>CM053774.1:59267127-59288103 GCA_028658325.1 Potorous gilbertii | reverse complement strand
TCTAGAATACATAGAGAACTGACTCAAATATATAACCATACAAGTCATTCCCCAATTGATAAATGGTCAAAGGATATGAACAGGCAATTTTCAGGGGAAGAAATTAAAGATCTCTATAATCATATGAAAAAGTGCTCTAAATCACTACTCTTTTCTAGATTACTTGAAATCTAGTTCTCCAGCCTCATCACTAAACTGAAACAGATCTCCTCTATTATACCAACAATATCTCAATTGTTACATCTGATGTCATTTTCTCAGTCATCATCCTTCTTGATCTCTCTGTATCATCTGATACTGTTAACTGTCCACTCTACCTGGATATAATTCTCGTCTTGTGGGTTTTTGTGACATTTCTCTCTTGACTCTACTCCTAAAAGTCTGACTACCTTTAGATTGTGTTTCTTGAAGACAGTCCATCTATTGTTCCTTTTTGTGTCATAGCACATTCTACAGTGCCTGGCACTGTAGTCCTTAATACATTTTAATGATTGATTCATGGACTACTCCTTCTCAATCTCCTTTACCATATCTTCAACCACATCCCATCCCCAAACGGACTCTTCTCCTCTCTTTATACTCTCACTTGGTGACCTCAAATCACCACATTTTTATTCCAAGGGTTTTAATGATTATCTCTTTGTAGGTGTCTCCCAGATCCATGTATCCATCCCTATTATCTCTCCCAAGTTCTAGGCGATCAAGAAGTGAATAAATATTTTAAGGTGCCTACTGGGTGCCAAGCAATGTACTAATCACTGTTTATAAAAAAGAGGCAAAAGATAGTTCCTGTCATCAAATAGTTTACTCATACATTATCAATTGCTTATTGGACATTTCAAACTGAATATCTCATGAGTATATCAAATGCAGCGTATTCAAAACAGTATGAGTCTTTCCTCCAAAAACCCTTCTTTGTAACTTCCTTATTATTGCTGAAAGCACCACTACCCTTCCAATCATTCAAGTTCACAGCCTTGGTGTAAAGTCAGCTTCTCATTCTCACTCACCTCACATATTCAATCAGTTACTAAATCTTATTTCTACCTATCTAATATCTCTTGTATCCATCCCTTTTCCCCATACAGTAGTCAAAATGACTTTCTTAAAGCACTGATATGACCACATCACTCTACCCTCCAACTAAAGAAACTCCAGTGGCTGCTCCCTCTATACATTTCCAGTTTTACTATAGGTTTCACACACCCCCAAGTAGAAAGTAAGCTCTTAAAGGAATAGGGGGTGGGAGGAGGGAGAAGGGGGCTGTTTTCATTTTTATCTTTGTGTCTCTATTACCTAGCACAATGCCTGGCACATAGAAGCCACTTAATAAATGCTCATTGATTAATGAATTGCTTAACTGATAGACTCCTCTGCCACCATTACCAAAGCACCAGAAAACATATTAGGCCTACACACAGGGATGCTGACCAACTCAGTGGTGCTAACCCCTTGCTTTACCCTTCCCTCCCTCTATCTTTACAAACAATCTCTCTCCCCAGAAAACATGAAAACAAGTTTTATGCACAGTGTAACAGCAGGAGCCCTCTTCTTTAGTACCAATATTCTCCCCTTATGTTATTGTGTAATTGTGACTAACACAAATCATGATCACAATCTTAACCACAAACTATACAAAGGGCAATTAAAAAAACATTAATGGTCATATGAAAGTTTCAACAATAGCAGTGATGTCTTTCATGTAACAAGTGTCATGTATAAAAGTTTTTGTAGCAAGTATGAGAGCCAGCAAATGAACAACCCAAATGGTACACTGGGGAGCGGGAAGAGAAGAGAGTGAGAGAGAGAGAGAGAAAGAGAGAGAGAGAGAGAGAGACTTGGATGGATGGATGGTTGGATGGATGGATGGATGGATGGATGAATAGGAAAGCCTCAGGTACATTAAGTAGATCTTCTAGAATAGTGGTTCCAAACTCAAATTGAAAGGGAAGCCACCAAAGAGTTTATAAGGATGCCCATGATTATGTATTGACTTAGAAAATCACATTAGCTATGTTTTAGTGTATTTTTACTGACATTTTAATCGGGCTCAGTTGCAATCAAGATTGTTGCAGGTCTCATGCAGCTCACTGTCCTGTATGGTATACTGGACCATAGATGAAGAGTTGGAAGGTAATTAATTCAGAGGTCATTGCTATTTCTCATATTTTATAAATGAGGAAATTGAGATCTATAAAAGTCAGGTTAATTGCCCTAAGGCACTCAAGGTAACAGAGCTAAGATTCAAACCAAGGCCCTTTGATTCTAATTCCAATTATCTCCAATTATCTCTCAATGGTACTATGCTTCCTCCTAGAAAAACAATGTAAAAAGAAAAGTTAATGACCATTTAATCCATTACAAACCAAAAAGGCAAGTTAAGGATCTCATTCTACTTTGATTATTAAGCATTCCCCAATTCTTCAATCATTGTCTGTGAGGATTCTACTTTTCTTTCTCAGTTACCAGCTCTGTAATTGCTAGAGTCAGGAAAGAGCTGGGATTAAATGCCACTTTTAACACTTGCAAATTGCATGGTGAATGGAGTGCTGGGATTGTAGTTCAAAATTTGCCTCAGACAATAGCTGTATGACCATGCAAATCACTTAAACTTCCTCAGCCTTTCCTGTCTGTAAAATGGGGATGGTAGTAGCACTTACCTCTCAGGGTTGTCATGAGGACTAAATGAAAGAACAAATGTAAAGCTGTGTGAAACTTAAAGCACTATATAAAAACTAGCTATTATTACTACTAGCTATGGTGACCATAAGTGAGTCATTTAATTTCTCTAAAATTCAACTTCCTTTTCTGTAAGATGCACATAGTGATACAGAGTTGTAAAAATCAAACAAGATGACATAAAATGCTTTGTAAAACTTAATGTGCAATGTGTGAGCTGTGATTCTATGGTGCTTTATGGAAAAATGTAGACAAATGGACAAAATGAGGAGGCATGGAGCTTCGGCTATTTACATTTGTGTAAAGAGTAGGAACATTAAAGAAATCATGGATCCATCACTATATAAAGTCCCAATGCACCCCAGCTGCCATGCAATCTCTCTGTTTCCATCAAGTACTGGGCTATATTAGCTCTAGGTAGAAATAGCAGTGCAGTGGGTAACCCTGGCTGCTTCCTCTGCTGATGTGCTGGGTGAGCCTGAGCTCTCCTGCACCTTAGGCTTCTTTCCTCTGACTCTTCTGAAGTTGTTTAAATCTTTTAGTAATCAAATATTCAGAATAAGAAACATTTGGACATGGCCAATGACAAATTCGTGGGAGATTTTTAACTATGTATATTTGTTACAAATGTTTTATTTTTCTTTATTTTTCAGTAGACCAGAAAGACAGGAGGGAGAGAAAAGAAACATTAATTTAATTAAAACAGGTATAGAAAATATTTTTAAAGCTTTTAAAAATAGCTATTTAAAAATAGCTTTATGGAAAGGTAAGGAATTTAGTAAACAGAAAAAATCTTTTGTAATGCAAATAATCACACACACCCAACTTATCTGCCTAGTATTCTGAATGTTTCATAAATCAGATCTTCTTAAAGCAGAAAATAACGTAAAAGAATTGTTAATAACCATTTAATCCATTGCAAACCAAAAAGGTAAGTTAAGGTTCTCATTCTATTTCAATTATTAAGCATTCCCCGATTCCTCACTCATTATCAGTGAGGATTTTATTTTTCTTTCTCAATTACCAGATCTATAATTCCCCCTTCAATCTATTTTAAATTAGATTCATCCAGTTTACTGCTAGCATTCAAACTTCTGATTTCTTTTGCACCTGCTGCACATTTTGTATCAGGATTCCCAAGGCATTGTGTTTCCCTTTTGGCAGCTCATGAATTCTTCACTTGGTCAATAACCCTTAATTGCTTGAAAACCTCAGTAATCACAGCATGAACTCTAACTTGAAAAATGTTTCATTTGAGATACAGTTTTTAACCAGTGTATAAATTTATTCGTTTATTCAAGATACATTTGTTCACCTTACTATACGCAAAAGGATTGTGCCAGATGTGATGGAAAATACAGGATGAATTAAAAATGACAAATGGTTTCTAGGGTTCAAAGAGTATATTGTGTAATAAAAAATATCAGCTACATGCGAAAATAAAAACTATAGTATGCAACCAAATGAGATCAAGATTTGTCATTTTCTTTGGGTTCAGATATATGGTTTCATCAGTCAGAAGTTCCCAGCAAGGAAACTCTACCAATAGGCTGTGTGCCTGTAGCATGCTCTTAAAGAATTCCCTAGAGGTGGAGCCAAGATGGCAGGGTAACAACATGGACCTGCAGGAGTTCTCCCCCAAGGCCCTTAAAATGCCATAGAAAATTACTCTAAAAAATTATAGGGCAGCAAAAGCCATAAGGTGACAGAGTGACACAGATTTACAGCCCAAGATAGCCTGGAGGCGAACATGAAGGATCTATTGCACTGGATGCAGAGTGGGCTGCACAGCACAGACAGGACTGGAGCAGGTTTCAGATGTTGAATCATGAGCAGCTGCTGCAGGTTTCCAGATTTCTCAACCCACAAATGCCAAAGATAACTTCAAAGATAAGTGAGAAAGCTCTTTCATCTGTGTGAGAGGGGAGCATGGTTCAGGCTCCAGTCCTGGCCCCAGGACAGCTTCAGCCACTGCCTCAACAGCCACTTCTGGAGTTCTCTCAGCCTATAGACCATGAGGGAACTGAGCACTGAGTGGTGGGTCCAGGGTGAGGAGGAGAGCTGGTGTGGCAGAGATGATGGCAGCTGTGGAGAGGGAATCCTACTCACAGTTCCAGGGCAGAAAAGAGTGCTTGTAGACCACATCACAGGTCAGGAGAGGAATAAACACCTGTTCCTTGATTATGCCACCTTGGAGGTACTGAGAATTTACAGGTCCCCAGAGATATCTTGGAGAACAGCTACACAAAACATACCCTCCACTTGACAAAGGGTTGAAAAGTCAAGTAATTGGCTGGGGAAATGCCCCAAAAGGGGGGAAAATAAAACTATAGAAGGTTACTTTCTTCGTGAAAAGGTATTTTCTTTCATCCTTTCAGAGAAAGAAGAACAAAGCATACAACCAGAGAAAGAACAAAGCATATAGCTGCAGGAAGATAGCAAGGGCAGGGCTCCTACATCCAAAGTCCCCTCAAAAAAAATGAGCCACAGAAGAGCTCAAAAAGGACTTTCAAATCAAGTAAGAGAGATGGAGGAAAAATTTGGAAGAGAAATGAAAGCAATGCAAGAAAATAATGAAAAATGAGTCAACAGCTTGCTAAAGGAGACACCAAAAATGCTGAAGAAAATAGCATCTTTAAAAATAGACTAATCCAAAGGGTAAAAGAGTTTCAAAAAGCCAATGAGTAGAAGAATGCTTTAAAAAGCAGAATTAGTTGAATAGAAAAAAAAGGTCCAAAAACTCACTGAAGAAAACACATCTTTAAAAATTAGAATGGAGCAGATGGAAGCTAATGGATTTATGAGAAATCAAGAAATTATAAAACAAAACCAAAAGAATGAAAAATATAGAAGACAATGTGAAATATCTCATTGGAAAAGCAACTGACCTAGAAAATAAGTCCAGGAGAGAAAATTTAAAAATTATTGGTCTACCTGAAAACTATGATAAAAAAAGAGCTTAGACAGCATCTTCCAAGAAATTGTCAAGGAAAACTGCCCTGATATTGTAGAATCAGACAGTACAATAGAAATCTAAAGAATTTAGTTATCACCTCCTGAAAGAGAACTCAAAAGGAAAATGCCTAGGAATATTGTAGTCAAATTCCCAAGTTCCCAGGTCAAGGAGAAAATATTACAAGCAGCTAGAAAGAAACAATTCAAGTATTGTGGAAATACAATCAGGATAACCCAGAATTTAGCAGCTTCTACACGAAGGGACCAAAGGGCTTCGAATATGATATTGCAGAATTCCAAGGAGGTAGGATTAAAACCAAGAATCACCTACCTACCCAGCAAAGCTGAGTATAATACTTTGGGGGAAAATGGAATTTCAATGAAATAGAGGACTTCCAAGCATTCTTGTTGAAAAGACCAGAGGTGAATAGAAATGTTGACTTTCAAATACAAGAAAATAGAGAAACACAAAAACACAATCTGGAAAAAGAAGCCATAAGAAACTATTAAAGTTAAATTGTTTACATTTCTACATGGAAAGATGCTATTTGTAAATCATGAGACCTTTTTCAGTATTAGGGTAGTTAGAGGGAAAAAATAAATACATATATATATATATATATATATATATATATATATATATATATATGTAGGTATATATAAACAAACATATATATATATATACATATAAACACATATACATAAATATATACATATACATAAAATATATATTCATATGTAGGTGTGTATGGATATGTATGTATATTATATGTGTTTGTAAGTATATGTTTATATGTATATGTATATACATGAATGTGTGTGGTGGGTGTGGGTGTGTATATATGGTATGTATGCATATAACATAGACAGAGAACACAAGGTGAGTCAAATATGAAGGGACAATGACTAAAAAATAAAATTTACTGTTGAATGGAATGTACTAGGAGCAAGAGAAAGGGAGAGGTAGAATGCAGCAAATCACATAAAAGAGGCAAAAAAGAGTTTTTTCAGTGGAGGGGAAGGAGGGAAATGAGAGGGAATAAGTGAGCCTCACTCTCATGAGATTGGCTTAAGGAGAGAATAACACACACTCAACTGGGTATGGAAATCTATTTTATCCTGTAGGAAGGCAGGGGGGAAGGGGATAGGAGAGGGAAGATGAGAGAAGGGGCAGCAAATTGGGGAAAGGGACAATCAGAAGCAAACACTATTGTGGGGGACAGGTCAAGGGAGAGAATGGAATAAATGGAGGATAGGACAGGATAGAGGGAAATGTGGTTATTCTTTCACAACATACTTTCACAATTGTGAAAGTGTTTTGCGTGGCTACACATGCATGACCTATATCTAATTGCTTGCCTTCGCAATGAGGAAGGAAGGGAGAGAATAAGAAACTCAAAGCTTTAAAATGATTGTTAAAAATTGATTTTTCATGCAACTGGGAAATACGATGTACAGGCAATGGGGTATAGAAATCTTTTTTGCCCTACAGGAAAATAGAGGGGAGGGGGAATATAAGGGGGAGTGGTGATTGAAGGGAGGACAGATTGAAGGAAGGGGTACAAGAGATGCATGCTGTCCTGAGGTGGAGGGTAGGAGATATTGGAAAAAAATTAGAAATTCAAATTCTTGTGGAAATCAATGTTGAAAACTGAAAAATAAATAAATTACATTTTAAAAAAAAAAAAAAAAGAATTCCCTAGGCCATTAAGAGTTCATATGGCTTGCCCAGTCACACAGCTACTAAGTGTCAAAGGTCTGACTCAAACCTTGGGCTTTCTTGACCCTCAAGAGAAGTCCTCTAGCCACAACTCTATACTAGAGTGTTTTTATAGTCAAATATTGTGCACTGAGAAAAATTATTATGTGTTCAAATTTTTTCTCTGAGACAGATGGGTGGGGTAGTGGATGGAACACTTCAAGAGTCAAGAAGACCTGAATCCAAATCCAGCCTCAAATTTTCACTAGCTTTCTGATCCTGAGCAAGTCATTTAACATATTTGCCTCAATTTTCTCAACTATAAAATGACAGTAAGAATACTATCAATTCTAGAGCAGCAGAAGCCACAGAACAATGAAGTGGAGGAGATTTCTATTCCAGAGTGACTTGAAAGACCAATAGGAAAGGTGCGTTGTGCACTGGATGTGGAACAGAGCCCAGCCCTGCCTTGGCCACGCAGCACCAAAAGGAACAGATCTGAGCAGACTTCAGGAACAGAATCTCCATTGGCAGCACAGATCCCTCAATCCACAGGTGCCAAAGATCAGTGAGAGGGTCTTTTTGACTGGCCAAGAAGGAAGCGGAGTGTCCTCATAACTCGGGCTTCCTCAGGTGGCAGCAGTAGAGGCAGCAGCAGATGGGGCTCCCAAAGCAGGCAGTAGCCCACATCCATTGTTGAAGGTCTCAGCAAAAAACCTTCTGAGGGAACTGAGCCCTGTGTGGCAGCCCTGCCCCCTTATGAGCAGCTGATCTTAATCTCACATTGAATAGAAGCCCTGTCCCCATCTAAAGCCCCTGAGGCTTTGGAGCAGCTCATCTGAATCTCAGCCCCCAGTGCTAGCTGGGTGGAACTGGAGGCGAGGTAGTTGTGGAGAGAAAACTCAGAAGTCAAGTAATTGGCTGGGAAAATGCCCAAAAAAGGGGAAAAAAATAAGACCATACAAGGTTACTTTCTTGGGGAACAAGTGTCTCCCCCCATCCTGTTGGATGAGGAAGAACAAGGCATACTGTCAGAGGAAGTCAAGGCCTCTGCCTCCAGTGCCTCCAAAGGGAACTTAAATTGCGCTCAGGCAATAGAAGACCTTAAAAAACAAGTTAGCAGCTTACTAAAGGAGAAACAAAAAAAAACTTTAAAAAGAGACTTAACTCAATTGGAAAAAGAGGTCCAAAAAGTCAGTGAGGAGAAGGAGGTTTTAAAAAGCAGAATTAGACAAATGGAGGAGTAAATTCAAAAGCTCACTGAACAAAACAATTCGTTGAAAGAGAAAAATGAGTTCAGGAAAATGAATGACTATGAGTTAAACCAAGCAGTTAGTAAACAAAACCAAAACTTTGAAAAAATAGAAGATAATGTGAAATAGCTCATTGGAAAAACAACTAACCTGGAAAATAGACCCAGGAGAAACAATTTAAAAATTATGGGACTACCTGAAAGCCATGATCAAAAAAAGAGCCTAGACATTATCTCCATGAAATTATCAAGGAAAACTGCCTTGATGTTCTAGAATCAGAGGACAAAATAAACATTGAAAGAATTCACCAATCACCTCTGGAAAGAGACCTGAACAGAGAAACTCCTAGGCATATTGTGGCCAAATTTCAGAGTTCCCAGATCAAGGAGAAAATACTACAAGCAGCTAGAAAGAAACCATTTGAGTACTGTGGAAATATAATCAGGATAACACAGGATCTGGCAACTTCAACATTAAGGGATCAAAAGGCTTGGAATGGGCTATTTCAGAGGTCAAAGGAACTGGGACTGAAACCAAGAATCACCTACCCAGCAAATCTGAGTATAATACTTCAAGGGAATAAATGATCATTCAATGATATAGAGGACTTTCAATCACTCATATTGAGAACAAGAGCAGATCTGTATAGAAAATTTGAGTGCTCAAGACAAGAATCAAGAGAAACATGAAAAGGTAAACAGAAAAGAAAAATAATAAAAGACTCTCTAAAGCTGAACTGTTTACATTACTACATGGAAAGAAAATATTTATAATTCTTGAATCTTTTCTCAGTATTTGGGTAGATGGAGAGATTGTACATACACACAGACACACATACACATAATTAGATAGAGAGTACAGGGTGTGTTGAATCAGAAGAGATGATATCCACACAGAAAAATAAAATAAGAATTAAGGTGTGAAGGAGGAAAATACTGGGAAGAGAGAGGGAGAAATCGAATGGGGAAGGCTATAACTCATAAAAGAGATAAGAAAAATCTTGTTCAATGGAGGAGAAAAGGGAGAAGGGGAGAGGGGGAAAATGAAGCTACTCTGCTGAAGGAGGGAATAACATGCTCACTAAATTTGATATGAAATTTTATATCACACCACAAGAAAGTAGGAGAGGAAGTGACAAGTGGGGTGAGGGGAATGTTAGAAGGGAGGGCAAATGGGAGGAGGGAGTCACTAGAAATAAACACTTTCGAGAAGGGACAAGGTAAATTGTGGAGGAAAAAATAAGGAGGCATAGAGTAGGACAGAGGGCAATATAATCAGTATTACACAACATGATTATTATGGAAGTCTTTTGCAAAACAACACATATTTAGACTATTTTGAATTGCTTGCCTTCTCAGTGGGCTGGGGAGGGAGGGGGGAGGGAGAGAAGATGGAATTCAAAGTATTGGCAACGAATGTTGAGAATTTTTATTGTGCATAAATGGGAAATAAGAAATATAGGGAATAGGATATAGAAATTTATCTTGCCCTACAAGAAAAGAGAGAAGATGGGGATAAGGGAAGGGTGGGGTGTGATAGAAGGGAGGGTACATTGAGGGAAGGAGTAATCAGCATACAGGGTATTAGGAAATACAAAGTGAGGTAAAAGCAATTAGTATTAAAACAATTGAATTAATTACTAAAAATAAATCAATGACATCCTTAATGTCACTAAGGATGTCATTGATTTTAATGTCATCAAGGAACAGAATTTTAGTCTAAATTTCCTAGAGAAAGGTAACCTTGGGTAAAATTTGGCACTGATGAAAAAGTTAAGGTTTTAAAGGTAAATTTGATTTTATGATTGCTATTTAATCAGGAACTAGAACATGTATAGAAAGGCATGTAAGCCACTTAATACTTGTCTCAAAAGATGTTCCTTAGCCAAAGTGAAATTATAATCATATTTGAAACCTGGTTATTGGAACTTTCCATTTTTAGAGGTTATAGGACTATTAAGTGACTGTTCTTCTGAGTCTATTTCCAGGAATGGATAGCAAGCAAAGCGGTTTGAGCTTCCAATGCATGATGCCAGTAAGCCTGTGAGATTCTGGTATGAACTTCAAAAGATGGTCTCATGAGAAGGGTGGGAGAGCAGCTGTTCAGCCTGGGTTGAGGTAGGATTCTCCTGACTTAATTTCCCCACTGACACCCCTGGCAGACTTTAAGCCTGAATGAATGCAAGTGGACAATCTAATCCTGCCTGGAATTGACATGAAGTTGGGGAGATACTGTATCTCTGCAACGTCCGTACTCTTGGTGACAATTTCCTATAGTTAAAAGGTTTGTAAGCTTAATACCAGATCTATTAAATTACAGATTTTTGGTAGGGGAACATCCGAGGTTAAGTCTAAAATTAAGCTATTAGGCATAGGACTTTAGACCAACAACAAAAGTTAGGGTCCTTTAATTCTTAGTAATACTGTGGAGACAATTAGGTCAAGAGCTTGGAAGTTAGCAACATAAATACTATTTGCGTCTCAGTTGGTTAATGTTTAAAAAAAAATTCTTTTGTAGTCCATATTGTAAATGCTTTAGAAAGAAGTATCACCTGACCAAAAGTTTGAATTGTTTTATCTGTTATAAACTGTGTTAAAAATGAAAAATAAAATTTAAAAAACAGAAATCCAAAATAGGAAACCCTGATGGTTAATAGACTCAATTTGTTTTTGAAGGCTGCATGTAAATAATAGATATTCATATTCAAGGAAATTTAACTTTTTATAACTAAAATTCTTTTTGCTTTTCAAATGTACTGTGTAGAATGGACTAATTCTGTATGTGTTGCTATCCTCCAGAACTATTTTGCAAAGTTTAAGTGTTTCTTGCATGATTAAATAGGCTTTCCATAATCAATCTTACAATAAAAAATAAAGAATACTATTGGTTTTCTCCCAGGGATGTTGTGAATCTAAAGCAAAATAATATTTGTAAAACACTTTGTAAACTAGATCTAGTTCAGCACTTTCATTCTACATATGAGGAAACTGAGGCCTAAGGAAGTTAGTAACTTTGTCCAAGGTCAAGGAAGTGGTAAACATAAGAGTGGGGACTGAAACCTAGGTCCTTTATCCTTCAATGCCATCTTCCTGGTGTAAGATGAGAGGACAAAACCTTAATTTTCTCCTCTTCTGATTGTCCCCACTTTATCACTACTGTACTTTTTCTCACAATAGCTAGCATCTGTTTGGCACTTCAAGGTATATATAGTTTACTTTTTAAATGTTATCTGATTTTATTCTCATAACAACCTTGAGAGGTAGGAGCTCTGATTGTCCCCATTTTATAAATGAAGAGACTGAGGTTTAGTGACTTGCCCATAGTCACACAGTTAATAAGTATTTGAAGCTGAATTTGAACTCAGATATTCCTATATCTGGACTCTAGGTCAAGCAATCGATCCAATCACCACCCAGATGCCTCTTGCTTTGATCAGAACCTAAAATGGATGAACCTGGAGGCCAGACAGAAAAGAATTTTACTCCTACAAAGATCAATGAGAAGTTCAAGGAAAGAGGTTAACTTTGAACTAGAGAAAAGCAAGTAAAGGTCAGCTGTGAATGTTAGGAACTAGGTGACTGGCCTTTAGACTAGAGAGAGAGGATAATGTCAAGAAGCTCTGAGAAGAAACTGTTTAATCATTTAAGCTAGTTCTAAAGCAAGTCAGTAACATTACATGCTTGGTATTAAAAGACAAAGTTACAAGATGGTTCCATAGCTACCACATTCCTCCCCTTGGATGCTTCCCCTTGTGTGAATTAAAATGTGCCATATTGGTAGGTTATTGTTTTATGCATTACAGATTTTTCAGGTGTGTATATACATATACACATATGTGCATGCAACCATGTGCACATGCACATATACTTATATATAAAGTTATATTTATATGTAGTAAAATAGCATGATTAAAGCATTTATCATGTGCATTTGCCTCATATATGTATAGGTGTGTATATGCATGTATATATTTATGAGTCTCATATAAAAACTACATTTGAAAAATTGGAAGTTAAAGAGTCACTGAGAGAGAGTGGAGAGAGAAGAGGAAAGGAATGAAGATAGTCCCTTGGGATACACCTCAAGCTATAGGGTGGGAACAAAATATAATACATCAAAATAGAGGGAGAAAGAAGCCATCAGACAAGTAGGAGAGCCAAGAGAGAAAAGTGCCAAGAAAACACAGAGGGAAGAATAGCCAGGAGAAGAGGAAAGCCAATAGTGTTAGATGCTGGAGAGATTCAAAGAATCAGAAAGAAATGGATAAGATGACTTGCCCAAGATTACAAAATGCATAAATGACTGGGATTAGAACCCTGGTCCTCTGACTCCAAACCCAATATTCCTTTCACTGTAACTTGCTGCCTCTGTTAGTAGGCAGAACGTGGCAGAAGTAAGGAGTCAGCTGAGGGAAGAGGTGGGCAAAACATGAATTTAATTCAAATTATTGCTTTCCAGTGACCAAATGTTTACATAAGTATATAAATGAATTTGAAAAGTATTCATATTACTTTGCTGAAAACACATTAAAAAAATTACAAGTAATATAAAAAAGGATCTGCTCTAAACTGGTATGTACAAATAAAGCTGACAAATTAAAATGATTGATAAGGGAATAGTTAATAGAGTTGGGTGTTCATTATTATACCCTTGCAGAAAATAGTTTTATCATTGTGACTATATATAACACTCACACAATGAAGGGAAAATTGTATTACAACTAAAAATGAAATCCTGAATTCTCTTTTTGAAAACTATTATAAAAATCACTTTTTTAAAAGTCAGACTTTTATAGAAACTATTAGAAATTGCTTCAGGACATGTTCCTCCTGAGACCCTTAGTTTTTGCAAGAAACAATTCCTCCTCATAACTGACCCAGAGAAACTCTTCCTTTGAACCTGGGATTGTTGTGTGGTTTTTTTTTAACTGAAATTTAAAACTCATTGATGCCTAAATCCTGGTTGGAAGTATGAAAGCCCCTATTTCCTTGGTCACTGAATAAAGCATGACTATGAGAATTTGCCCTTTGATCTCTCTCAGTGGTTTTCCTCTGAGCTCCAGGAGATAAATCCTGAAAGATAAATTAGAAGAAGGATTTCTAATGATCCCTGGGTAACACAGTTCCCCACCAAACAGTAGGAAATGTACAGCCTAGTTCTGAGTGCAATATGTGGAGAAGAGATAACTCCTGATTGGTAGAAAGAATTCTGTGAACCTGCATATTTGTTGTTGTTCAGTCATATCAGTTGTGTTCAATCATTCAACCCAATTTGGGGATTTTCTTGGCAAAGATACTCATTATACAGAGGAGGAACTGAGGCAGAGTTAAGTGACTTTCTCAGGGTCACACAGGTAGTAAGTGTGTGAAGCCAGATTTGAACTCAGGAAGACAAGGCTTCCTGACTCCAGGTCTGACAGTCTATCTACTCTACCACCTAGCTTCCCCTGGACCTGCATAAAGGACTTAGTAAGTTGGTTCCAGAGATTCTCTGGGACAGAAGAGACTTCAAGGAAAACAAAGACTCTGAAATGACAGCCACATCATGACTCTTAAATTGCTTGAAATTCTAAGCACTCTCCTACGTGACAACTTTAATTCTCTCCCCTGGTTTAAGTTTGAGATCTCATTTGCCTTCTAGTTGAAGAGCTAATTCACCCTTGTGTATTCATTGGTATATTCTGATCTATATACATTCTCTAAATTCTCTTTGCTATTTGTTTGGATAAATGGGTTATTCATGATTAACTATTTGTGACAGTCTTTTGTGTAACCACTGTTTATTGGAAAAGATCTTAGTCGAAAAATATAAGCTAAGGGATAACCTCCCTTTAAGAGTAAGTAGGTAGAGGGCTACTTTTATCCTGAGCTTTGTATTTCTAGTTTAGACAGATATTTCAAGTGTGATAGACAAGTATAAATTTAGTGTGATACCACTCCTCAGAGATTGGAGAAAAGAGCACTCAGCCTTTGAAATATTCCTGGGGCCTGCCTGCCCTCACCCTAACTGGAGTTCTGGAGATGTAGGTGCTAACTTCTCTCCACAGAGGTGCACCAAGTCTCAGTTTGTATCCATCCATGTAATTCACAAGCCACATCTATGTATTGATACTACCCATGTTTCGAGAATCAAGGTCTCTCATTTTACAGATTAGGAAACTGAGTTCCAGGAAAGGTTAAATAATTTGCCTAAAGTCATAGCAATTATAAACATCTGAGGTAGGAGTCAAGTCCAGATGCTCTGATTCCAGATTCAGTCAATAAATATCTATTAAGTGCCCACCATGTGCCAGGCACTATGCAAAGCTCTGGGAATGCAAAGAAAGGTAAAAGACTGTCCCTAACCTCAAGGAGCTCACAATCTAACAGGGAATGAGTGCTCTGTTCATGGTACTATACTGCAACTCTCTGTTAAATTTTATTTAATTCTAAGTCACTCAAACTTTTTATTTTAAGAAAGTTTTTATTGATGTCTTTTAGTCACTTTTTAATCATCATAATTTCTCCAGGTGAAATTTCCCTTCCCAGACAGTCAACACATATTACAAAAAAAAGCATTTTTAAAAACTAAAAAAAGAGAAGCAGAAAAAATAAGAATCACTGATCAATACATCAAAAAAGTCTGAAAATAAATGCAATGTGCAACACTTGTGAACCTTCATCCTCTACCAAGTGGTGGGTTGGAGCATCTTCCTCATAATTTGTTCTTTATGCAACCCATGGTTCAAATTCATTTTTGTTAGACTCTCCTAATTGATAGAGATTACTCACCAACTCGCCCCCTATGGCCACAAGTTATATTCATAATTCTGCAACATTAACTTTTTATTGTTTTGTGATTTTTCTTCACATTTCCATTACTGTGGTCATTGTGAAAATTGTTTTCTTGGTTCTGATTACTTCACTCTGCATTTGTCCCTGTAAATCTTTATATTTTTCCCCATATTAACCATATCCATCATTTCTTACAGCACAGTAGTATCATGTTATATTCATGCACCACCACTTGTTTAGTCATTCCCCAAATGCAGGCATCTACTTTCTTTCCAATTCTTATCTATCACAAAGAGTGTTGCAATTTTGGTGTATATAGGGATTTTCTTTTTAACTCTTTAGTCACTTTGTTGACCTAATTCCAAATTGTTTTCCAAAATACTTGGACTAATTCACAGTTCCACCAACCATGCACTAATGTACCTAACTTCCTATGCCCCTCCAACATTATTTCCATCTTTTGTCATATGGGTCCATTTGCAAAGTATGAAGTGAAACCTCATGGTTGTTTTGATTTTCACTTCTCTATGAAAATGCAGTGCTCATTTAAAAACTGTATTTGGTTTGATAACATGAGGCTATGGTATCTGCTTTCTCTGGAGGGGAAATATTTAAAAGTAGAGCAAATCAATGGTTACAAAATGAGATGAGGGAGAAGATGACCTCTGAAGTATTTCCTCATTCTTTCAAGTCATTTGAATGAGTGGAAGAAGATGCTTTTATGTAATAATTCTTTGAGGGAGAATGCTATATTCCTGTAACAAGAAGGTTCAGTTTAAAGGCTAGTTATAAACAAGGTTATAAGGAAAAAAAGTTAATAACAGCTACCCTACTTTTAGAAAGACAAACTTACTACTCAGCCAAGTGAAATCCCTTCTCCCCATTTTGTTTTAACAATGTATATAAAAAGTGTACATTTTAGAACAAAGTTCCATGTGAAAAGAAATTCATTTAAACCTTTCAGTAGCCTAGGCAACTCTCTTATAGCAAGAAGTTACAGATAAGTTGACAATTTTTATTAATGGAGGGATTTTACACACCAAAAATTCTTTACATAGATTAAAAAAAGCAACCACAGGTCCAGAGTCTGAGATTAGATTCTGAGGATCTAAATATGAATCCTGGAGCTCTGCCAATGATTGCCTATATGAATGTTGAAGTCTCTTAGCTTACCTAAATCCCAATTTTTTTCATTCACAGAATAAGGAGATAAGCCCTAAAGACCTAGGATCAGACAGACTTTCCAAAACCAAGATGACAGTGAAAGCAATAAATCACTTTCACTCTCCCTTATTGACCTCTTACATACCCAGAAAGTATCACCCCTGTAAAAATCCTGGAACAGTGGGGTCAGCTGAAAGACAGGTTGCAACAGTCTTTTAGCCAAGAAAACTTGGAGGATCACCAAGAAAGGCCAAGTTGGGTAAAAGAGGAGGAATTCTGGAAAGCCAAGCAAAAAAACCACATCAGCAAACCGGCAGGAGATCCTGAACCCCAGGGTGTTGGAATGGGCAAGTGCCAACACCACCACCCCCCACATGCCTTATTATAGCCAAGGCAACCAACAAAATCTAGTTCAGAGAACCACCACATGCACTAACACAACCCTGGGCAGGCAGGAGGCCTACAGCAGTGGAACTCCCCATGCTAAAGTGCACCCCCTGGTGGGCAGGAATCCTCCAGTCACCAGACCTCCCTGTGCTATGATGTAGTCCCAGGTGGGCAAGTATCCTCCAGCTATGTGACCTCCACATACTTCCACTCAGCCCAGGGCAGGTAGATGTTCTCTAGCAGCCAAACCTCTACCTGCTTCAATGCAGCAGGGAAACACAGAAAAACCTAACCTGGTCACAGCACATACCAGACACATTCACAACCCAGTTAAGTACCAGATAAGCTACCAGATTCCTACAGCTTCCAACTGCCAGTACCTAAGGTACAAGCACACAAAGCCAGTGAGCAGGCCTCTGATCCCCAGAACAAAAAGCTTTGAAGAGAACCCCCTCTGCTCCAACAAGAGAGCTCAAATTTAAAAGCCAGAAAATAGGCAAACAAAATGAGCAAGAAGCAAAAACAAACACTGACTACTGAGAATTGCTATGATGACAGGGAAGATCAAAATACAAACTCAGTAAAAGAAAATATTGTCAATATACCTACAACCGAAACCTCAAAGGAGAATATGGATTGATATCAAGCCCAAAAAGCTTGCTTGGAAGAGCTCAAGAAGAATTTTAAAAGTCAAATAGGAGAGGTAGAAGAAAAAATGGAAAAAGAAATGAGTGGTATGTAAAAGAGAGTCAATAGCTTGGAACAAGGAGGACAAAAATTGACTGAAGAAACCATTTCTTAAAAAATAAAAATGGTCAAATTGGAGGGAGGAATCCACTGAAGAAAAACAATATCCTTAAAAAGTAGAATTGGCCAAATGAAAAAGTAGTCACAAAAACCCACTGAAGAGAAGAACTCCTTAAAAAGTTAAATTTACCAAATGGAAAAGGAGGTAAAAAAGCTAACTGAAGAAAATAATTCCTTAAAATTTAAAATTGAGCAAATGGAAGCTAATGACTTTATGAAAAGTCAAGGATTAATCAAATAAAATCAAAAAATTAAAAATAGAAGACATCAAATATCTCATTGGAAAAAAAATGATTTGGCAGAGAGATAATTTAAGAATTATTGGTCTACCTGAAAGCCAAAATCAAAAAAAAGAACCTGAAAAGCATCTTTCAAGAAATTATCAAGGAAAACTGCCCTAATTTCCTAGAACCAGAGGGTAAAATAGTCACTGAAAAAATCTATTGATCACCTCCTGAAATAGACCCCAAAATGAAAACTCCAAAGAATATTGTATCCAAACTCCAGTATTATCAGGTCAAGGAGAAAATACTGCAAGCAGCCAGAAAGAAACAATTTAAATATCCATAGTCAGGATCATGCAGAACTTAGCAGCTTCTACATTAAAGGATCAATGGAGCTAGAATACGATATTCCAGAAGGCAAAGGATCTTAGATTACAACAAAGAATCATCTACCTGGAAAACTGAACATAACCTTCCAGGGTAGCAGATAGACATTCAAAGAAATAAGGGACTTTCAAACTTCCTGAGGAAAAAAACACAGCTGAACAGAAAATTAGATCTTCAAATACAAGACTCAAGAAAAGTAGACAAGAAAAAACATGGTTTTCAATAAGGTTAAACTGTTTACATCCCTACATGGGAAGATGTTACTTGGAATTATTGAGAATTGTATCTTTATTATGACATTTACAAGGGGTTCACCCAGACAGAGGGTGTGGGTATAAGTTAACGTTGAAGTAATGATTTAAAAAATTAATTAAGTGGAGGAAAGATTGTACTGGGAGAAGAGGAAAGGGAGAGGCAAAGAAGGATAAATTATATCACATGAAGAGGAGGGCAGCAGGGAGAGAAGAAATAGTAGGGGAAAGGGGAAACAAAGAGAAGGAATGCTGATAGAAGGGAGGGCAGATTGAAGGAGGTGATGATGGTCAGAAGCAAAACACTAGAGAGGAGGGAAAGGGAGAAAGGAGAGAAAAAAGCATAAACTGGGGGGATGGAAGTAGGATGGAGAGAAAGACAGAGTTAGTGATCATAACTTTGAATATGAATGGGATGAACTCTCCTATAAAAATGAAGTGGGTCGCAGAATGGATTAAAAACCATAATCCTACAATATGTTGTTTACGAGAAACACATTTGAACCAGAGGGATACACACAGAATAAAGGTAAAAGACTGGAGCTGAATATATAATGTTTCAGTTAAAAAAAGCAGGGGTAGGAATTCTAATCTCAGAAAAAGCAAAAGCAAAAATAGATCTAATTAAAAGATATAAGGAAGGAAGCTACATGCTGCTGAAAGGGACAAAAAATAAAGAAGTAATATCAATATTAAACATATATGAACCAAGTGGTATAGAATCCACATTCTTGGAGGAGAATTTAAGGGAGTTACAGGAAGAAATAGACAATAAAACTATACTAGTGGGGGACCTCAATATGACCCTCTCAGAACTAGATAAATTCTCACAAAATAAGCTAGAAAATAGTTAAGGAGGTGAATAGAATCTTAGAAAACTTAGATATAATAGATCTTTGGAGAAAACTGAATGGGAATAGAAAAAATACCTTTTTCTCATTAGTACATTGGCATCTACACAAAATTTGGCCACGTAGTAGGGTATAAAAACTTCACAATGCAAGGCATAAATATTAAATTCATCCTTTTCAGATCATGTTGCAAGAAAAAATTACATGTAATAAAGAGCCATGAAAAGATAAGCTAAAAATTCATTGAAAACTAAATAATCTAATCCTAAAGAATGAGTGGGTCAGACAACATCTGACAGAATGACAATAATGAGACAACATACCAGAACTTATAGGATGCAGTCAGACAGTTCTTAGGGGAAATTTTATATCTCTAAATGCTTACATGAATAGAATTGAGAAAGAGGAGATCAATGAATTGGGCATGCAACTAAAAAAGCAAGGAAAAGAATGAATTTAAAATCCCCAAATAAATACTAAATTAGAAATTTTGAGAATCAAAGGAGAGATTAATAAAATTGAAATTAAGAAAATTATTGAGCTAATAAATAAAACTCAGAGCTGGTTTTAATAAAAAAAAAAAAAGAGGGGGCGGAGCCAAGATGGCAGAGTAGAAAAACTCACATATGCTAGCTCCGAACCCACAGCCCATAATTATCTATTAAAAAAACTCCCACCAAATTCTGAAACAGTGGAGTCTCGCAGCAAGGGGTGAAGGAGATTTCTGTTCCAGAGAGCCCTGAAAAACCGATCACAAAGGTCCGTTGTGCATCAGATGGGAGTGGCCCTGCCCTGCCCTGGCCGTGGAGCACTGAGAGGAGCAAGCAGATCTGAGCAGGCTTCACGGACGGAATCTCCAGCAGCCCCGAAGGTCCCTCCACCCACAGACACACAGATGAGTGAAAGAAATGTCTGGACTGGCTGAGAGGGGAGCGGGGTGTATCCATTACTCGGGCCCCCTCAGAAGGCAGCGGCAGAGGCAGCAGGCAGCCAGAGGCTCCCAGAGCAGGCAGGAGCTCAACAGGAGCTCCATTACAGAAGGTCTCTGCATAAACCCCCTGAGGGAACTGAGCCTTGGAAATGGCCCTGCCCCCACCTGAGAACCTGATTTAATCTTACCCTAAATAGCAGCCAGGCCTGTCGCCAAAAGCACTGAGGCTGGGGAGCAGCATTTGAATCTCAGCCCCCAAGCACTAGCTGGGAAGAACTAGGCGGGGGTGGAGAGGGCTCTCAGAACTCAAGTAACTGGCTGGGAAAATGCCCAGAAAAGGGAAAAAAAATAAGACCATAGAAGGTTATTTTCCTGAGGAACAAATGAGTCCAGTCTTCCTCTCTCATGGGGAAGAAAACTGCTAACCATCAGGTAAAGACATAAAGTCAAGGCCTCTGTATCCCAAATATCTGAAATAGATATGCAATGGGCTCAGACCATGGAAGAGCTCAAAAAGGATTTTGAAAATCAAGTTAGACAAGTGGAGGAAAAACTAGGAAGAGAAATGAGAGAGATGCAAGAAAAGCATGAAAAACGGGTCAATAGCTTAATAAA
>CM053774.1:59209660-59266627 GCA_028658325.1 Potorous gilbertii | reverse complement strand
AAGTCATTTGCAAAACTACACAGATATGGCCTACATTGAATTGCCTGCCTTCCCAAAGGGAATGGGTGGGGAGGGAGGGATGGGGAGAAGGTGGAACTCAAAGTTTTAGGAACAACTGTCAAGTATTGTTCTTGCTACTAGGCAATAAGAAATACAGGTAATGGGGAATAGAAAGGTATCTGGCCCTACAGGACAAAAGAGAAGATGGGGACAAGAGAAGGAAGGGATGATAGAAGAGAGGGCATTTTGGTGATAGGGGAAATTAGAATGCTCAGTGTACTGGGGTGGGGGAGGGGACAAATGGGGAGAAAATTTTGGAACCCAAAATTTTGTGAAAATGAATGCAAAAAGTTAAATAAATAAATATATATTAAAAAATGGAAAAATCTTTGGTTAATTAGATAATACTGAGGAAGTTGATGACTGTCTCACTTGTGACAGAGGCAATCCACTAACACAAAGCTCCCAGGTGTATTCTGGATACTTTTCTTAGCCTCCTAGCTAACAGTCCCTACCCAGGAAAGCTGAAGAAGTGTAAATATTGTAATCTTCGTTGCCTAGAAACAAAATAGTCACTTGCAAGCTTCTATCTTATAATATTACATTATCACTATTGTTTTTCTTATATTTATTATTATTTTTTCTAGGGGGGAAAACAATTGAAATCTTAAAATGAATCACCATTTGTTCCAAAGATAACTCTCTCACACACTTCCTCCTTCACTCCCTACCTCCCCCTATATCAATACTATACCCATACCTGTACCTATATCTAAACCTATTCCTATATCTATACCAATGTTGTTATCTATACAAATACCTGTACCCATATATGCATCTGTATTTATATCCATATCCATCTCTATCTCCATCTTTATATCAATCTCTAATCTCGTCATATCTACAAGCAAATCGTCTATACATTACTCCTTCTTACCAATTTTTCCATGATTCTATAGCATAGACCATGGTCCATATTGTTGGGCCAGGCTAGAATATGCTTCCAAATAATTCTCTGGTATTTGTATACCATTTGCCTCGTACAGCAAGAGGACAAAAAGAAAAATTCCCTTGAGTCCTTTTCTTTTCTCCCTGAAGGTCTATATTTTCCTCTCTAAATTACCAGTTTTACTAATCATGAATATCCCTGGGGCAGGCACATTTTGTTTCTTCCAGTTACTCAACAGCAAAAGGGAGGAACAAGAAATGTACAAAGAGGCCATCATTGGCTACATGACAATATACTTTGTGAATTAGTCATGATCTACACCGTGAGTCTTTTGCCTACCAGGCACACTGCAAAATTTGGTAGTGAGTTCCTGTTTTTCTAGCATCCTCTTTACAATCTGTGGGTCAGAAAGATTCAAAAATTTAATAACAAGTATTGCCATAATTAGATTTCCCCTCCAGCCCCACTGCTGGACAAAAACAGTCACAGATTTGGGGTAGGCAGTGTTATAGAGCAAAGTCCAATCATGAAAGCAATTGTGGAAGGAGAAGGGGAAGGCTGTTTTCCAGAGTCTGGCATAGCTTAGCAGAAGTTGGGAGGGAAAGTGGACCTAGGGAAAGGTGAACCCTACTAATAGGACAGTTGTAGTGGAGGCCTGGAGGTGGCCCCAACAGCATGAGAGAGCAGAGGACTTGAAGGTGATTTGTGGAATGGGAAGGGTGAAGTGGAACAACTCTTCTTGGGAGGCAATGTGTCCCATGGAATGTTGGCACATTAGGATAAAACCCGCTTCATTCTGTGCAAGTTAACCTCTGATGGCTTTCCATTTCCTATAGGATAAAATGTAAACTCCTTAGATTTCAAGCATTCAAGATCCTCTATAATTTGGTCCCTCCCAATTTCTTCAATCCTATCTTTCCATCCACACACAAATTATTCCCTAAAAGAGTAGTCAACATGTGCTACTCATTATTCCTTGAACATGGTCCTGCCTCCAAATGTTCCCTCTGCCTGGCATGCCCTTCTCTCTTCTTTAAACTTACCTAAGCACCAGATTTCCTTCAAGGACAAGCTCTATGTCCTACCTTCTCTATGAAAACTTTTCTGACTTCAAAAGTTTTCAGTGATTGATCCCTCCTGGAAACTCCTGTAGGACTTATTGCCTATATCATTTACTTAGCACTTAAAATGTTCTGTCTTATACTGTTAATTATTTTTGTTAAGTATTTTATAATAATAATTAGGTATTACATAAATTATTTAACATATTTTAAATTACAATGAACAATATTAAATAGTGTTAATAAAAAATGTTTAAAAAAGAAAACTAAAAACAAAAAAATTTAACTTTAAAAAATGATGAGCAGGATGGTTTCAGAAAAACCTGGGAAGATTTATATGAACTGATGCAAAGTGAAGTGAGGAGAGCCAAGAAATCACTGGATATAGTAACAGCAATATTGTACGATGTTAACTTGTGAATGACTTCACTATTGTCAGCAGTACAATGATGCAAGAAAGTTCCATAGGATTAATGACAAAAAATGCTATCCCCCTCCAGAGAAAGAACTAATGGAGTCTGAATGCAGATCAGAGCTTTTTTTAATGCCTTTCTTATTTGTCTGGAATTGGGGGGGTTGGTTTTATTTTTGGTCTGTCCTTTTTTGCAACATTGGCAAATATGGAAATATGTATTCTATGACTGTACATGTAAAATTGATGTCAAATTTCTTACCTTTTCAAGGAGAGGAGAGGGGAAGGAGAGAAACAGAGAGGGAACTTTGAACTCAAAAATTATTTTTAAAAATGTCAAAAATATTTTTACATATAATTGAGAAAAATAAAACAAAAACATCATTTAAAAATAAAAAAGATAATTGCAGTTTCCTTCTTTATTCCTTTTAATTACATTTATTTTTGCTTGTGCTTTGTCTGAGACCAGGATTGCTACCCCTGCTTTTTTTTTTTTTTTTGCATCTGCTAAAGCATAATGTATTCCACCCTACCCTTTTACCTTTACTCTGTGTGTATCTCTTGGCTTCAAATGTGTTTCTTGTAAACAATATATTGTAAGATTCTGGTTTTTATTCCATTCTGCTATCCTTTTCTTTATTATGATAGAGTTTGTCTCATTTACATTCCCAGCTATGATTACTATGTTTCCCTCCATCCTATTCTCCCCACCCCATTTATACTTTTCTCCCTCTTTTCACTCTGTCTGTCCTTACTAGTACTTTGCTTTTGACCACCACCTCCCTCAATTTACCCTCCATTTTATCAGCTCCTCCCCATTTTTCCCTTTCCCCTTCTACTTCCCTATAGGACAACATAAATCTCTATACCTAACTGATAGTGTATGTTATTCCCTCTTTGAGCCAAATCCATGGAGAGTAAGGTTCAGACAGTGCTCAGCCCCTCCCTTCTTTTCATCTACTGTAGTAGGTCTTTTGTGCCTCTTGATGTGATATAATTTATTCTGCCTCCCCTTTCCTCTGTTCTCAGTAAAATTCTTTTCTCACTCATTTTTTTTTATATCAGAGCAAAGTCAACTTAGACTTGTGCCCTCTGTCTATGTATTATACTCCATCTAATTGCCTTAACAGAGATAACAGTTCTCAAGAGTTACAAGTATTATCTTCCTGTGTAGGGATGTAAACAGTTAAATGTCATTGAATAATATGTTTTTTTCTTTCCTGTTTACCTTTTTATGATTCTCTTGAGTCTTATATTTGAAGATTGAATTTTCTGCTCATCTCTTTTCAACAGGAAAGTTTGAAAGCTCCCTGTTTCATTGAACATCCATTTCGTCCTGTGAAAGATTATGTTCAGTTTTTCTGGGTAGTTGATTCTTGTTTGTAATCCAAGTTTCTTTGTCTTTATCACATCCCAAGCCTTTGATGTAGCATCTTCTAAGTTCTATGTAATCTTGATTGTTACTCTTTGATATTATAATTATTTCTTTCTGGCTGCTTGCAGTATTTTCTCCTTGACCTGATAATTCTGGAGTTTGGCTACAATATTCCTTGGAGTTTTCATTTTGGTATCTCCTTCAGGAGGTGATCAATGGATTCTTTCAATGACTATTTTAATCTCTGGTTCTAGGATATCATGGAAGTTTTCCTTGATAATTTCTTGAAAGATGCTGTCCA
Organism: Potorous gilbertii; assembly: GCA_028658325.1. Lineage (NCBI taxonomy): Eukaryota > Metazoa > Chordata > Mammalia > Diprotodontia > Potoroidae > Potorous > Potorous gilbertii. Next base: position 59,262,529 of record CM053774.1, on the reverse strand, counting down.
GGGCTCTTTTTTTTCATGGCTTTCAGGTAGTGCTGCAATTCTGAAATCATCTCTCCTGGATTTATTTTCCAAGTCAGCTGTTTTTTTCCAATTTTTCCCAGTTTTCTTCTATTTTTTTCATTCTTTGATTTTCTTTAACTGATTCTTGATATCTTGTGGAGTCATTAGTTTCCTCTTGTTCAATTCTAGTTTTTTAAGGAATAATTTTCTTTAGCCTTTGTACCTCCTTTTCCATTTGGCCAATTCTATTTTTAAAGAAGTGATTTTCTTCAATCAGTTTTTCTGTTTCCTTTTCCAAGCTGTTGAATCTTTTTTTCATAATTATCTTAGGTAACTCTCATTTCTTTTTCCAATTTTTCTTCCACCTCTTTTACTTGATTTTTAAAATCCTTTCTGAGCTCTTCCAAGAGGACTTTTGGGGGCTTGAGACCAATTCATATTCCTCTTTGAGATTTCACATGTAAATATTTTGACTTGGTTATCTTCTGCATTTATGTGATCTTCCCTGTTACCATAGTAGCTTTCTATGGTCAGGGCTTTTTTATGTTTTTTTGTTCATTTTTAAAAGTTGAACTTTGCTCCCAGGGGCCAGAGGTCTGAACACTACTGGGCCTCAGGTGCTGGTAGGATGCCCACTGTTCTGGGGTGGCCCAGTCTAGTCACACCTGTTGTGCCAGAGATCCTGGGCTGGCAATTTGACATCTATGCTGGGGTTAGAGTCCTCACAGCTAACTTTCTGTGCCACTAGCCTGGTAAGTCAAAACAGTGACCTCAATTGCTGGTCTGTGCTGTAGCTAAGAGCCTCCTGCTGCTTTGCTGATACACCACTGTACTGGACTGGGCTCCCCTTTGACCCAAGTGAGATAGACTTTTCCTGAAATCCTTTTAAGTTATATTAAACTGGAAAATTATTTCACTCCATCTTTTTGTAGGTTCTCCTCCAGAATCCATTTAGAGGTTGGATTTAAGCGACTTTCCCAGGGTCACAGAGCTAGAAAGTGTCTAAGATTAGATTTGAACTCAGTTCTTCCTGACTCCAGGACCAGAGCTCTATCCAATGTTCCACTTAGCCTCTCTTCAGTCCTTATTAGAAAGTAACTAATATTAAGCCATTAATACTGGACATTTGAAAAATTGCTTATACTCAATTGCCTGCATATTATTTTTCTAAATAATTTTTCTATGAAAATAAGGCAGGATAGTAGACCAGATTTTCATGTTGTAAAGAAACACTTTCTGATGTCTCAGTTTGTCAAGTGCCTGAGCTTTTTCCATAGTTGGATATTGCATCATTTGAATAAGCATTTAACCTGTAGTAGAATTTATAAATAAAATGCTTACAAAACATAACCTGCAAGTCACAGTCAATTTAATTATGTACAAGTGGACAGGAACAAACACAGTGAAACCCCAAATGGCTTGTGGTTTAAATTTCACAATTTATACTTCAATATAATGTAGTTCTTCAGGACTTCAAGGATCTGTGATTTCCTGAATATGCAGCTTCTCTCCATGTATGCAAATGAAAACCTCTCTCTATTAGAGTATCTCCTTGATTGATTATGGCTAAAAATCCACTGCCTGGGTAATGAATTCCTCTGTGTTTGGCTTAACTGGTCATCAGACCCCTAATATATATCACTGATATTATAATTCCACTAATATATATCACTGGGACAATAGTTAATCAGTGTGGACCTGCAGAAGCATGAAGAAAGTCAAGTTCACCCCCTCATTCTATTATGAGATTCTGGTGTTGGACTTTTTCATTCATCAATTTTTTTCACTCTTTAAAATCCATTTTTCGATTCTTCTAACCTTCCATAATATTTTCCACAATAAATGAATGAGAAAGAGAGAAAGAAAGAGTGCAATAAACAGAGTTAAAAGTAGGAAAACAGACAATTTCAGACAGGGAACTGAATGGAAACCTAAGCAATACTTTCAGATTACTTTTCTGGGGCAAAATACAGCTTCCACTTTCACATTTCTATAGGCACTTTCCCCCATCCACCACTTCTTCCATTCTCTCAGAGATGACTTTTTGTTTCTTTAGGCATCCTGATAACTCTAAATACAGATACAAATGATAAATCCCTTTTCATCCATGCAAAACTAAGAGTCCCAAACTTACTATCTCCCTTCAACTTCCCCCCCAAAAAAACCCTTTCCCTTTTCTGAATTGTGCTGAGTCATACCCAATTGTTAAATTTTTCAATGTGAAAATGTTTACACTTAAGGAAATCAGCAAATGCTAGAAATCAGAGAATGATTTATTGGTTTGTTGATTCTTTAGACTTAAGAAAGTCATGAAGAAAATGTTAATAATGAAGGTTAAACTCAAAAGTGGATCCTGTGTGCATATTTTTTCAGAGTCAATTGGCAAACATTTACCAGCCCAGCACTACTTCTTCCCAATGTTTTCTATTATTGTGAAGGGCACCATCACACAATCTCACAGCCTCCTGATTTTTCTTGGTTCCTCACTTATCCCATATAACTAATCTATTGCCAAATCTTATTTCCACTTTCAGAATAACTGTCCCACATGTCCCTTTCTCTCCACCAATTCAACACCCTTTCACCACCTAGTCTATATACAAGCACCTAGATGGTGCCATGGATAGCACATTGGATCTGGAATCGAAAGACCTCAATTCAAATTTGGTCTTAGATCAAATTTGAATTCGAACACTAGCTGTGTGACTTACCATCTGTAAAATGGGAATGATAATAGCACCTAACCCACAAGGTTGTTATGAGTATCAAATGAATTGAAATTTGTAATGCTTATTTCCTTCCCTCCTTCCTTCCTATTCCTTTCCCAAATAAAGTCTCCCTACTCCAATCCATCTTCCACTAGGTAGTCAAGGCAATCTTCCTAAAGTGCAGTTCTGACCATGTCATCCGTTCTTATTCAATAAATTCCAGCGACTCCTTATTACCTACAGAAGAAAAGGAAAGAACAGAAATGAAGAGGAGAGGAGATCCTTTCTGTGATTGGATGAGGTTATAATGTCAAGGGGGAATGTTCACTCTTCCACTAGATGTTATATTTACTTCTTGGAGTTAAGGGATGATACTGATAAGGAATGATTTTCTAGAAAGAAGCGGCACTAGAACTACTGCCCTATCCTCGTTGAGGACATTGAGTAGAGTTGAATCTCTTGTTGTCACTCACGGTTCAGTAGATTGAAAGGATATAGGTAGAAATGAAAATCTCTATGCACTCAATAAGCTTACATTCTTTTAGACATGGAAGATGATCCAGCAAAGGACACTGAGTTTGGATAGGTCAGAAGAGAAATAAGAGGAGAGATAGTAACCAGAGGAGAGAGCAATTGGTATCAAAAACTCAGGAAAGATAAGGACTGAGAAAAGACCATTAGATTTGGCAATTAAAGAATCACAGGTTGGTAGGTTATAGAAAAACAGGCACACTGATGGAATGTTGGTGGAAATGTGAACTGTTCCAGCCACCCTGGAAAGAAATTTAGAATTGTAAGAAAATTACTAAAACATCTAAAACTTTGACCCAAACATTCCACTGCTATGCATTTATCCAAAAGAGGGCAAATGTAGAAATGTCCTATAAGCACCAAAATATTTATAATACCATTTTCTTTTAGCAGCAAAGAACTAAAAGTGAAAGGCTGTCTTTTGATTGGGGAATGGTTAAGGAAATTAGGGAACATAAATGTAACAGAATATCACAATAATGGCTATTAGAATACAGAACTACATAGTAAGGCTTGTGAACTGGTGTAAAATGAAGCCAGTATAATGAGGAAAACAATATACACAATGACTACAAAAAATGTAAAAGGAAAGAACAAGAACAAAATAATCAAAACTGAACACTATGTCATTTTAATGACCAAACCTGGCCTGGAAGAAGAGATAGGAGAATGTATTTCCCTCCCTCCTTTGAAGAGATGAGGGATTATTGATCTAGAAAACTGTAGACACAGTCAAATTTAGCTGGTATTTTCCTAAACTGCTTTATTTCATTTCTTTTTTTACTCTTTATTAGAAGGAATAACTCTCCAGCTAGGTTAGAGAGCAGGAGGGACATATTTTTCAATGAAGTTGGTATAAAAACAAAAGATATCAATAAAATTATTTCTAAAAGCTCTCTAGTAACTCTAGAAAGAGCTATTTCTGTTAAAAACTTGGGTTGAACTATTGTGGGGAGACAAGTCAAGAGAGAGAATGGAATAAATGGAGGGCAGGGCAAGACAGAGGGAAATGTGGCTACTCTTTCACAGCATGACTGTTATGGAACTATTTTGAATGGCTATATGTGAATGACATGTCAAAATGCTTGCTTTCTCAATGAGGGTGGATGTAGAGGGAGGAAGGAAAAGTATATGCAACTCAAAGCTTTAAAAACGAATGCTAAAAACTGTTTTTGCATGCAACTTGGAAATAAGATGTACAAGCAACGGTAGAGAAATTGATACTGCCCTACAGGAAAAAAGAGGAGAGGTGGTTAAAAGAGAGAGGTTAAAAGAGGGGCAACAGAAGGGAGGACGGACTGGGGGAAGGGGTGGATGGGGTGGGGGTGGGAGAAATGGGGAGAAAATTTGAAATTCAAATTCTTGTGAAAGTGAATGTTGAAAACTGAAAAATAAATAAATTATATATTTTTAAAAACTTGAGTTAAAACACGAGTGAGAGAAGTGGAGGCAATGGATTTAGACAGTTTTTTCTATGAGTTTGACTGAATTACTCAAACAGCATCCACTAATAGGCATTATTTGCCTGGCAGTTTGCTAAACTAGGGATACAACAAAAAACCAAAAACCATCCCTGTCCTCAAAGAGGTTGCATGTAATAAGGGATAAGGTGGTGAGGGGGGGAGGGGGAGTTGTTGGGAAAGACAACATGCGAATAAATAGGTATGTGCAAGATATATCCTATGATAGATAACCTTGAGGGGAAGGCATTATTAACCTCTGGGGCAATGGTGAAAGCCCTCCTGCCAAAGGTAATGTTTGAGCTGGAATCCCTGAAGAAGCCAGGGGTTCTGAGAGAGACAGAGGGGGGAGATGGCAGGCGTGTGTGTGCGTGTGTGCGTGTGTGAAGCAGTCTCATGAGGAAAGAGTCATGTAAGAAGTCTGTATCCCTTGGAATCCCCTCTACCTATCCTTCAAAACACAGCTCGAGTATTTCCCACCTCTGAAAATATGAGCTGTTACATTGTAGCCTCAACTAGGTGTGTCCCTCTGTATTCCCCTCCCAGTTGGATTTCTTTTTTATTAGAGGGGCCATCCCTTGAGTAACTATGTCAAGAAGCCTTTTCATTGAACGGGCGTAACTGGCTCAAGATAAGAATGTGATAGGACCTTAGCCTGAAAGAGCCGGGGTCCCAGTGCCTCCTGTACCATCTCCAGCCATCCTGATGAACATCTGGTCACCGGCTCCAGATGGCTCCGGAGAAGTCAGGCTGGCGACCTGCACAGCCCTCGCGGTCCCCTTGGAGAACGAGGCAAACACGACTGCGCTCTGAATTATTCTGTGTGTACTTATCTGCAGGGTCTGCCCCATAGCGCCCCCAGCGGTTGGATCTAATCCCCTCCTCTCCGTGGAAAATACTCGTTTGTGTTGTTTGGCCTTCAGTCTCGAAGGGGGCCTGCACTTGAGGCAGGTGAAGGCTTGACTTGAAAGTGAACTGCGTTCAAGTGCGGGAGGGCTGTGCAAAGTCACCAGCCTCATTATCTGCGCAAGGTCTGTCTCATAGTTGGCGCTTAATATAAGCTCACTGCCTCCACTGTGGATCCCGCGCCCTTCCCCAGCAGACCCTCAGCCCTGTGAGGTCTGGGCGCGTTTTGCGTTTTCCTTTTTCTTTGCCCTTGGCATCCTCGGGGCCTAGACTGGGCTTGGAAGACAGAAGGAACAAAACCCGAAGTTAGTTGTAAAGAACAGCAGGGGGTGCCGTGCCCGAGAATGGCCAGCAGATGGCAGGAGAGATCACACACAACGCGCCCGCGGCGCTCCCCGGAGAGGCATTCCCCCAGCCACCCGGAGCCGCACGGGGAGCACTCTTCTCTCTAGAGGGAAAGACCTTAGCTGGCCGCGAGCTCCCGGAGAGACGTAAAGTCTCCTTTTAATTTTCTGCTTTTCGATCATACTCGGCTCTGGCGGAGGGTCCACCCCTCTCCCTCCCTGCAGAAGGTGCCCCCTGCCGGGTGAGCTGAGCTGGGTGAAGGAGCAGTCCAGCAAGGTAAGCCTGGATACTTTCCCCTCCACCCCCTCCCGGGGCCCCAAGAAGGACGCCATATTCCCTTGGTTACGTCAGGGGACGGGGAGCCCAGGGCAGCATTCCATTGGCCAGAGGCGAGGGGCGAGGCGGGGGCGGGGCGGGGGCGGTGAATACCCTCCTATAGGCGTTCTGGGGGCGGTACCAAGGGGAAGGGGCAGGAAGCCGAAGGGCCAGCCTGATTGGCTCCAGCAAGCAGGGGCTTCCCCTCTATCCTCCCCGCCCCTCTACCCCAGCCAGTCCAGAAAAGACTTGTTATTTGTGCGAGGCTCCGTGTTTTCTTCCCGGCTGGACTTTGAGCTCCTGGAGGGCAGGGACGAGGTCTTTGCCTTTCTCTGAATCACCAGGGCTTACTTAGTTCCTTAGTGCCTAATTCACAGTAGAAGCCTAGTGAATGCTTGTAGATTGAAGACGACTTGCATGAGCTTTATATGGCAGCTAAAAGGAACGTCATCAGCCATTTGGGAAAACAAAAGCTCTTGGATCTGAAGGGATTTGCCTGGGATCGCACAAGGGACAAAGTAGCAGAACCAGAACACCCATCTCCTCTTTACCCCGACTCCCACCCACAGTACTTTGCCACTGCCTGAGGCTGCCCACAATAGTCACAGTTCCCATACATACAGACTTTAAAAAATTGTTAATCTTGCAGGTTTGTTTGGGTTTAAGGGGGGGGAGTGGTTAAGTTTTGGACTTGTAGTCAGGAACACCTGCATTCAAAGTTTGACTCAGCTTTGTGACCTTCCCAGTGAAATTGAGTAAGATAAGAATCTATTCACTAAATCACTTAATTTCTGTCTGCTTCAGTTTCTAGAATTTAAATAGGGATATGAATAGCACCTACCTCTCCCAGGGATGTTATGAGAATCAAATGAGAGTACATATGTAATTGCTTTGCAAGCCTTACAAATAGCTGTTAGTATTAATATTTAGTGATTAATTTTGATGTTTAATAAATAATGATGATTAACAAAATAATTTACAGTAACTGTTTCTGTGTAATTGTCTTCCTTAGAGTGATCCTGTGTTCTCTCCTTCCTCTGTCATTTAGGAGTTGGGCCACCACCTGCTGCTTCACCTACTCCAGAGGTTATAAAAATATATAAATATATAATATATACGTGTAAAAACATAAAAGTATTCATTATCAATTGCACACAAGCTCAATTTGTAGATGTGTAGAATAAAGTTTGTCAGCCTAACTTCACATTGTTATGCTGCTTCGTTTTTCTAGCCCTGAACATCCTGAAGAACGGGCCAGTCTTTTCTGATCATCCTCACCAACATGAATTACACCCGATTCCTCACAGCAGTGAGTGCTGCAAGAAAGCCTTCTCCAATAAGGCAGCTGAGTGAGTATGGTTCCTTTGTTATCATGTGCTTTTTCACTGGTGTTTCTGACTATTGGACAAGTACATTCAAGTCTCAGTTATTCAGTTTCCTTGATCATGAGTTGATTATCCCAGGCCTCTATTTCTCTTCCTGATCACTGCTGTGAATATTTTATGCAGGTCACTCATTTAAGAGTTCCCACATCCTTAGAGGTGGGTAGGAGAAAGCATAAATTAGGTCAAGACAATGAAAACTTTTACCAAGACTGGTAAAAAGGTTTTGTTCAATTGCAGAAACACTTATGAACTTACATATATGAGAAACTATTCTGGGCACTGGATACATAAAAACAAAAATGAAAGCCCTTGCCCTCAAGAGAATTGTGTCTACTAAGAAGAAACAAAATGTCATACTGCCTTTATGATCTTGGGCAAATTATTTCGTCTCTGTGGGACACATTTGCCTTGTCTAGAAAATGAGATGTTTGAATTAGATGACTTTAAATATCTCTTCTAGCTCTAGATCTATGATCCTATGTTACATAGTAAGTAAATAAAGAAATAAAAATAAATTTCAAAGTAAATAAAAATGATACAAAATTATTTCAGGACAGCAAGAGGGAGATCAAGAAAGGTTTCCTGTAAGCAGTGGTGTTTGAGTTCATGGAGACTCAAAAGTATGTCAACCAAATAAGAGATTTTCAGATCACAATTATTTCATTGATAAGCTGAAACTATTGACCATTCTTGAAGACCACCTAATAATAGCTGATGGTATTTAGCAGTTAACTAATGCAGTCTCATTGGATCCTTACAACAACCTCATGGGGTAGGAACTAGAGTTGTTAGTGAGGAAACTAAACGACTCCAGGTAAAGATGAAGAAACTGAGACATATAAATGCGAAGGGAGAAATGACTTGGCTATAGTCACACTATGTTACAGGTGGATTCAAACTCAGGTAATGCCACCATTCCATTACCAAAGGATCTCATTCAGCTTTGGTGGAAAGATAATTCTTCCCAGTGAAATTGAGTAAGATAAGAATCTATTCAGCCTTCTCTCTCTTAAGAAGGGAAGGAGAAAATTTCACAGGCTGTAACACATTGGGTACTTTTCTTGTTGAAGAGTGATAGCCTAGAATGAAGGGTTTTTTTGTCATTTCCCCCTCTTCATGTTTCTTCTAGCTGAACTGATGCAGAAATCACCACCATCACTCATTTCCTTGGCTGGAGGAGCTCCAAACCCTAACACTTTCCCCTTTAAGAATGCAAAGATCACCATAGAAGATGGAACTACCATTGAATTTGGGGAAGATTTAATGAAGAGAGCACTTCAATATTCTGCCTCAGCAGGGTAGCTATCAAAAAGATAACATGGTAACTTTATGCTCTGATTTTCAGTAGTATCAGCAATGCAGTAAGTCTTGTACTTAGCAGAGTTAATTATGCATTTTTTAACAGAGCTTTTAAACTAGGTTAGATTGGAGGGTTGGAGAAACAAACAGAGGGGAAAATATTGGCAATGGGGTAATTATTGGAAAATAGTAATAACTAGGATGTGTTTTCATAGCATGAATGAGTTTCAGTGTGAACCAGTAAAGGGAATTCACTAGTGAATTCTGAGATCCACTAAATTACCAAAGCAATGCTTATTCACAATAGGCAGAATAGGTCTGCTTTGGGATCAGAAATTAAATTAAGTCAGCAGGAGTGTAAGAGCCTACTATGTGCTACATACTAGGACTCCAGATACAGAAATGAAATAGTCCCTGACTTCAAGGAGGGGTGGGAGGAGAGGGAATTAATAATAACAACAACAACAAACATGTATATAGCACCTACTATGTGCCAGGCACTGTGCTAAGTGCTTTATAATTTTTATCTCATTTGATCCTCACAACAACCCTGCAAGGTAAGTGCTATTATCTTCCCGATTTTATAGATGAGGAAAGTGATTCATAGAAGTAAAATGACTTGTCCAGTATCACACAGCTATTGTCTGAGACTGGATTTGAACTCAGGTCTCATTTCTATACAAATAAGTAAATATATAATTCAAAGTAAATATAAAATACAAAGTATGTACACAAACACACACACACAGATAGGAATAGGGATTGGATTTATGATTTCTTTGGTATAGCAATAGCCGACTGAGAAAATTCCCTTGACTAATGAAGGTTGGCACCTCTCCTGTAACTTATAAACTTGAGAGAGTTGTCTATAGTACCAAGAGGTTAAGTGACTGTCCCAGGATCACACAGGCAGTATGTGTCAGAGGCCTATATAGTATATACATATATAAATCCATTTAGTTGAACAAACATATATGTCTCTATATAGCCATATATATAGGCATATATGTATACACAAACACACACACATACACACTAACAAGTTAACAAGCATTATTAAGTGCTTACTATGTGCTAGGCACTGTGCAATGTGTGGAGGGTCCAAAGAAACTAAAAAAATCCCTGCCCTCCAGGAGCTCACAGTCTAATTGTCTCATCCATTCATTCATCTAACAAATTATTATTGAATGCCTAGCATGTGCAAGGCATTGCCAAGTGTTATGGGCAATGCAGCAATGAATAGGATCATCTTTGACCCTTATTTTTTCATTGAAACTTTTCTATTTCTAAATTTGCTGATCAGAATGTTTGCTCACAGTTACACTTCTGTATGATCACTGCTCATTAAAAATGACATCACTAAGTTCAAATGGAATTGTTACAACAAAATCAACGTATTTTCTATCTTTAAGATCCCATTTCTATATAGTTCAGTTTGAAGTTTCTTACAGTAGAATGACCATTTATGTGATTTATGCTGCCATGTAGTTACTAGAAAAGCGAAGGACATTCTAAGCTTTGACAGAACCCTGCAGGATGGCACTTAAAGTCATCCCATCACTTTGCTAATCACTAAAACAGACACCCCCTTGAGCGTTAGACTTATAGGTAGTAGATACTGGTTTTTAAAAGAGTCACAAGAATGATCCCCAACCTAGTAAACATAGCCTATCGAAAGTTTGGTGGAGTCCCAGGTTTTCAGCCTAAGGAACACAGAGTATTTCCTGGTTAATAGAAAGCCAGCCTAGCAGTCATGAAAACCTGGGTTCAAGTTATGCCTGTGACACATATTAGCTGTGTGACCCTGAGTAAGTCATGTATTAACTTCTCAGTGCCTCAGGGAAGTTCTTTAAAGCCTTAAAGCCTTAAGTTATTTGGTTGTTATTAATCTACAAAGTTCCCCATACCATAAAGATTCCTGGTCTGGACAAAAAAATCCTAACAACCTAAGAGAGGAGATTGTAGTCTACATATATACCAAAAGTTGTTTTGTTTGGCTTTTTTAATCATAAAGAAGGATATCACATATAAGACACTGACTCAAGAGAAATAAGAGTATTTTAAGCCACTTAAGAAAGTAATGAAGCAGTGACTGGTGAAAAACAAGAATAAGTGTCCTGCTTCCCACAAGTGCTGCCTGTGTAGGGACAAAAATGGTCCCTGAAATCCTTTTGCCTCGAGACTTGTGATGTTCAGAATGTTGTGGGAGCATGGTGGACTCTTAAGATTACTTCAGACCATCTTTTGATAAGATTGCATACAGAACAAGTCAGAGTAGCTCCATCTAATGTCTCCAAAAGCTATGCATGCTGCATGATTCTCAATAAGGAGCTCGAAGCAACAAGCAAGTGAGGTAGATCTAGTGTTTTGAATGGGAGAATGAAAATGTCTTCTTCAAAATGATATCCTGCTTTTCCTGCCCTTCTAGTTCATTTTTTCCCAGCTTCCCATCTTCTCATTCTTATTCCATACCTGTTTTGATCTCTTTCTTCAATCCCCCATCTCAATGTATTAAGTTTTGGAAAGAACACTAGATTTGAGAGGACCTGTTTAAATCTTCGTTCTGCTAAGTCATCTCTGGGAAGTCTTGGAAGTCGGTTAATTTCCAAGTCTCACTTTCATCTGTACAATGAGGTGGTTGGGCTAGAGGTTTTCTTAAGCTTTTTCCACTTTGCGACCCATGTCGGATCACAAACCACAGTTTAAGAAGTGCTGAATGAGATGACCTCTAAAGTCCTTTCCAGCTTTGAATGTATGACCCTGTGATTTTATTCAAGATAATAATTAAAATATTGATCAGTTATGTTTCTGTAAAAACATATGCGAGGGCTGGGAGAAGTAAAGAGTTTGAGAATGAAGATAAAGCAGCAGAAGACTCTTGAGAGTATCTACCACTCACCACAGACCAGTGTTAACTTGTCTTCCATTCCCAGTATCTCTTTTTGTGACTGGATGTGCCAAAAGATACAGTAAGCTTTCTGGAGACTTTCACATGTCTTAAAAGTTTCAGTTTGACCAAAATATAACTAATTGATTTTGAGATGCTTTCCAGTCTTGTTTTTCAAGGATTCTTTAATAATTAACTATGTTCTTTTTTTCTACATTGGCAGACTCCAAAATGCAATTCAGAACTTTGTGTTCTGCAGAATTATTCATGTGTTTCCATAAAATTTGAATATTAGAAACTTGTCCTTGCTTAACATTAAGAACATGCTGTTCTTGGCCATAACATCCCACTGTCAGCATGCCCCTAGAAAATGAATTCCTTTAGAGATCAAATATGCCTTGATTGTCTGAGCCAGAATGACCTACCTGACCTTGAAACCCGAGGATAGAATAATAGTTACGATACCTATAATAATTGACACTTAACAGTGTTTTGATGCTTTCAAAGCACTTTACAAATATTACCTCACTGAAAGTTTAGGAAATAGTCCTGTAAAGGGAATTATGATTTTCACAATAATTTACATGATATATAATAAATATACTAATAATCTAGATTTTTCAAATTGCCTCTTCTGGCTTGGGAGCCAGATACTTACCGTATAGCTTGAAATAATCAAACCTTGACAACACTGTCACAATCACTGCATTCGTGTGTTTGTGTACCTTAAGTGAAGTGAATCAAAGATTGCTTCTATGATTTGTTCTGTGACTCATTTATTCTTTAGATTAGGCTATTTAGTTCCCAGTTAATTGTTCATCTATCTTTCCACTACCCCTTGTTTAATGTAATTTTTATTGCATTATGATCCAAAAAAGAATACATTTACTATTTCTGCCTTTTTACATTTGATTTTGAGATTTTTATGCTCTATTACATGGTCAGTTTTTGTGTGGGTACCATGTGCTGCTGAGAGAAAGGTATATTCCTTTCTGTTCCCATTCAGCTTTCTCCAAAGGTCTGTCATATCTAATTTTCTGATATTCAATTTGCCTCCTTTCTTGTTTATTTTTCTTGTTTATTTTTGGGTTGGATTTACTTAGTTCTGAGAGAGAACAGTTGAGGTTCCCCACTGGTATAGTTTTGCTATCTATTTCTTTCTGTAATTCACTTAACTTCTCCTTTAAGAATTTGGATACTGTACCACTTGGTGCATATATGTTTAGAATTGATACTGCTTTATTGTCTATGTACCTTTTAGCAAGATACAGTTTCCTTCCTTATCTTTTTTTATTAGGTCTGTTTTTGCTTTTGCTTTGAGATCAGGACTGCTACTGCTTTTTTTATACTCCAACTGAAGCATAAGTTCTGCTCCAGTCCCTTACATTTACTCTATGTGTCTCTCTGTTTCAAATATGCCTCTTATAAACAAAATATTGCAGGATTCTGATTTTTGATCCACTCTGCTATCCACTTCCATTTTATGGGAGAGTTCATTCCATTCACATTCTCAGTTATAATTACTGTGTATTTCCCTCCTTCTTATTCTTCCTCCTCTTTGTTCTCTCTCTCCTTTCACCCTTTCCTTCCTCGCTAGTGTTTTGCTCCTGCCTACTACCTCCCCTGATCTGCCCTCCCTTCTGTCAGTCCCTACCCCTCCTTACTTGATCTCACTTTTTCATACTGCCCTGTCAGGTAAGTTAGATTTCTATATTCAAATGATTGTGTGCTTTATTCCCTCTTTCAGACAATATTAATGAGAGTTCAAGTTCAAATGATACTCATTGCCCACACTCCCGTTTTCCCCTCCACTTCATATGAAATAATTTGTCCCCTTCTAACTCTCCCTTCAGCATCCATTGTACTCCTCTTTCTCATTCCTTAAATTTATTTTTATATCATTCTATCAAGTGCACTTTATATCCTGTCTATGTGTATTCCTTCTAGCTTGGAAATTGAGGGAATGCTCATTAATTGGGGAAAGGCTGAACAAGTTGTGGTACATGAATGTAATGTAATACTATTTTTCCATAAGAAAGGATGAACAGGTGGACTTCAGAAAAACCTGGAAAGACTTAAACGAACTGCTGCTAAGTAAAATGAGCAGAACCAGAACATTGTACATAATAACATTAACACTGTATGATGAACAACTTTGACAGATTTAACTTTTCTCAGCAATACAAGGATCTAAGACAATTCCAAAAGACTCATGATGGAAACTGCTATCCACATCCAGAGTAAGAACTATGCAATCTGAATAAAGATCAAAGCACACTATTTTTTTCTTTTTTGTTGTTGTTGTTTCTTCTTTCTTGTGGTTTTTCCCTTTGGTTCTAATTCTTCTTTACAATATGACTAATGTGGAAACATGTTTACTATGATTATACACGTATAATCTATGCCAGATCGCATGTTGTCTTGAGGAGGGGAGAACGGAGACAGGAGGAGAAAATTTAGAACTCAAAATATTATAGAAATGAATGTTGAAAACTAAAAGCAAACAAAATAAATACAATTTTTAAAAATTTAATGCTAAAAATTTTCCTGACACCTAATTGGGGAAAAATAAAATAATATTTTTTAAAAAATAAATAATTCTATGATCCTATGTCTCCAGTGGCAAAATACACTGTTATATCCCCCCCAATGTAACATAAATTCTTTGCAATTAGGTCAGGAACTCTTCTGTTTTTATCTTTGACTACACTGTGTCCCACTCATTCTAAGTAATTAACAGATGTTTGTTGAGTTGAATTGAAAACGTTTCTCACCGCAAGGTAACCAAAGATAATTTCAAGGTAACCCCTAAAAATCTGCCTCTGAATAATATAGAATGAATTATGCTTGAGAAAAAACCGAATATTGAAATTTAATTTGTATTTTAGGATTCCAGAGTTGTTGTCCTGGCTGAAAAAGTTCCAGACTAGAGTCCACAAGCCTCCCACTGCCCAGTTCAGTCCTGAACAAGGACAAATGGACGTATGCATCACCACTGGGAGCCAAGAAGGCCTTTCTAAAGTAAGACTGAAAGGAATATGGCTCCTATAAGTAGAACTGAATATATTTATAAACACATGCACATCTTAATTACCCGTAAGTGAATCATCTATGTCCTGGATTCTAGTTGGTGCCACTTTAGTAAGCATTTGGGCTAAAGACTAGAGAATAACACAAATGAGGGGTATATATGTTGCTGACTGCCTGCATATCCTAATAGAAATAACTTTTGGATTTATTCTTTATACTTGCAGTTCCTCCTCTCAGTGCAAATAACAAAATTGATTAGAATATTATCATTACTGAATAAATATTACTTTATTCTTGAATCATTGATGGGGCAAATCACAAATCTTCACATGCCTTCTCATCCTGCCCACTTCTTGTCCATGGTCTTCTATAAATCCTCCATGATCTTTTACCTACTTTACTGAAGCCCTTCCTCTAGTTCAGGGGTTCTTGCTCTGGGAGTCAATGAACTTATTTTAAAAATATTTTGATAATTATATTTCAATATAATTGGTTTCCTTTATGATTCTGTGCATTTTATTTTGTACCCTTAAAAATATTCATCTAAGGAATAGTTCCTACACTTTGCTAGTTTGCCAAGAGGGTCCATGACATAAAAAGAACCCCTGCTCTAGACGTTTTAACACCTTCTGGTTGTTAGTGCCACATTTCCCATCTGTCCATCTTTTACTTCTTCATATTTTCTTAGGACTCCTCCATTTCTTTTTCAAGTGATACATGGTTTATTTTTTATGATACCAAATCTTCATTGGTAATTTGATGTAGTTTGACTTATTCCCAACAAGTATATCACCATCCCTCTTTAGGTCACTCTCAATTTTTATTCTTTGGAGTTTATTGTGCTTCATAAAAGTGCTGCAGTTTTCCACATACAGCCAAGTTCACCCTTCTCCTAGGCCTACTTCATGATCCATCTTACACACACGTTTTTTGAAGAACTAATATTACTACTAGATCAATTTCTTTTGAGTAGTTATTGTGGATCTCATAGAGGAGCCCTATAATATTAAGAGACAACATAATTAGCACAATGTCATCCACAAACTGGAGTATTTGGAAAATTTATTATTTGTGGGGAATCCCTCTCATACTATGCAGAGGGTATTCTTCATAGCATTGATGAATACTTTGCATTCTATATCTCACTACTTTATGACTTTTTTATTTTTATAGTCAAAAGATCAGTAATCAAAGTTATCTTTTTTGTTCTATCTATCAAAGAATTTCAAATGACCTTAATTTGGAGACACATCTGATTGGAGAATAATTTTTAAGGTGCATTTTCTTGGGAGTCACTTTTTTAAAAATCCACAAACAATAGGAACAGGGAAGTCTTATGTTCTGCCCCACTTCTTGAATGAATTGTTCATGATTGACAAATGTGAGCCTTCTGAATTAGCCAGAAATCTCTGGCTGCTCTCAATTTTTCATCTCAAACCATATTTTCCAACATAGCTTTTCACCATACTCCAACATGCTCACCTTTATAATAAAGTCTCTGAATGCATGTGTGTATGTTGGCATATAGGAGGATCTAATTTGGAGGATCTAATCAACCTTTCTGTAAAAGTTCTCAATTTCTTTATTTTTTTCAATAGACCTTGCCTTAAACTGCAGTCGTTTTATGGCTTAGATTTGTCATGAGCACTTCCAGAAGAGATGACCAATGCTAGATGACCCAAAGATAACCAGTACTATGAGTGAAATTTCTTGTTTCCTTTGGGTACATCATGGCATCCCACTATGTCTTTTATTTATGTTGCATTATTTTTGCAATATTTTTATTTGCATTTGTTTGTAGGAGAATATTGTTCCATTTGACTGTATCTTCTATGTTTTCTAGTTTTATGTCCAAGAATATGTGTTGAGACATCAGTTCCCTTATCAACTCTTTTGTCGCTGGATAATAATCTTATTTTTTTAAATGAATAGTTCTAGTTCATCTAAAACTCATGTAATTTTTGTCACCTTTGCCCCTTTACCATCACTTGGACACTCCCTTATGGCTATTTTGTATGTTTATCTGTTTCATAGCCAAATAGTTCATTCCTTACTGGTCAGCCTACTGTTACTGTGCTTCTTCACACTTAGGTAGACTGTTTCTAGCACAGCAAACTCAGTTGGTCCCAGTGATCATATTTGAAGCCTTTCCAACTCAGTAGCATCTTCCAGACCTTATGCTTAATTGGCATAGCCCCTGAGAACCCAGAGTTACTTCCACAACATGGGAAAGCGTTGAAAAAGAATTTTTGCAGCATGGCTCACATAAGAGCCCAAATCATTCTTACTGAAGCATGCAGCCTATGGATAGTGTGTTGATCATGGCTCCCCATTCACCCAGACAAGGACCTCTCAGAATAAAATCATTTGGAAGTGAAACACAAAGTAGATGGTAAACTGTATCTTAACTGGCAGGAGCCTGATTAGTCAACATTTACTATAAAGAAAAATGAAAAAAATAAATAGAAAAATAAAGGCTCATATTTACCTTATATTGTTAGTACAATGCTATATAGTCTAATAGTGGCTTGAAATCTGTGATCTCATGGTCCTATTTCATTCTAGTTTCTATTGTTATAGTATGTTAAAGGAATTTTTAAATGGCTATAGGGATTTTAATTTTCCCCGAACTCACTTTTCTGATGTTTCTTATACTTCACATTCATTTGCTTGGTGACATTTGAGTTAGGTGATTTAATGACTAGTCTTTGGAGACAATGAACTGAAAAGCCTCACTGAAGACTCACTGGAGCACATTCTTATTTTCATCTACCAATGAAACATCTGAAAAGAAGGGGAATCTCCATTTCTGTAGAGTTACAAGACCACAACAAGGTTTTAGCTAATTAGCAGGAATACACTATCCTAGCGCAGCAAAGAGGGGAATGTTACTCAGATCTACCTCTCTGTCTTTACCTTTGTCTTTTTGTTTGTGGTCCTCAAATGATTTTTTCCCTATAAACCAGCAGCCCTTAATTTAAAAAAAAAAAAAGCAAGATTCACTCTCCTTACTATACAGTGTGGTTATTCTCTATTGGGAGTAAATTGTTTCTTGTATTGTAAATTGGCTGGAAATTTAGAAGACACATAGTTATAAGCTAAATGATGCTTATTTTATTAGGTATTTGAGATGCTCATTAACCCTGGAGATAATATCCTCTTGGAAACACCTGCTTACCCAGGGACTCTGGCAGCTGTGAGTATGTGTGATAACAACTACATTTCCTTCTTTTATAAGTATATAAAATCCAGTTTCCTGTTTGTCCTTGGAACTACATCTTCAACATGAAAGCAATGTGGTATCATGCAGAGTGTACTGAATTATAAATCCCATGTCCTAACATCTAGCGGTGGCTTTGCCAGTTTTTAGCTGTGTGACTTTGAACAAGCCACGTTAACTATCTGAATCTTTGCTTCTTCATTTCTGAATTGGGGATAACAATATTTGCCCTGTATACTCACAGGTTATGAGGCTTCAATGTGATAAAGCAAGCAAAAGCACTTTACAAATTGCAGTAGAAGTTTAAAGTATGATTATTTTATGGAACTTTTCTCTGAGCACAATAACAAAATTTGATACCTTTTTTCCAGAATCAGTCATCCTGACTATTAAAATTGGAAAAGGGTAAATGTTTTTGAGTATCTACTTTGATCATTTATATTTAACAATTCAATTCAAAAATTGAAAAAGTAGCATCTAAGAAAAGGTATTACAGGTTCACACAATTATAAGGAAACCATTTATTCAAAGCTATAAAGTACTATATAAATGTGATTGATAACATTAGAAGTTAGTAATTTACTATATTAGTATGGACTTATTAGGACTACCTAACCATAGTAGGTCTGGTCCATGACCCTATAATTCCTGCCCATTACAAAGAAAACACAAATGGTTATCCTTTAATATATGATTTTACATTTTCTTTTTTTAAGCATATATCTGGGAAGGTAACTTGATCAATGTGTCTCTTAGAATTCAAGTCATTTCCCCTGATTTCCTTTCATTTATTGGATACTATAAGACATCTATAAAACTACATTCATCCTTGCATGTCAACAAAACATGGTAGGGTAGAAAGAGCACTGGGCTTGATGTTAGAACTCCAGGATTTGAGGCCTTTCTCTATCACTTACCATTTACCTGTGCACAAGTTGCTGAATTTCTTTATATCTCAGAGAAATGGAAAATGGGGGAAAGAAGGATACCAATACTTCTGCTACTGGCCTCACGGAAGTAATAAAGTTCTTTGAAAGCTATAAAGTGACCTATCAGTGTGAGCCATTAGTATTAGCATACAGAACATTTTGCACAGTTA
Source organism: Potorous gilbertii (assembly GCA_028658325.1). NCBI lineage: Eukaryota > Metazoa > Chordata > Mammalia > Diprotodontia > Potoroidae > Potorous > Potorous gilbertii. The sequence continues at coordinate 59,243,344 of CM053774.1, read as the reverse complement.
ATTATGCTTTATAATTGACCCAAAACAGTGTTCACTGTGTCCTAAACATTGTACTGGAAAGGGGATACCAGAGAAAGAAGAGACATAGACTCAGCTCTCCAGCTCTTTACCATCACAGGATTCCAGATTTAGAGCTAGAAGACAGAGATCAAGTCCAATCCCCTCATTTCATAGATGAAGTAACGGGGGCCTTGAGAGAATGAGTGACTTGTCCAGGGCCCAATTAAAGAGCATGGACATTCCAGGCGATGAACAGCAAAGCCTCATAACAACACACTGGGGTACTGGGGCCATTTGTATTTTTAAACAGTGAATTGCTTGTCTGAATTCCTCTGTTCATGTCTTCTCAACAGCTGAGGCCATTGGGCTGCAACATTATCGATGTGTGCAGTGACCAATATGGGATTATTCCAGATTCTCTCCGAGCAGCACTTTCCAAGTGGAGACCAGAGGATGCACAGACACCTGACAGACAGACCCCCAAGTTCCTTTACACAGTTCCAAATGGCAGCAATCCTACAGGAACATCATTAACATATGAACGCAAAAAGGAAATATACCAGGTATTCCAAGAGACTCTTACCACTTGAGTCTTTATTCCTATTCCTGTTTCAATGTTAATTTCTAGAGGCAGCATGGCATGGTAAATAGTAGGCTGGCTTTGTAATCAGAAAGATCTGGGTTTACTTCTAGCCTCTGACTCATACTGGCTGTATAAGTATGGGTAAGTCAGTGCCTCAGGCAATTTTCTAAGACTGTAAGTTATATCTGCATTTGGGGGAGGGAGTTTACACACTGGGATTGAAATATTAAGTCTGGACAGTCTTGAGAAAATGTTAGCTACTTCCTTGCTCTAGAAATACAGCTTTTTACCTCATGCCTAAGAGATATAATGGAAGGAAAGGGAATAAGGAATAGGAAATGTTTTTCAGATAAGATGAAAAGTTGTGAGGAAGAGAAAATTTCTAAATCTATGAGTAGGCATGAATACCTATCACGTGGTGAGTGTCTGAATGCTAAGGCAGCTGGGGGACAACAAATCTCATCAGGGTTGAAATCCCCCAGCTACTGTTTTATTGTTAGATCCATAAACTAGCTATCATCAAAGCAACAAATAATTAGTTTAAACATAGTACATCTTTACAGTTGAATATTTATGAAGGTATTTTTCCCCTCTTTCTATTTTCTGTGGATGATTTTTATCTACAGGGATACGGTCTGTGCCTGAGGTGCATACTTATGAGGTCATTCATTGTTAATTATCTCTAAGTTGGCTTTGTGATATGGTGTTGTATTTTATGTTTCTAACCTTCCTCCTCCCCTAACTACTACATGACTCTTGTGTCTTTAAAAATTATCTCTATTAAAAAACAAGGATGATGCGTACTTTAGGGGTTTTTCCTATTTGTTTTATTCTTTACAAACAACAAATGGGCATTTCCCAGCACATAACTTAGAACAGGAAAAGAGGGTTATAAATAAAACTGCAGATCTCTACTGCTTACAGCTTGCTTTTCTTTTTTACTATGTAAGTTCAACCTATAGCTTTCCAAGTATTAGAATTAGTCATCCATCAGTTCTTCCTGGTCTTTCACTACACATTTTTTTAAAGATGAAATGGAAAGTAAAAATGTAAACTAAATTAAAATAAGTAAGTAAAATATATCCCATTAGGTTGTGAGCTCCATGACAGCAGGGACTTATTTTACCTTTCTTTGTATCCCCATTTCATAGCACAGTGCCTGGCACATAGTAGGCTTATCAACTGACTGACCGTTGGACTGGAATGGAGTCTCCAGCTCTGTAGGTTTAAGAGATATTTTAAAAGAGGATGCCTTTTGACTCATGTTAATTTTTCTTTCTGAAAAAGTATCTTAATAGGAGCTTTTCACACCTTATAGGGCAGATACAGATATAAGAAATTGAGTTGCTAATTGACTTTAACTTCCAAATAGCTGCTAAGAATAATATATTGCTCTAACATTTTTAGCTGGCCAGGAAATATGATTTTCTCATCATAGAAGATGATCCATACTATTTTCTCCAATTCAACAAGGTAGGTTAATATGTATACTTATTTTATAGTCATAACTACTTCTGTAATATAGATTCTTTATTTCTTGTCAGCCATCTGATTCCTAAATGCAGTGGTATAATAGAAAGAACACAGGTCTGAGTCAAGAAATCTAAGTTCTATTACCTGCCAGCTCTGCCACTTATTGGCAGTGTGACCTTGGTCAAATAACTTAATCCCTTGAAATGCTAGTTTTTCATCTGTTAAAAAATATAAATGTGATAAAACCTGCCTTGCCTATTCCAATGAATAATTACTATGAAGATCACATAAGCCATTGTGCTTTGAAAATTGCCATGATGGCAAGATAGCAAAGTAAATGGTTATGACTAATCCCAGCTCCCCTTCATCAACAACTGAATCAAATAAAATGCAAGAGCAACCAAAAATAGAGGAGAAAGGAAAGAAATCTTAAGGGGGTGGGAAATCAAAAAAGTGAATGACTGAAGAATTGAGTTAGAAAACAAATATTTTCAGTATGGTAAAGAAATTTTATGAGATAAAAGAAAATAGGAAAAGGACAAAAGGAGAGAATATAACAATGACAACAAAACTCTTCAGAAATGAAATTGGGTCTTCCAGATGAACTTTCAAAATGCTTAATAAGTTCATCAAGAGTCATAAAGGAAGATCTGATATCTATAAAGATCAATAAAATCATTAAAAAAAAAAAAAGACAAATATGGGACTCAACCATTTGGAACATTCTGAGGAAAACTTCTAACCAAAATATAGATTACATAATATATAAATTACCTAATATATATATAGATTATATAATACTATATAGATCACATAACAAATTACACAATAAAATTATTATAGATTACAGAGTAAAATTTTATAGATTTTATATATAGATTACATAATAATAAAATTATCCAACTAGAAGACAAAACTGCAGAGTGGGCAGAACAAATAAAATTAAAATAGCAGAAAAAAGATTTGAGATTTCTATAAATTCAGGTGATAGAGCTGAGAACAGAACTCATTGAGACAAAATGAGACTTCTGGGTCTCACAAAAAAGTGTGAAGAAATAAATAGCCTAAGTGGATGATTTCAGGAAACCAAAGACAAAATTTCCCAGTAGTGTTGAAAATAAGGCAAAGTGAGATCTGATATCTATAAAGGAAGATCTGATGTCTATAAAGACCATGAATGAATAGAATGTTAGAATGCTAACAAAGCAACTCAATATCTAGATCCCCTGGAAATATAGTTATCAATCATCATTTCTTCAAAGTTTCCAGGCAGCCAGGAAAAAACAAATCATGACAAAAAATACTGATTGCACATGATTTCTAATTAAGGATTTAAAAAATTAATTTTAAAAACATTTTTAAAACCCAAGAAAAATTAGTCTTTATCTCCAAAATGCCTAATACAAAAAAGAGAGAGAATTTTTTCTTGTGAGACAAGTATATTTTTAATATGACTGAAAATTTTCAGCTCTTTTTGGAGAAGAATCCAGTACTAGTGAAGAGTCCTTTAGATGCAAACCTTAAAATGTTAAGTGGGACTTTAGAGCAGTGATATCAAACTCAAATAAAAAAGGAGACCAATATGCCATAGGTAAGAATCTTTGTGAGCCCTATATTGTCTTGGAAAACCACACGTTTGTGTATTTCTTTTTTATTAACATATAAACACATCAAAATCAGATAGGAACTACTTTTTAATCTGGTTCTGGCCACACTCTCAAAAGAGTAGAAAAGTTGTCATCTCTTCAATGTTTTATCTCTGATGTTCCATTTAATGAGAGATGGAGAGGAACCAGTGGTTAGAAATTGAGTGGAAAGCCCCCCAAAATGGGAACAAAATGAAGAAGACAAGTCTGTGGGCTAGAGTAGAAGAGACCATTATTGTAACTTGAATGGAGAAGCCTCTGTTTAAACACTATACCTATCTGGAGGATAAGTATGAAAGGTGTGGAAAGATTTTGTTAGTATTGTAGAAACTCATGGTGTGTGTTTTGCGTGGATGTGGGTATATACATTTGTGCAGAGTCCAAGATTCAATTGACACCAGTGAAATTATAAAAACAAATAATATAAGAGGAGTTCTGAAGGGAACTAATGTAATAATTATATCTCTGGACTTAAACAGAGTGAATTGGAGATTGGGGGAAAATATGTGAAATTAATAGAAAATGGAAAAAAGAATCGAAATAATAATATAAACATTGATTACAGTTATTTAAATAATTAAATTCCAAGTTAAATACCAAGGTTGATAATGATACTCTCTTGTTAAAATTAAAATATATAAATTTCCTTTATTTTCACAAATGGTAAATAACAGAATTTTATGGTTTAATATGCAAGAATTTACTAGTCACCTTTTAGTGATATTTTGCTAGATTGTTTTCACATATTACATTTGGGCTGTTGGGGGTTCCCTTTCCTGTTTTGGTTTGTTTTGCTGAAACAAAATTTATCAGATGGAAAAAGAAAACTTCAAAGTATCTTGAAGTACCTTTGCATTAAAGAGATGTTTATTAAATTTACATTTTCATACTCCATTCCCTTCTTTGTGTCTTATAAATTGTAGAACAGATATTACTCTACATTATTCTTATTGTTATCAATCAAAATACTTCCACTACAGAATACATAGTCCATTCCTATTCATGATGTACCACAGTTCTGTTATTCACCCAAAATCCCACAACACCATAATTTTAGAAGAATCAAAATGGCATATGGTATAAAGAACAGGGGAAAGACATGATGAATTTATGTTACCTTAGATGACTTAGTTGCAAAAAACTACATAAGAAACCTCATCAAAGATGTTGTGTATATGTGTGTGTGAGTGAGGAATGGCATGAAAGATGAGGAAAGGATGAAATCTCCATCACATTGAGTAAAGCCTTTGTGGAAGATTGATGGGAAGAAATGAATGGGTTTATAATCAGCATGTGTAAGAGCACATAACTATGCTAGTTATATCAAAGATCCACGATGGATATCTCAAATATTCAAAGCATATTTTTCTAAGGTTTACAGAGTACCTTCCTCCCAATGCCCCTGACAGACAAGGAAACTAAAAAACAGAAATGTAAGATAACTTGCCCAAGGTCACACAACTAGGGCATATAATTTATCTGAGATGAACAATATTATCTCCCTGTCCTAAAATTGGTAGCATCTTTATTTATTATAGGGTTCTTATTTACCTATTAAATAGGAAGCAACATGGGTTTCTGGACTTGAGTTTTTAGCTAGCTCATCTTGTTTCCCATAAATTTTTATCTGACAGAAGAACCAAAACTGGTAAATATTTTTATGGACCCTAAATTACACATGATAGCCAATGCTTTGACCTAAAAGTTGACAGTAGAAAAATGGATTTTCAGTGTGCTCATTAGTTAGCTCCAAATGCCACTTCTCTTCATTGCCATGAAAGTCAGAGTGCGCAAAGGAACATGAAGATTTTAATCACAGGTTTGAGTTTAAGATACAAGAGGCAATGTGAACAATGGTACACACTAATAAATAATATGATAATCTCCATACTCCAAAGACGTAGCTTTTGACATCTCTACCACAATAGAGGAGGTAGTTGCAGCCATGAATGCAAAATCACACAGAGGTTGATGGCAGAGCTGTTGAACAAAAGAGAGCTATCTGCAGAAATGGCATTCAAAGTTCAGGTGCTAACTACAAAGAAGATTTTTGTGATTGGCAATAAGGATGTATGATTAAGGAAAGATTGAAGTGACTGAGGTGGTTAGTCACCATGACAAGAACTTAAGCTTTTGTGAAGATATAGCTTCCTGGATAAGGTCATTATTCAAAAGCTCATAATGTAAATGTCACAACAAAAATGAGAAAGGGCCTGTCCAAGCAAGTAATTGATGATGATTTTCCCTAGCAACATAGTCACAGAAGTTCCAGAAGCACTTGAGGTAGCTTTGGTGAGAATGAAGATAATCATAGCACTACCTCATAGGGTTGTTATATAAGTTAATATTTATATAGAACTTTGCAAACTTTGAAGTGCTATATAAATGCTAGTTATTTTGGCAAAACATGCAGGTTTTTTTCCTAAGCAATAAAGAGTGGCAGGAGTTAGAATAGTGACAGTTACCAGGAAACAAAATTTATAGATATTCATAGTTCAAGGAAGCACACTGATAAAGAGAAAGAAGAAAAAGAAAAGGGAAAGGAAGGAAGGAAGGGAGGGAGGGAGGGAGGAAGCATGCATTTCCATCTTCCATTTTATTTTGTACTTGCCTATAAGCTAATAAATTAATTTTTCCGCAGACATTTGTGTAAGATAACAGCCAACTCCTACATCCTCAGGTTACTTTCTTATCTGTAAAATGGGAGTGATAATATTCTCAGTACCTACTTCACTGAGTTATTGTGAGGAAAGCACTTTTAAGACCATAAAGCACTATGTAGATGTGTTATGGATCCCTGAAGTTTGCCTATACATGCCTTCCTTTTCCTATCCCTTTCTGTACTTAATGCCTATTTTAGGGGCCCTTCAGGCTCAAAGTTAATGGAAATAGAAACTGTTTTGCTTTGGGACAATAGAAGACCTGAGGGTCTTCCCTTCCCAGTTTGATTTTTTTTTTTTTAATGAAAGGGGCCGCCCCTCAATTTACTTGTTAAGAGGTCTATTCACTGAATGTTTCCTCACTCTAAGTGAGCACCTGAAAAGACCACTTAAAAGGGCCAAGGCCTTGCACTGCATCCTGGGCGATCTCCAGTCATCCTGAACAATGTCTGGCCCTTGGACCCAGATGACTCTGAAGAAGAAAGTGAGATTAGTGACTTTGCACAGCTTTTTCTCATTCAAATCAGTTAATTATAAGTCATGTTGTCACTTCCCTGAAATCATGGTCCTCTTCAAGAATAAAGGACAAACCACAACCTGTGAGTAGTCTGAGCTGCCTGAATGGGTACCTAGCTGGCCAGTTCCAGTTGCACAACTCAGCTTCTCCTCTCTTCTCTTTTACCCTCCCCTCTCCTCTCCTTAACCCTTAGCTGAGGGTGTTCTGCCCAAAGGAAGGGAAATTCTGATGACGGAAAGCTATCTAGTTATTTTGGTGTTTACTGGCTAGATTTCTTTCTCAGATATCAAGTCTTAAACCCAATTCACTCTGGATCTGTAGGACAACCAATAGGAGAAAGTGAGGCTGGTGACTTTGCACAGCCTTCCCTTACTCAAAGTCAATTGCAAACCATGTCATCACATCCCCAATGCCATGGTCCTCTTCAAGAACAAAGAACAAACCATATACAACCATAATCTTTTATCCTCATTGTAACTGTGGACTCCTTTATCTTTTGCATTCAATTAGGGTAGTCTTAGGCCCATTCTGTAAAACTGTGCCAGTTCCAGTTTCCATTTTCTTTATTTGTCTAGCCAACTCTTCACTGTATGTGTCCACCATCCTTCATTTTCAACTTATTCTATAGGTCTTTCTCTTGATCTGATTAGGAGTTTCCCTAAAGTTCATAAAAATTGTGTTTCATCTACAATTGGCACTTCTGCTAAGCCTAACCCCTGTACATATCATATGTTGCTAAAGAAACCATGAACAAGGGCAAGTGTTTACAAGAGAATGTGAAGTCCAACTTTTCTCTCTTCCAGCTGGGGCTAGGATAATGCAAACAGAAATGATTAGAATCCCCTCCTAACATGATCCCTCTCTTGCTATCTCAGAAGAAGAAAAAAATGTAACTTAAATAAAGCATTTATCTAGAGCCTAGTACAATTCCATAATTACTTTTGGTTTTATTTTTCAGCCTTGGGCACCAACATTTCTTTCTATGGATACTGATGGTCGCGTCATCAGAACAGATTCTTTCTCAAAAATTCTGTCTTCAGGGTAAGATCATATTTCAGATAATTTGCATGTTGAAACTACCATTGTTTGTTGTTTCTATGCCAAATCCTGCTCGGGGACTCTCATCTAGATGTTTCCTCAAACACCTTTATTTCCCAGTTTCTCAGCCTTCTGAGTTCCCATAACCTACTCATCCACTTCACCTCAGTTAGACACAGGTTTGGATCCTACTGTCACCCACTTCCTTGATCAAGAGCTTTGGAATTCCCTTATGTGATTATAACCTCTTCTCATTCCCACTTTCTTTCTATCTCACCATTTCCATTCCTATTCTTTGACCTGACCTTCACTTGCAGTCCTTCGTATTTTCCTTGGTACATCATTCCTGCTCTAATAGCACTTTTCTGTCTTTCCAATCTGAATCTTTCAGTTAACCAGCTCAATTCTATTATCCTCTACTCTCAGATTACCTGGTCTTATCACCAGTCAGACCACGCTGACCCCTCATCCTATATTATTCCCACCATTTTATCTCCTCCTCTCCTCCTCACTTACAGCTAAATAGAGCAGGGAGAAATCCCACACCAGGGATTGATTGGATCCACTACATATTTCTATTATGTCATCTCAACTGGGATCTTACTGCCACAGGCTATCCTTTTACTTCCTCCTAATTGATTATCTGCTAGAAAGTATTCCAGGTATTCTCTTTTCTCCTCAAGCCTTCTATAGAACCCTCTTCCCCCTCTTTTACCTTCAGACCTTACCTCTTGCTGCATAGCAAAAATTGAGACCATTCACTGTGAGTTCTCTCATCCTTCTATACATCTTGTCATTCACTGCCATCATCCCCCTCCCTTCTTCTGTTCTCCTTTCTCACCAAGACCAAGCTCTAATCCTATATCCCATCTCCTCATATCTTTTCCAGCATATTTACCTCACTAGCATTCTCACTCTCTCCCTAATCTTCAGTCCCTCCCTTTCTACTGGTTGCTTTCCTGCTTCCTGCATCCACCCATCTCCCTTTCCTTAAGAAGCTCTCACTAGATGCCATCACTCTAGATATCTTTTCTTTCTTAACCAAATACCTAAAATAAGTTGTCTACACTCATTGTCTCTACTTTCACTCCTAACACTCTTCTCAATAGTTTGCAGTATGGTTTCTGGTCTCAGCACCCAAGCAAAACTGCTTTCTCCATGGTTACCAGGCATTTTTTTTTAAGAAATATTTAGTGGTTTCAATTAAGAAAAATCTATTTTACCTCTGCATACTCAGCTACTGAAAAAAAAATAAAAAGAAAACTCTTATAACAGTCATGTGAACCAAATTCCCATATTGGTCATATCCATAAAATGTATGTCTCATTCTGCACTAGAATGTCCCTCTTCTCTGTCAGGAGGGAGGTAGTATGTTTCATCACCAGTCTTCTAGAATTATGGTTGGCCATGATGTTGATAAGCATTTTTAAGTCTTTCAAAGTTGTTTGCTTTTGCAATGTTGTTATTGCTTCTGCAATAACTGTTATTTACTCTGCATCAGATCATACAAATCTTCCCATGTTTCTCTGAAACTGCCTCCCATCATTTCTTATGGCATTAGAGAATAGTACTTCATTACATTTGCATACCATAATTTGTTCATTTAATCCTCATCCCCCTGACCTCTCTGTTGAGCCCCCTCTTCTCCTGGATTTTCCTAAGTTTTCCTAAGGTCCTTTCTCCTAAGTTTTCATGATGTGGCTCTCTCCTAGTTGTACTGTTTGACCACTCCTCACTCACCTTTCCTGAATCAGCGTCCATGTCATGCCCCCTAACTCTTTTCTTCCCTTCTTTCTCTGTGGTACAGAGTACCTAATCAGCTCCTATAGGTTCAATTTAGAAGAGTGCCTATTTTATATATCCTATCCTAAACTCTCTCCAGTTCTGCAATGCCAACTTCCTAATGAACATTTTGACTATGCCTATAGATACTCTATAGACTCTTCAAACTCAACATGTCCAAAATTTTCTCCTCTTCCAAACATCTTTTGAAGTCACCACCATCGTTCTAGTCATCCAGGTTCAAAACTTCATTGTCATCCTTAGCTCCTTACTCTTACTCCACATTTAGTTACAAAGTCTTATTGTTTCCATGAAATCACTCACATCTTTCCTCTTCCTTCCATGCACACAGCCACGGCCCTACTTCAACCTTTATTATCTCTCACATTAAGGCAGTAGCCTTATATTTAGTCTCCCTTTCACAAGTCTCTCCCCTCCAATGTGGCCTTCACATAACTGCCAAAGTGATCTTTCTAAAAAGCGGGTCTGACCTTGTCTCTCCCCTCCCCAATAATGTACCTGTCACCTCTAGGATCATATTAAGTTTCATGTGTAATATGCAAAGCTCTTCACAACCTGACCCAATTTACCTTTTCAGACTTATTACACATTAGTCCCTTCCATGCCCTCTAAACTCTGGCTATCCTGACCTTCTTACATTTTCTTATACATGATATTCCACCATTCATCTATATCTCTCCATTAACTGTCCCCTATTCCTGGAATTCTCTCTCCTTACACCCACCTCTTAGGATACTTTATTTCCTTCAAGACTTGATTCAAGATTCCCCTTCTCCAAGAGAACTTTCCTGATCTTCCAGCTGAAGTCCATCTCCCCCCACCCTGCCCAGCTCCAGATATTGGCTGGTATATGTTTTCTATATATGTACATTTTTGTCTTTTCAAGTAGATTATATAAGTTTCTTGATGTCAGGCATTGTTTCACTATTGCCTTCACCTACCACATAGCAAGCATTTAATATATGCTTTTTGATTGATTGATTGATTTGTTATTTAAGTATTACTTTTAAAAGAAACTTTCTGTTAGGCATTTTAAAATTTGTATGAATGGACATGAACTGAATTCTTGCTCCAAGGCCTCAGTGTGACCCAGAAGTGAACCTGGATTCTCAATGGCTACATGCCTACGGAGTATAACCTCTTACAAATCCTGATAGGCTAGAAGTGCTTCAGGATGGTCCAGCAAACCCAACCAGGTGTGTTGTCTGAGAACCATCCTGATTAAACTCAGAGACTCATCATCTGAGGGAGGATCATCAAGTGATGAATTTTTATGTCCATAAGAACTCCTAAGAACTTCCTACCAAGGACTAGAGGGATTATAGTTTACTTTGAAAGGGGAAATACACGCACCAGCAGCTTGGAAGTACAATGAATAGTGCTCAGAGCCTGGGATCAAGAGCATCTGAATTAAAATCCAACCTAAAATGCTTACTGTTTGTGTGATCTTTGGCACTTACCCTTTGTTTTCCCAACTATAAAATGAAGATAGTAATAGAACCTACTTCCCAGCATTTGTGTAAGACTCAAATGAGACAGTATTTGTAAAGTACTAAGGTACAATGCATGATGCACAGTAGGTATTATATAAATGCTTGCTATTATTTATTATTGCTGTTGTTACCAATGAAATCTATGCACCCTGTGGCCACAGCCATGTGATATATATTCTTGCCTCCTTGTAGCTGGACACTTACTGAGGCAATGATTTTTAGTCACCCTGAAATAAGAAAAGAAAGGAGCTTTATGGAACATGATTTTTTGTTTTAGAAAAATCAACCATGAAAACGCTATTCTTTGAGTTTGCACATTTCATAACCTACTTATCTTTATAAAATACCCTGAGAATGAAAATGGCAACTTTTCAATCTGATTATTACCTACCCTTTCTTCTTAGTATTGTTTTTAAATCATTGAGAAAATTCATTAAAATTCAGAATAGTTTAGCTGCTAGATTTTTCAGTTTCATATATATTTGATGTGCTTCTAGAAATGCTGGTCATAATTTAACCATTCATTAAAAATTTATACTTAAATTTAAATTCATACTTTAAATGAGATATGAAATAATGTGATTAAGATGCTTTACACTTCTAGAATCCACACTCTTAAAGACACTGTGTGGCCTTGGAGTCAAAGCAGGCCTTCTAAAGGAATTCAGTAGCTACTTTAGCTATGAAAATAAAATGACTGGGATTTTTGTCATTTGTGTAATTTTTTTTCTATACTTCCACAGGTTGAGAATAGGTTTTATAACTGGTCCCAAACCTCTGATTGATCAAATTGTTTTACACATACAAGTGTCAACACTGCACACCAGCACTTTTACACAGGTAAGGAATCATTGACTAAATGGAACATCTTTTTTGTGATGAACATGGAAAATAGATTTTTCACAAATAAAGTAGGGACAGGCAGGAGGAGTTCCAGGAAAGACCCATGCACACATGAGAACATTTGGGTTCTAGTCCCAACTTTTAAACCATGTGATCTTAAGAAGTGAGGGTAACATGGGATAGTAAATAGATTTGGAGTCATGAAACCTGGGTTTAAATCCCACCTCTGATATTTACTAGTTTGTCCATATGTGATCATGGTCAAGTCATTTAATAACTCTGAGACTCAGTTTTCTCATTTGTAAAATGCAGGTAATGACACCTAGAGTGCCTACTTCACAGAGTTATCATGAAGCTGAAATGAGGTAATCTTTGAAAGCTTCTTTGCCAACTTTCTAAGTGCTATGTGTGCATCAATCACTAAATAGTGATGGCTATTTCCTTATCTTTAAAAAGAAGGGGATGGACTAGCTGATCCCTATGGTCCTTTGCAGCCCTAATCACATTATTCTAAAATAGTCTCTTCTCTAGGACCAATTAATTGCAAGATCTTACTTAAGATATAGGAACTAAAGGAGAAAAGAACCATAGTGAAAAGTTAATTTTGAATTAAACCTAAAGCAATGTAGCTTAAGGTCCTTTCTGTCTTTGACTCTTAAGTAGTTTTGTAATTGTGTCATTTCCCTATATATTTTATTTAATCACACACTTATACTCCTGTCTTCCTATGAAGAAAGCCAAATTAGGCGTTTATGTATTTTGAAATAAGGAAAATTAAGGTTGGTTTTTCTTCAATGAATTTCATAACATCCTTAGAAATAATTGAAACCATTCCAAGGTCACCAAACTAAAACACACCATTATAGAGAAAAACAATTCTGAAGAATGTAAATTGAAAAGACAAAAGTGATGTGGAACTAGAGCTAGAAGAGGCCTTAGAGGTTATCTAGTACAACCCTTGTATTTTATAGGTGAGAAAACTGAGGTCTGTAGTGATTATGACCCACAGGTAGTGAGTAGTAGAACCAGTTTTCAGATCTGTGTCCTCTGATACCATGCTAGAGTGGGATCTTTGTGTATTTCTCTACATTCCAGAAGAATACTATCTCACAACTTTTCCATTATTATAACATTAGGTATTCCTTATACATTTTTGCATCACTTTTTATAAAATGTACCCATCTGCTTAAATAATATCTAAACCTTCCAAATTGGGACATCACTTCCAAAGGAACCCTCCTTGTCAAAGCTAATAGGATTGTCACTTAATGTTTATTACATGTTAATATTATTCTAGGTCTATTGTTCTAGACATTATATATGAGAGAAACTAAGAACAGTAGTAATAACAGAACCTTAGAGTTTACAAAAGGTTTGTATTCATTCATCCTCACTGTCGCGTCCTATACTACAAGTGAAATTTTCCCCATTCTGTAGATTAGGAAACTGAGACTCTGAATGGCAAAGTAATTCTGTGTTGAAGAGCAAGTAAATGTGTGGTTGAAAATGTAAGTATCATTCTCTTCCTCTTACAGATGAGGAAACTGAGGCATAGAAGTTGTGACTTTCCTAGGGTCAACACATCCCTAAATGAATGGTGTAACAGATTTTTTTAAAAGAGTAGAAAAGAAAAAGAAAAAAAAGAAAATGGATGAAATTGGTTGACATTTCTTGGACCCTTCAGTTTAACAGTATTTACCTGGTATGATTTCTCTTAAAGAGAGATTTCTAGAGATGCTTTCAATCTATCTTCCTCTTCCTGTCTAAGAGGTGGGCCACTCTCTGCAGGCTCACAGTCAAATCCAAGTTGAGTCAGGGAAGCCTTTTTCCAACCTCTCAATTCCAGTGCTTTCTCTCTGTTAATTATTTCCTACTTATTCTTTATATAGTTTGCTTCACATTGTTTGCATGTTATTTCCTCCATTATTAGATTGCAAAATCCTTGAGGGCAAGGACTGTCTTTGGCTTCTTTTTGTATCCCCAGAACCTAGAATAATACCTAACAAATACATATATACATATATATATATATACACATATCTCACAATAATATTTATTGATTGATTTTTATATGAATTATAACTCTTAAGTGATTGGTTTCCATCCTTTTATTAAATGAATTTGAGGAATCTGTGACCAGTCCATCCACACATGTCAATTTCTCATATTCTCCATGGAGATTACCTAAAAAAATTGGGAATTTTTCCTTGTCATAATGAACTTAACCAAGCAATCCCACTTTTCTTCCATGACCCATACAACAGAGGAAAATGATTCAACAGTCTCACTCAGGCAATATACCATTCCTGGGGAATAGGTGTATGATTCTTTCACACCTATATGTGTTAAGGAATTTCAGTTCTGTGCACTATGATTTAAGAAGGATATTGATAGGCTGAAGAGTATCCAGAGGAGAAGAACCAGGGAAGTGAAGAACCTTGAATCCATGTCATGTGAGGAGTGTTTGAAGGAACTGGGTATCTTTAGCCTGGAGAAAACAAGACCTGAAGGAAAGGAGACATAAAAGCTTTGTTCCAGTAGTTGAAGAAAGTGGACAGTCTGTTCTCAGAGGATAAAATCAAAACAATGGGTGGACATGACAAAGAGCCTGATTTAGGCTTCACATGAGGGAATATTTCCTGACAATTGGAGCTATCCAAAAGCAGAACAAGAAGTGGGAGGCTCCCTTTCCTAGGATGTGTTACAGATAAAGATGAAGGACCTCTTGTCAGACTATAATGAGGGTTCCTCTCCTGTATGAGTTGCATGAGAAGGCAGCTAAGTTCCCTTTAAACTCTACACTCCTACCATATTCTTTACTGCTCCAAGAAGATAAGAGAAAGGGACAAAATGGTTCCAAAAATATAGACATGATAAGAAACAGAATAGAAAGATAAAAAAAGAGAGCCTCGCAGAGCTTGCAGAGCCTTGTTTTGTATTTTGTTTTGCTCCTCTCAGATTCACTTAGCATATTTTATTTGGACTTACACTTAATTGTGCATCACATTCCCCTACTACTAAGCCCTCCGAAGACTTTCTGTGATAACTCTTTATCTTCCTCGGCACATAACCCCATGTAGGAGGCACACACTAGATTAGTTGCATTGAAACAGGAAGCTGTGGCAATGTTCCTAGCCATGGAGTGGCCCTTTCTACCTGAGAAGCTGTCCAAGCCCCCTCCCTTCCAAATCTACTCTACACAAATGAAGCAATACCTCATCATCTCATTTTACTTTTATTTATTTTTAATTTAGTTCTTTTAAATTAAAGTCTACTTTTCTCTTCCTCCCATCTCCTACTTCCATTGAAAAAGAAAGGGGAAAAAACCTTCATAACATAGTCAAGCAAAGGAAATTCTCTCATTGGCCTTTGCAAAAAAAAAAATAGATTTTCCATTTGAGCCCTGAGTTTTAGTAGTTTCTTGTCAGGCATTACTTCCCTGTGTTAGCATAGATGGTAATGTAATTCATTTTCATATTTTGTTGTCAGCAATACTGACATCTTTCCTTTGCCTCATTTCAAAAAAGTTCTAGCTTTAAGCCTAGAACAAGCACTTTATCTGGAGTCAGAGGACCTGGTCTTAGAACTTGGCTGTGCTACTTGCTGTCTCTATGACCTTGAGCAAGTGTCCTATCCTGTCTGGGCTTAAGTTTCCTGATGTGCAAACTGGATAGATTAGACTCAATAACCTACAAGGGACCTTCTAACTGCAAAACCTACCACATTTCTAAGTGTTAATGTTGTAGCTATCAATTTCACTTTTCAAAAAAAATTTTAAATTAATAAGAACAAAACTACTTCCTTTGCTTTGATTCAATGGTAAATGTTTTGCTTGTCAATTCAGGTACTCAGGGCTTAGATAGCTATAGTGGGCTCTGGTTCAGGGCAGTGTGGATCTGAGAGCCTTCAGAACCAGAGCTCACTAGAGATGATTCATAAACATCCTCAATTTTTACATCTAGTCAACTGAAAAATACGTAAATGGTTCTTTTGCAGTGAGGTGGAAATATATTTTAATCAGTCAATAGGCATTTATTAAGTGCCTACTATGTGCCATGATCCTGATCATTGTTTTCTCTCTTTTAGCTCTTGATAGCCCAGCTCCTGCAACAATGGGGAGAAGAGGGCTTCCTGAAACAGGTAGACAGGTATTGACATTTTGGTTAAGAAGTCTGTAAGCCCACGGGCTCAGCTCTCATAATGGGATGTTTCCACCTATGTGCTTGTTTTTTGTGCTTGTTGTGTTTGTCCTTCGTTCTGGAAGAATACCATGACATCAAGGTGATGACATGACTTGCAGAGCTGACTTTGATTTGAGTGAGAGAGGGCTGTGCAAGGTCACCAACATCACTTTCTTCTCCTGAGCCATCTGGGTCCAGTGACATGATATTCCTCAGGATGACAGGAGATGGCCCAGGATGCAATGTGAGACCCTGGCCCTTTCAGGTCTAGGTCTAAATTATGGGAAATACGGACAACATACTTAAAAGCAGAGACAACCCCTTGCCAACAAAGGTCCATATAGTCAAAGCTACAGTTTTTCCAGTAGCAGTAATGGCTATGAGAGCTGGCTTATAAGGAAAGCTGAGCACCACAGAACAGTGGTGATTGAGAACACTTCTGAGAGACCCTTAGTCAGCAAAGAGATCAAGTGATAATGAGTGGCAAACATTTGCTCCTATTGTAGGAGTTACTTCAAATTTCTATAGGAATCTTTTAATGCCTCCGTGGAATTTCTTCTTGTTCTTCCTTTTAGTATGTAGAGAGGGCAGCCAAAATAATTCAGAGACCTGGGAGAAGTTCATTTTAAGGGAGTAACCCTTCCAACTGACACTTCCTATCACTTTATCTCATTCAGATGCTACTGAAACACTGGGACAAGTTTTTGGTTTCTTGTTGTATGGTTCTAATCTGGGTCTGTGAATTGTTCAGTGTGGGGAATTCCTAGTGTGGAAACACTCTCTGCTGATGCACATTGGCAACTCTTCCTCTTAGAGAGTTGCTTGGGGCACCAAACCTTTAAATGACTTGTCCCGGGTCAGTTACCTTGCAGGTTTATGCCAGAGACAAGACTAGGACTCAGGTTTTCCTGACCTCATCTCTCCACTTCTTATTTAAAAAGTATCAGTTAATGGAATAATTATATATAGATTTTCCATGAATAGTCTCAAAAGCAGCATCAATTAGCAGATTTTCCCATGTTTAACTGGAAACCCTTAACATTCAAAGGATGATGGACTCTCACCCTGGGTGTGTGATAGATATAGCCTTAATGACTTAAAATGGCATTAAGAATTTGAGGGGGGAACACTCTATTTTTAGTTGTGAGTGCTCTACACACAGAAATTTATATAAAAGCAGCCTAGAAAAAAGTGGGCTGAGGAGGCAGACTGTCTGAATAATCAGGGTAATTACATTGTCTGTGAAGACCTTTTTTCTAAGTCACTCTTGTCACTAGTTATGGGCCTGAGAATATAATCTGGTTTTCCTCATTCCCCTACTAGTGAGTGATTCTGCTTTTTCTAATGTGACCTTGTTTTCAGGGTTCACATTTTTGTCCTTTCCTTCATCATCTTGGGGCTATTCCATAGACAAATAGGCTTATTATCTTCTTTTACCAAACCCTATATGCTTTGATGAAACCTGGAAACCAGAGCAATTTCTCATCAACTGTACTCCAGAGACCTATTAGCCTCTTTAACCTTTTCCAAGAATGTTCTGACTTGTTCATATTGACTTTTGGCTTCTAGGGTGATAGCCTTCTATAAGGAGCAGCGGGATGCCATGTTGGCAGCAGCAGACAAGTGGCTTAAAGGTCAGTGGATTGTGCATCATGTCTTTAGAAATAAACAACTGTTTTCCTTGGGCAGAGCCCAGCTCCCTGTTGTTAAGAACTGTGGCCCAAACAAAACAAGAAGAACCTCAACTACAAAATTTCTTTCCCTTAAAATTATCTGAAAATTAATAAAGAACAAATATCCATCACAATCTCATCCGTTTGTTCTTTATCTTTCATTTAGTGGGTTTGTAGCTTTGTTTTTTTAATTGCATTTTCTTTGCTATTTTACTATTCATACTATGCATATTCTTTACTGTTTTCCTTACTATTATTTATTAGTCTAAAGAGATATCAGGGACATTTGCTAAAATTTAAGTAGAACCACAGGTTGTCCTTTTTTAAAATTATGTTCAATGTCTATTGCTAGAATTTTGGGGCTTTCTTTTTAATTACTTTAAGCAGAACACAGCATATGAAAATGTGATCAACTCAAATTATCAGAAGATATAAAGAAAGGTGTCCAAGATGAGAATGGCAACAGTCCCATTGTCCTCTTCCCCACTAAGACTACATGTGAATATTGGCTTTAAATCTGGAAAACACAATATAGGAAGGGCCTTGATAACCTGTAGTGCAACCAGAATTCTAGAGCAATCTAGAATAGGGCAGCCAGGGTGATGAATGGCCTCCAAAACAAGATATACAGGGATCAGCTAAAAGAAATAGGGTGTCTAGCCTGGAGAGCAGAAGAGATGTAGTGGGGGAATGGTAGTTGACTTTAGTATTTAAAGGGCTATCATGAGGAAGAGGAGGCAGATTCATTATACATGGCCCCAGAGAACAACAGAACTAAGAACAGTGAGTAGAATTTGTAGGGACAAATTTAGATTGATTTAAGGAAAGAACACTTGGATCTGGCCAGGAGAAGAATGGGTTGCTTCTAAAGTAGTGTACCTTCTCTCCTTGCAGTCTGAGTGACCCCTTGTTGGTTATGGTGCAGGGGTGCAGATTGGACTAGGGGGCCTCTGGGGTCCATTCCAGCGGTCTCTGAGGTTAAAGAAGTAAACACCTCTCTCCTATCCCCACCCCAGGCTGTGAGAAGTAGCTTCTACTTTTAAGTAGTGACAGCCCTTTTAGAAGTAGTTTGTACCACTTCCTGAGACCTCAGGCAACAGTCCAATTTAAGTTATTTGTTGAGAACTTTCATTTCAAAGGGATTTAAATCCTGCTACTTATTTACATCTATGTCAAACAGTATGTCTGCTAATCTTTGTTGGTATGTCATTAAAATATCATTTGAGTTATTTTTCTCAACAAAAGAGTGAGTTGAATGAGTGGTTTTTCGCTCAATTATAGTTTAATCCCTAACCTTGAAGGAACCAATTCTGTAGTATTAGGTCCCCAGGGATCTTTCCTGCTTGACTCACTCTGGTATGTTTGAATGACAAGGGTGGGAGGAAGATAAAGCACAATACCTATTCATGAAGGCCAAGATTTTCGTTTTTGCAAGAGTCCTTTTTTAAAGTGGAATTTTTTTTTTTCTCCTTGAACTCTTTGTTCTAATACTTAGTGGGGGATAAATGAACTAATAAAAACCAAAATGCTTTAATTGTTTCTTCTGGATAATGGACTGACACAAGATGATCTAAATATTGACCAAAATGAAATCTGGGGTGTCACTTGTCAGAACTTTGAAAATTATGTTTTTTAATTATATATTTGGGGGAAAACTTCGGGAAACAAAATACATGTTAATTAGCTATATTTGTATCATCAAGTAGTTTCCCTGATACCATCACTACAATTAAAAATGAAAGGTGTTTAACCTCCCTCTTTTATCTCTAGGTTTGGCAGAATGGCATGTTCCCGTTGCTGGGATGTTTTTGTGGATTAAGATTAAAGGTGTTTCTGATACAAAACAGCTAATTATGGAAAAGGCCTTGCAAAAAGAGGTAAAAATAATAGTAATAATAATCTCAACAAAAATTTAAATCCTTTAATTGACCATAAAATTTCCCATTTTTCCTAACTTTATGGTTGTAAGTTCTAAAACAGTTATTGCTCAATCATATGATTAAGTGCTTGGAGATACATGTGGGAAAGTACATAAAATACTATACATTGAGTCAGAAAGACCTGGGTTCAAATCATACTTTGGACATTTACTCTCTAATAAGACCCTTAGCAAGTCACTTAACTTGGCAAGTCATGTCTCTAGACTTTGGTTCCACCAAATGTAGAAGAACTTGGATTTGATGATCTGGGGAGCCTTTTAAAGTCTAAATCTATGATATTTGATCTTTTAAGGAATGAAAGAACAAAGAGGAAGTAGAGAGGGAAGGAGACAAATGAGGAGGTACCATTAGGAGAACTAGGATGATGTAGCATCATGGAAACCAAGGAGCAACAAAGTTTCAAGAAGGAAAAGATTTTGAAGGATACCACATGCAGGCAGAGAACTCAAGAGCAATGATGGTTAGATTTGACTGTTAATTAATGATTGGTATGTCATAAAATGTAAATTTAGAGTTAGAAGAGACCTTCTAGGACATCAGATAAAGCTTCATTTTTCCAAGTGAGTCACCTGAGAATGTTCAGATGTGAGATGTTCAGTAACTTGCCCATGACTGGATAGATAGTAAATGTCAAAGATGGGTTTCAAACTCTGATCTTCCTGACTGCAAGTCTATCATGCTGCATTACACTAATTTCATTGTCAAGTTGGGTGTGGAAACCAAACTGAACAAAGAATGAGAGGGCAGAAACTAGTGACATGCCATATAGAATATTCTTTGTAGAATTGTATGGGTGGTCCCTCTTCACTTGGCCCAATTTGCTTAATGCTGTTTTCATCTATTCATCCCATTTCCCCCTCAAAGTCTGCTCAAATTACAGCTTAAATATGGAACTAACTCACTCCAAATCAAGCTTCCTCCAGTCACTCCAACAGTTCCTGAAATATTCCACCTCAACATTTACATAGAATGTTTGTGCACTCACCCAGTAGGGGTACTTCTTTCATTAATGTCTTTAGTCACTTAATTGTTGATATTCACCTTGATGTCACAATGATACCTGTGAATTTCAGTATTTACCTTAGATCACAAATTCTGAAGGGAAGGCACTTTCATATGCTATCTAGCATAGCATGACTTGCAGCTGGGTGTTTTATAAGTGCTTTCATTGATCATAGTAATTTCTAGTATGATTTATTTTTGAATAGGTTTTCATAACTTTAAATTTTATTTAAACTTTGGGTTTCGGGGATACAAATATTTGAGATCAGACTGTTTTCCCTTTGATACTTCATTTTCCCTTTTAATCTTCCCTTCTCTTTAATCTTTAATCTGGATCTTTAATCCAGAATGTTGCTTTTCTTTTTTAAAAGATCATACTCAGTTGAATGATTTAAATTAACATAAATTTACTCTTTTAGGTATTACTAGTTCCTGGGAATGCATTCAGCATTGATAACTCAAAGCCTAGTTCCTATGTCAGAGCTTCCTTTTCTCTGTCTTCTCCAGAACAAATGGACCAGGTGAATATAGTTTATTCAGTAGCCAAGTATTCTTAATCTGGGGATCCTCTAGCAAGGGATCCGTGAGTAGATTTCATGGAAAAAAAATTATGTCTTTTATTTTCACTAACCTCTAAACCAAAATTTAGCATTTTCTCCATTGTGAATATATGAATGAATAAACGAAAAAACATTTATTAAGTTTTAATATGCACAAAACACTGTACTGAGTACTGAAGATACAAATAGAGAGTCCCTTAAGGAACTCACATCCTAATTGATGGAGGAGACAACATATATGAAAGGTTTCATCTCCAAATCAAATAGAAAGCACCATCGGGAACAGCCAACAAAAAATATTTTGAGAAGAAATCCATAGACTTCCCCAGAATGCAAAGGGGTCATGACACACACAAAAAGATTACTAATCTCTGCCCTGTGGTAAATAGATTTATCTCAGTCCTATTTGTTATAAATGTGTTTGGACTTACAACCCAATTAGATTTTTTCTTAGTTTTCTGACAAAATTAAATTACTAGTTGATGTTTGAATAACATGAAATAACGTATCTTCCTCGTTGTACTGGTCTGGGGAAAAGATCAGTAAACATCAGATAGTGTCCACTGAAATCCTTTCCAAGTGCTTCTTCATGGTGTCAAAGTAGCCCTGAGTTCCTGAGGGCTAGAAGAGCAGAGCATTGAGTATGGAGCACTATATAGATTGTATGTCCAGTAACCTTTGTTGCTATTTCAGTAGCTGTAACTGGTTAAAATCAGTTACTCACCGAAGGACCTATGACGTGTTTGGTCAGAGCGAAGGAACTCTAGACACCTCTTATTCCTCTCTACAAATGTAGGGCATGGAGGGAACCTCTCCCTGCCTCCCCCTGGTGTGAGTGTGTGTGTGTGTGTGTGTGTGTGTGTGTGTGTGTACATGTGCATATTTGTTTTACAGATGCAGAAATTGAGGTCGAGAGGTTAAGTGTTGTCCGGAGTCACACACTTATTAACTCAGGTCTTCCTAAGTTCAGGGTGCCACGTAGTACCCAAATAATATCAAAAATGGGAAGGGAAGGAAAAGGGAAGTGAATAGTAGGGAAGAAAAGGGAAAGGAAGAGAAAGAAAGGAAAGAAAAAAGAAAGCACGGGAAGGGAAAGGACCATTCCTACTTAAACTTACAAAGTTATGACAGAGCTCTCTCCTCTGACAATCTCTTCATTTTCATTTTAGGCATTTCAGAGACTAGCTGAACTTATAAAAGAATCTTTATAAAGAGAGAAAAAAGAATCATTGTACTCATGGATTTTCACTGTCCACTTTTACATTTCACAAAGAAGAAATTGGTGGTGACATTATACTCATGCTTTGTTAGAGATTTAATCATGGATGTTACATTCCTGAAAGGCCTTTTAGTGACTGCCAAAAATTACAATGCACCATTATGATTTTTTTTAATAAAATGGCTGACTGCAAAATTTTTTGTTGTTGTTGTTGTCATTTCATTGCAATTAGATTACGTTCCAAACCCCTTTTTTTAGTTGCTTGGAAGTTCTCAAGAATTTTCATGTGAGATTGAAATTATTTGTGTTGCAGCCAAATAGTGAATTCTAGAGCAATAGTTTGTTTTGAAAATACACTTAATCAGTCTGAACTTAGGAAACGTTGAAAGAGAGCATTTTTACTTCCACTGAAATGCTTCAGTTCAACTATGGTTTACTTTGGTTTTGGGGTTTTTTTTTTACATGACTTATTTAGACTAGAGATGGAAACTAGACCCTGTGACTTCACTGGTAGATGGTTAGGGTAACTTCCTCTGCCATTGTAGGTTAGAACCTTCTCTTCAATTCATAGTCTTGGAGAGTTGCTTGGTGCACTGAGTTAAATGACTTGGCCAGGGTCACACTCAAGAGGCAGAATGTGAACCTAGGTCTTCCTGGCTTAGAGGCCTACTCTCTGTCCACTATCCCATGCTGTCTCTCATGACCTAATTAATATTCAACATTATAGATTATTCCTAATAAGGAATTAAACAATCACCAAAAACTGGTAAGTCCCAAAGATTTTTCCCAAAATCATATGATGGTACCACTTATTAGGTATATAAAACATTTCATGGCTGGAAGTGAAATCTTGAAGTTAAGAAAGTACTTCAGAAACTTCACTATGTTCAGTACTAGTACATTACCTTGTCCAACATACCACAGGGCTAGTCACATCTCTACCAGAGGCTCTCAACTGGAGAATCTTATGCCTGATTTTCATAACAGTAAACAATGAGAAAAGTAAGAATTTATCCTTATGCAGTTCATTCATAGAAAGATGTTTTATAGACAGTTTTTCCATAGCACATGTATTCCATGAAGCTAAGGATGATGATGCTAGACTAACTGAATACTACTAACTATACTAGAAAAGCCTCCAGGTCAAAGTATCTATATCCAGAAGTTAAGAATCATGGCATCTGCATTCTATAATTTCAGAGTCAACTGAAACATTATGGAAATCAGCAACACATACTTCTTATGGAAAGTTTGGTTCAAAGTAAAGCCAGTAAACCCCACCAAAAAATTAGCTTTTTTTTTTTGTCAAAAAACTACGCCTTTTCTAAACCTTGCATTTCTCCCTATCCCTAATGCAGTTTTATAAAATAAATATTTGAGAAATCAATAAATAAATGAATGCCTTTTTAAAAACTGGTGTTCTTGCTTACTTTATAGCAAGGTATTATTAATATAGAAGTACCTAATAACAATAATCATATCTAATTTGGTCCTAGAAAAACATGTTGCCAAAGCTTTAAAAATAGAAACTGAATGAATGGTCAGAAAAGGTAGAAGGGATGTCCTACCAGAAGAAACAAAGTAACTCAATGTTATTTTGTTGATGTAAAACTCCATCACAAGACCCTGCCTTTTGCCTCAGGGTGTGGGAAATACATTTCACTCAAGTCCCATCCAGTGAATGCTGATAAAGCATTTAATGACACATACTAAAAATAAATAAATAATGGGAAAATCCACACCACAAAAATCTTGTTTGGGGGAGGGAGAAAACACATTTTGAGATCAACGAAGGGAAAGCTGCCTCTTGTTCTTTCTAGAACATTTGTGCCCTAGCTCCTTGCCTTCTCCTCTGAGGCCTCCAGGAAGACTGGAGGGAGGGACACTGAATCGCTGCTAGAAAATCTTTTGTGTAACTCCTTGTCCTTCCAGGTTAGTAGGTGAGACCTAGACTCTGTGGTGTCAATCACAGCTAGCTCTATATTTGCACTGCTGCTCTGTCCTGGAGTCACCTTTATGTCATCGAAGTTCCACCCTCCGCAGCCTTTGCAGTGTCCTGGAGCTACCTTGTGTGTCACCTCTGCTGGCTTGGTGCCTTGTTCAAAGAGCAAGGATGGCTGTTGATTGGGTCTCCAAGACTGAGGTTTACATAAGTTCAATTGACCATCGTCT
Organism: Potorous gilbertii; assembly: GCA_028658325.1. Taxonomy (NCBI): domain Eukaryota; kingdom Metazoa; phylum Chordata; class Mammalia; order Diprotodontia; family Potoroidae; genus Potorous; species Potorous gilbertii. The sequence goes on along the minus strand of CM053774.1, from coordinate 59,218,541 downwards.
GTGTCTGGCTGCATTTTATATAGTATAAAATAAGGGCTTCTACCCAATATACATTACCTCAGATATTTGTATAGGAGCTGGCGATTCTACTGTCCATATATACATACATATGTAAAATATAAATTTTATTTACCTAGAATGGAAAGTATGGTAAATTGATTATTTACAAGATAAACAAAATTTTCCTGTTATTTTCCTGTTGTAAGTATGAACTAATTTGTGTAGAGGCAGTTTTGGCATAGTGGATAGTAAGCTGGTCTGGGATCCAGAAAGACCTGAGTTCTACCACTTTCACATACTAACTACATGCCTTTGAGCAAATCATTTTACCTCTAAGCAATTTTCAAAGACAGAAGTTCTTAGCATAAGTTATATAAACTTTAAAAAAAAAGTTTTGATAACTGTATTTCAATATAATTTGTTCCCTGTATTTAAAAACAATTCTGAAAAGGGGTCCATAGACCACTATAATGCCAAAGGGGTCCGTGACACCAAAATGCTCCAACCCTCTGCTAAGGTGAGAAGAAAGTACCAACCAGCACTGAGAAAGGGCATTTCCTCATCTGGGACTTCTCTATATGAACAAAATTACAGGTTCAGCACCTGTTCCTACTAAACCTAAAACACATCCAACCTACAAACAGTTCAACAAAGACAGCTACCTTCATTGAAGAGAAATTTCCATTCTCAGTTGGAGCTTTTGTATTCAGCTGACTTTCAGAATGTTGCCAAGTTAATGTACCATAAAATAAAATATAAAGGTTTTGAAAACCGCTAAAGCATTACTGGCAGGTTTTTGGTATGGTCCTACAAACAGTATGTGAGTCTGTTGTGTGAAGACCAGCCTGTTTAAGTGTAGATGAGTAAATCATTGGAAACTAACCTTCAATTGAACCATAAAGACAATCAACCAAGAAGCAGAAGACCAACGATGAACTTTAATACAAAGAGCACTCACACCAATGAAATCACAGATCTCAGAAGGATTAAAGCAAAGGAAATCATATTTTAACTTTACAACATTTCATTTAAAGGAGCTGTGTGAAAATTCCCCCTCTAATGTGAGTTATGCAAAACTTGATCTTTTATATAGATTTTTTAAAGTGGGGCACTACTTCATTTGGTGTTCAAAATTATTGTTCAGATTTTGTTTATATATTTCAAAATTACATTGAATTACCTCATTTCTTGAAAAATGAATAAATTAAATCAGAATGAAGATATTTTGTACTTATTAGAACCTGGACACTTTAAGAGCGCATATAGACTGCTGAAACAAGTAAGGATACAGTTCTGAAATTTCTTTCATATCTGAAAACATATCGTCATAATGGATGGAGTGCTGGAACTAGAGTCAGAAAGACCTGAAATCAAACCCAACCTCAGACACTTACTGTGCGACCTGGGCAAATCATTTCTCTTGCCTCCATTTCCTCATCTCTAAAATGGGTATAAAAGTGGCACCTGTCTTCCAGAGTTTCTGAAAGGATAAAATGAGATAATATTTGTAAAGCACTTTGCAAAATCTAAAGCAATATACATTTACATCTTGAATTGTCCTTTTGGGGAAATTGATTAAGCCATTGACTTATCAAAATGGATGTCCTTTCCCCTTCTATGTATATTCAATTCATATTCCATCCCAAATCTTGATTTCATTCCATGTTTATACCTGAATTGAGCTCTCTTTTGGGGTATTAGTTGCTATAATTAAAAAGCAAACATCTAATTTAATCATTTAAAGAGGAAGAGTTTGGGTGCTCCCTGAATTTTTAAAAACATAATTATAAAGGCCCTTTCAAAAGCACCATATGGTTTATTGTAGCACAGTAAACACATTTTTAATGGCATTATGCCCAGTGAATTCAGCTGTGCACAGCCAGAGGGAAGAAGCAAGAAAATTATCTAGGCCAGGGATGAATTGATGAAGATGAGTAAGTTCAAAGCTAATTCAAAGATACATTTAAACCTTGAAGACACACCCAAACCCGGTAGTTTGTAACTAGCAATCACTTATAAAATGGAGAACTTGTTTAAAAAAAAAAAGTATCAGAGTAAACATCCAAGGGTCTTATTTAATGGATATATAAACACAGTTTCATCACCATAAGCAAAATGAAAGTGAGCAATCCCAGGAAACAAATGAGTTAAGCATCAAAATCACCCCATCCTTAGATCATCTTATATTTGTATTGCATTATAATTCTATTCATTTCTATTCCAAATGTGTGAATGAATGAATGAAAAAGCATTCATTAAGTGATTACTGTATGTCTAGTAGCTGTAAACACAAATTAAGAAGCAAATATTGTCCCTGTTCTCAAAGAATTTACATTCTAATAGGATATCACACATAGGGGAGTAGTGCCTAAAATGGACGTACAAAAGTACTTTTGCATCTTGTGACTTCTAGCTTTGTTCAAGGTTACCTCAAAGGCCACCTCTTACAAGGGAAAGACACTTTGGAATACCCAAACCATATTTACACCCATGAAGGAATCCTAAGGGTATATCTGTCCTGTCTACCTTGCTGCCTCATGAGAGGGTACAGGGGATCATTTAATGATACACATTGCTTTGAGATTTTTAATGACACATTATAAACACAAAATGTTTCACAGTGGAAAGAATACTAGATTTGGAATAAAAAAATGTTGGTTTGATTCCTGCCACTGGGGTAGGGGTAGGCAGGGAATAAGCATTTATTAAGCACTTACTATGTTCCCAGCACTGTGTCAAACTCTTTACAAATATCTCATTGACCCTCACACCAGCCCTCAGAAATAGATGTTATTATTCTTATTTTAAAGATAGGGAAACCAAGGTAGACAGTGGTTAAGAAACTTATCGATGGTCACAAAGCTAGGTAAGTGTGTGAGGCAGGACTGTAACTCAGGTGTTCCTGACTCCTGGACAGTGCTCTATATACTGTGCTATCTCCATGCCTCACTTGTTACTGGAATAACCCTGGATAAGTCATTTGAGGTCAACATCATTTTTTTCTTCTGTAAAATGAGAAGATTGACTCTTGGAACCTCAGTATTTTCATCTGCAAAATAAGGGGATAAACCAGATGACTTCTAACTATCCTCTTCTATCATTTTATGACTTAGTTCTGCATATGAGGGAACTTACTATCTATAGCAACAAACAGAGCATGTGCTTATTCTTAAGTACTTTAAAAAAAAAACATCTCTCAAAGGAGGCAATGTGGTACAGTAGAAAGAGTCTTGTATTTGTGAATCACAGGATCTGAGTTGAAATTCCAACTCTGATACTTACTACCTGTATGATCTTATGCAAGTCACTTCTAACCTCCCCAGGACTCAGCTTCCTAGTCTTTGAAATGAAAAAGTTGGACTAGGTGGTCTTTAAGGTCCCTTCCAACTTGAGGTCTATAACCCAAGGATCTATGAAGTAGAGACTTTTCAGTGTATTCTGCAGAAAATATTCAATGGTTTCCCGTTTTAAATATAATTAGTATGAAATTCTTTTAGTGGAAAATATGTTGCCTGGTTTATGATAAGTGGTTTGGGTTAACTAATCAGAATCCAGAGCTATCCAACATTTGGGAAAACTGTGGCAGACAACCAGCACATCCCAAGAGAAAGAAAGGCCCATTTTTTTGTGTGAACTGTTGTATTAATTAACATGTCAACTTGCATACATTAGATGTAGATTATGTATTATATTTATCAATATATATGCCATACCCCTTCCCCTCTCCCTCCTCTAGTCAAAAGTTTTAGGGCAAACATTGTCTTATATCATGGTACCTAGCACCTTGAATGGATGGATGGATGGACAGACGGATGGATGGATGGATGGATGGATAGATGTTACATAAGTGCTGTCAAAAGTATCTCTCCTTCACATTACCCAATTTTTATCTGTTCGTTTGTCAGTACCTGACTCCTCTTGAAAAAATGGCTAATTTAAACTCAGTTGACATCATCATCAGAGTTTCTGAGTCAAAACAGTAAACAAGGGGAGGAAAGATGATACCTTTCCTTGCTTGGCATGTATGGTTGTGTTACGATGAAAGGTGGGGACTGCCTTGGTAGATCTACATGCAGTGTCCTAGAAATATTTTAGATACCTATGTCTCTACCCTGCTCAAGATGGCGCCCTAGGGCCTTTAGGATAAAATATGAAATAATATTCTGACATTGAAAGCCCTTCACAATCTGACTACAGCCTACCTTTTCAGTCTTATTATGTATTACTCTCCTTTATACACAATACTGACTTTTTGCTGTTCCAGAAGTCCAGTATTCCCTATCTCTATGCCCAGGCTGTCCCCCATGCCTAAAATGGATGAACTTCTCACTCTTGCCTCTTGTGACTTCTAGTTTTGTTCAAGGTTAGCTCAAAGGCCACCTCTTACAAGAAGCTTATCTTGATGCCCCAAAGTTATTAGTGCTCCCCTCCTCAATTACTTTGTGGCAAAGTGGATAGAGTACTAGTCCTGGAGTCAGGAATATTTGAGTTCAAATCTGGCCTCAGACACTAACTGGGTGGCCCTGAACAAGTCACTTAAACCCCTGTTTTCCTCAGTTTCCTCATCTGTAAAATGTGGATAATAATGGCAGCTACCCCTCAGGGTTTGTAGTGAGAGCCAAATGAGATAATAATTATAAAGCATGGAGCACAGCACCTGGCACTGAGGAATGTTTGTAACAACCACTTTCATCATGGGCCTATTCTCCCTAGGGACCAAAGTAGAGGAGAATCCAACCCCAGTTTCAGAGGTTTTTGTACTTAGGTTTTTGCTGTAACTTTTCAGTAAATATCCATTTTAAAGTAAGAATTAATGTTAATTAGATAATTGATATTGAAAAATCAACTAACAATATTGGGGAAGATGGTATCTAGTAGGGAAGATAGTAACTGGATGAATAAATGTAGGGGAGGGAGACAAATGAGATAGGGGGGCATGAACAATAGTATTAGGAAAAAAATACCACCAATCCCTCAGAGCTACGTCTAGATTCCTGATAGGGAGAAGTAACCTGGCCCTGGGTACCCACCCTGCCAGTGGAGTGGGAATCAACAGAGTGAGCCCAGAGTACATACGTTAAATTCATATAAATCATTGCTGATAAGCATTTGGGCAGAAAACTATCTGCAGTGTTGGTCAAAGGGTTAGTTTTGCTTAATTTTTAAGTCACTTAAAGTCTAGCTCTTTAAGGAATTAGAAATTTTATGTGAGGAGAATTAAAAAGTAGCTTCTCCCTCCAAGTTTGTGGTGAACATTTCCCTATAAACAGCTACCTATCTCGAGGGCATTTGAGTCCCAGAGAACAAACATAGCCAGATCTGTCTGTACCATCTGGAGGAGTTATTTCAACAGGAGCATTCCCAAATGATATCTTCTCACTCACTTTGCAGCTCTAATCTAGCCACCACCATCAAAAAGATTCCCATCTCAGGAAATAAATGTTGGCACGCTGCATTCAGAGTCTGCAGACAATGATTGCATGTTGGCTTCCCACACCATTCATGGATGTGATTGGTGAATGGGAGATTTTTCTTTTCTATTTAAGCAATTTTTCTAGCTTTTCCCCCGTTGTATTATAGATTGGATAGTAATAGGAACATTGTTTGGGAAGCAAACAGGTTGCATTTATACTTTATATCACAAAACTGTGAGATTTTAGAGCTGAAAGAAACCCCAGCAGCCATCTAGGCCAGTCCATACCTAAAGGAATCCTTCTACAACACAGTCAACAGAGGGTAATCCAGCTGATACCTAAAGACCTCGAAAGAGGGAGAACCTGAAAGCTTTTGGGGCAGCCCATTCCACTTTGGAACAGCTCTGATTGTTAGGAAGCTTTTCCTGACATCAAGCCTACATTGACTTCTTCCACTCATTGCTCCTAGTTCTGACCCTGAAGTCAAGATGGATAAATTTCATCCCTGTTGTACAGTACAGTACCAAAAATGTTTAAGTGTATAACTCTCACTTCCCTCAGATCTCCAGTTAGTAGATAATTACAGTTTCTTTTACCAGTTCTGGTATGACATGGAAGTAAAGGCCTTCAGTTATTCTAACTGTCCTCCTCTGGGTTCTCTCCAGCTCATGGACGTGCTTCTTAACCTGTGCTTCCTGGAACTGGAGAGTAGGAGTAATAGCGAGCATTTTTATAGTATTTTAAGAATTGCAAAACAGACTTCAGAGAAGCCTGGAAGGATTTCTATGAACTAATGAGTGAAATGAGCAGAACCAGGAGAACATTGTACACAGTAACAACCACAGTGTGTGAGGACCATTTCTGATAGACTTAACCCTTCACAGCAGTGAAAGGACCTGAAGCATTCCCAAAGGACTCTTGAGGCAAAATGCCATCCACATCCGGAGAAAAAACTATGGAATTGAAATGCAAAATGAAGCAGACTATTTTCTTTTTTGTTATGTTTTGTTTTGTTTTTCTCATGGTTTCTCCCATTCATTTTAATTCTTCTATGCAACTAATGTGAAAATATGGTTTTAAGAATGTATGTGTAGAACCTATATAAGACTGCATGCCATCTGAAGGAGGGAATGGGCAGGGAGGGGGAGAAAATCTAAGACTTATGGAAGTGATTGTAGAAAACTGAAAACAAATAAATTAATGTTAAAAAAAGAATTGCAATGCACTTTTTCATATGTTAATTCAATTGATCCTCACAATTCTGCAAAGTGCTATTTAATTTCCATTTTACAGATGAAGAAACTGGGGCACAGAGAGGTTAAGTGACACTTTTAGGGTCACACAACTAGTAAATGAGGTAAGATTCAAACTCAGGTCTGCTTGACTCCAAATCCTATACTCTCTTCACTTAGCTACCTGGTTATACAATATTGCGAAGGTGTCCTGATAAAGGCACAGTACAGAGAAATCATCATTTTGTTCCTGCAAGCTATACTTCTTTCAATATAGTGCCAATGATCTAATTAGCCCTTTTGATTGGTAAATCATGCTGTTAACTCCTTGAGTTTGCGGTCTACTGAACTCTCCAGGTCTTCTTCTGTCAAACTGCTGCCTATCCTTGCTTCTATATGATCAATCCTATGCCACAAAAATTGTTTTTTTTAAATTCAAGTGTATCACTTTTATCTATTGAATTCTATTTTACTAAATTTCACCCACTACTGTGGCCATGTAAGGGTTTTTGCTTGTTTTGTTGGGTTTGTTTTGGTCAAATCCTGCCATCTAGTATGTCAGCAATCTGCCAGTTTCATTATCTGCAAATTTGATGAGAATGATAAGCAAATTTCTGACCTACAATTATAATGAGGTACAGTGTACTCAGGACCCTGAAATAGCATTAGTTTCACAATAAGGTTGGGAAAACTCAATTCATTTCCCTTCACTAAAGTGATCTGATATAACTCTTTACTCCATGAAGGTGACCCTGATGTCTTGATGGCTACGAACAAGTAAGCTATGGCAGGCCTTCCCATGGTGGAATGACATCAAGTATGGCCCTGAAAGTAGACCATGGCCTATCATCCAAGGACCAGTCTCAATAAGTTCAAAGAGGTTCATCATCTGAAGATTGGCAATCTTTTTGGTTGATTTTGATTGAACATTCCAATTTCTTTTGACTAAAACAAGTACTTAAATTGGTAAGATATGTATTTCAGTAAGAGAGAATGAGAGGTCAATTCTGATCATCAGAAACATCATGTACAACTGCCCAATGGTGGGAGAAGGCAGGAAGAGATAAGGAAACACCAAGCAGTGTAGTTTATTTAGAACACAGAACATGTGAAAAGGAGGCATAGGAAATGGTAGTGCCAAATAATGGAGTCTCTTAAAATGGAGGTTTGTAAAAGATCCCCCCAAAATGATCATTATTAGGATTTTTTAAGATCCAAAGTCGAATACTTGCTTTGTATCTTACTATATGTACTGCTTGTCAGTCTAGAACTTTTATTTGCCCTTTGAAAATAACCGCTTGCTTACATTTGTGATTTGTTATTTCAATATCCCACTTCCTATAATACTACCAAATAATTAACAATAAAGGTTATCTGGCCTTCTGATTTCTGGGTCAAACTAAGGGACACACGATAATTTGGAAAATTTCTCTGAGTTCACTTTGATATAATTTAAGGAGTCTTTAGTGTTATTGAGAAAAGAGACTTCCATTTTTTTATCTTTATATGCCCAGTGCCTAGCACTATGCCTGGCATACAGTAGGCACTTAATTGTTGAAGGAATTGAAAACTTTGGACTCAACAGTTAAATCTATGCTCAAAAGTACAAGAGGTATGGGGACTATGAGTCAGCAATAGGACTTGAAATACAGGATGGTGAAAAAAATCAAAAATACAGATCTTAATGACTTTTAATCTAAATCAATTAAACCATGTCTCCAGCTTCCTGCTTTTAGAGGGCATGCAATGTGGGGTAAGTTAGGCACATGAAATGCAGCTGTGGCCTCTATTCATCCTTACACTATCAGGCTGCAGAGCAAAATGGTACAGACTAAAACAAGACCAATAGAAAGGCAACGAAGGGAAGGGCATAGCTGATTTCTCAACTCAATCCTGGTTGGTTTCAGGAAGCAAAGACATATTAACATAATGGCAATAAAAGAGTTGCCCCAGGGCTTCCAGTTCTAAGGGTCTCCAAAGCACCATTCTGCATTTTAAAATTTTCTTTAACAAAATGATTGGAATGTCTCATTCTTATATTTTTTTAAAGATTTTTTTATTTATTTTTTTTGCTGCTTCTTTTTTTTAAAAAAATATAAATTTATTTAACTTTTTACATTCATTTTCACAAAATTTTGGGTTCCAAAATTTTTTCCCCATTTATCCCCTCCCCACACCCCAGTACACTGAGCATTCTTATTTCCCCTATCACCAATCTGCCCTCTCTTCTATCTT
>CM053774.1:59189334-59209160 GCA_028658325.1 Potorous gilbertii | reverse complement strand
AGAAGAGGATAAGGAGGGTGGCGGGGGGGATGATGAAAGGGAGGGCAATGGGAGGAGGGAACAATTTGAAGTCAACACTCTTGGGGAGGGACAGGATCAAAAGAGAGAATAGAAGCAATGGGGGCAGGATAGGATGGAGGGAAATATAGTTAGTCTTACACAACATGACTATTATTGAAGTAATTTGCAAAACTACACAGATATGGCCTATATTGAATTGCCTGCCTTCCCAAAGGAAATGCGTGGGAAGGGAGGGATGGGGAGAAGTTGGAACTCAAAGCTTTAGGAGCAACTGTTGAGTATTGTTCTTTCTACTAGGAAATAAGAAATACAGGTAATGGGGAATAGAAAGTTAGCTGGCCCTACAGGACAATAGAGAAGATGGTGACAAGGGAAGGGATGGATGATAGAAGAGAGGGCACATTGATGAAGGGAAAAATTAGAATGCTTGGTGTATTGGGGGTGGGGGAGGGGACAAATGGGGAGAAAATTTGGAACCCAAAATTTTGTGAAAATAAATGTAAAAAGTTAAATAAATAAATTTAACTAAAAAATATAAAATAAAATAAAATATATTTTTTTAAAAAAAAGAAACTTTCCTTCCACTTTAGTCTTAAATTGCAGCCATTTCAAGTTAAACAATTTACCATCAGTGCAGTAGCTGACCTCGATGACCTTGCTGTTTTCATCTTCATTGAAGGTGTCCAACAACATTGCTGACAACCTCATGGAAACAAGAACATAACCTTGCTTCATTCTGTTGGTGACTGGAAAAGCTCTAGAGTATTATCCACTATCCAGAACCCCAGAAACTCATGCAAGCCATCATGAAACTGACCTATAGTACTGATGAACTTCTCCAGGCCACCAAATTTTGACATGATTCCCCACAAGCCTTCATGACTAATAGTATCAAAAGCCTTGGCCAGATTGATGAACATTGTGTACAAACTTCTACTCTGCTCCTGGCATTTTTTCTGGAGTCATCAGACACCAAAAACCATGCCAAACTTTTCTGACTTTTCTGAAGCCACATTGACTCTCAGGCAGATGAGCATCTTCCAGATGAAGGATCAGCTTATTAAGGAGGACTTTGACAAGAATCCTGACAGCAACAATTAAGAAAGAGACACTCTCCCACCTCCTCCCCCTATACCCCCACCCCCAGCGATTGTCACAGGACAACCTATTTCCTTTTCCTTTATAGAAATGGATAATGGAGGCATCCTTAAACTTTTGGGGAATAACTTCTTCTTGCCATATAACATGAAAAATTTCAGTCTGCTTTAGTATGAACAGTGGACCCCTTGCCTTATTAATCTCAAGAGGAATGGAATCAATGCCAGACACTTTGCCACTTCATTTGGAAGCTTAGCTAGATAGGGATTTACTTCAACCTGAGGTATATGGTCAGATTCAGATTTAGTTGATGATGGTCTGTTGAGAACACCATGGAAGTATTTCATTTCAATAAACTTCAATGTGGCTTCATCAGCACTGAGTAGTTGAAATTCATCATAGATCTTTGGCTCATAAAAAACCTTCAGAGCATCATAAAAGTGCTTTTGATTGGTACTTTCAGTGTAAAACTGAATTTCATCTGCCTTCCTACTGAGACAAGAACTTTGTATTTCTCTAAACTGCATTTGTACTTTACTTTTGATAAAGTTAAATGCTGCCTTCTTAGAGTTGGATGAGCTATCCTGCTGATAAACCCTGTGGAATTCTTTTTCATTTAGCAGCTTCTGAATTTCCCCGTGATTTCCATCAAACCAATCTTGAAGTTCGTGAGTGTTCTGGCCCAGATGAGTAAATGCAGTGCTGTACACCAATCTCTAAAAGCTGCATACTCCTCCTCGGCCGTACTGTGGACAGTTGTGTTTTGGCTCCACTTTACTACCTCCAAGTTAGCAACAAAATGTTCCACTCAGAGAAGCCTGTAATCTGTTGACATTAATTCTTCTGGAAATCATCTTCCCTTGAGGCTGCAGTTTTTACTGAATGTGAATGTTTAGCTTGGAGAGGATAAGTCTGTGAACATCGCCTTCATCACTCTTTCATTCTGTCTATCTCTTCTGTTAAATGCCAATGTTTGCTGCAAGTGTGCATCCACAAAGTTCTATTGCATTTAGGTAAAAGGAAGACAGTTTTGGTGATGAGATCATGAGATGCACAAGTCTTCAGTAGCAAGTGATCATTGCTATTGCTGTTTCTGACTCCATTTCTCTTAAGGATACCTTGACATGTTGGACAGTCTGGCATTAAAATGATGCAGAATTACAAGCTTGTCCTCTTTTGGCACATTGATGATGAACATCTCCAGGGTCTTCATAAAATTTTTCTTTTATCTCATCATTGTCCTTTGTCTCACCTCATCATGATGGAAACATACACACCAATGATGGTAGGCTGGTGCTTTCTTCCAAGGGGCAACTGAATTGCCATGAGCCTGTCAGTCACTCCTTTTGGGAGGCACACAAGCTTATTGATTAGATTAGTTCTGATTTCAAAACCAACTTCATGTTACTCCCCATCACTGCAGTCACTCCAGAAAAATGTATATCTAGCTCCAGCTTTGTAAGCTAGCTTTCATTTTCCAGTCTTGTTTCATTCAGGATTGCTATTTGGATGTGACAACTGCTGAGTTTTCTCCAACATGAGCTGTTTACTTTTCAGGTCTAGTGGGTTTCTTGTGTGCACATTCTGTGCACCAACAGTGAGTGAAATCATCTTTGCAAAAATTTTATATGGATATGATTCCCCACCTGCTGCAATAAGCAGGCCAGGGTTGTGTCAAACAGGCAATTTTGAGGGCACCTTTTCTAGCCCCTTCCTCATGTCAGGAGGTGAGCAGCATGTTCCTTAAAAAAGCCTACTCAGACACCCCAGGGGCTTCCAAATCCCATTGCTGCTTCACTCCAGTGACAAGGTGACCTGGGCCAGCCACCTATGTGCAGGATTATGACTACAGCTCCTGATGTATCCACACTTGCTGCTTTATCACTTGCCTATTGCCACAGAACTTTGAGGTAGGTAAAAATGGTAAAATAGGATGGGGTATGGGTAACTTTTTTTGACTCACACAAATTTGCATTTAAGTGAGACAAAGTTACACCAAATTGTTGGTCTCATTCTCTCTTTCAGATTCATCAAAGTCCTATGGCAAGACAACAGTTAAGATGATGTCTCAGGAAGCAATGGATGACTTTGACATCTTAAATATCTAATCAAGCTCTAAGGTCTCCACAGTGCATGCTTCATCCACTTTCATGGAAGTTGGAACAAATTTTTCTCATCTGCCCAATGTGCTGGAGGTAGACATTCCCCCAATTCACCAATGGGTTTGAGACCCCTAGGTTACTCTCAACTTGATTTAGCCCTTCTGCCTAAATAGTTTACATCTATAGCTTCCTGCAGCCATAGGTAAGCACTGGATGTATTAAGGTCATTGAGTAACCCTGAAAAGGATTCAGCAGCCCTCACACCAAAGGTACTAGTCTTCACTGAACACACTATGCCCCAAAACTACCAAAAAATACATTAAGATAACTGAGAAAAGAGCATTAAAGGAAGTTAAATTTTAAGCATCATAATGAGCGAACTAGATCCTGGAAAACAAAAAATAAAATATACCTCCTTTCTATTGTTAGAGGGGTATGGAGTAGAGTGCTACACACATTGCTAGTCAACAAGCACTTATTAGTCACTTTCTGTGTGGCAGACTCTATACTAAGTATGGGAGAGTGAGAGGAGGAGCAAAAATATCTTTCAGGATGATAAGTGAGAAAAGTGTAAGGAGTCAAGAGCAGAACTAGGAAACCAATTATGTAGCTTAACTGATTTTCTTTTTTAAAAAGGGAATGTTCAGATCTTAGGGGTAGGGAAGTAGAGTCCCATATCCAAAAATTAAAAAAACAACCACAACCCTGTAGTGATATAAAAATAAACAATATCAGTAAAGCATTTCATATTAAAATAAAAATTAAGTGAACAAATTCATGTTCAAGCATAAACCATTAGTGCCAAATAAAACTCCACTATACAGAAGAGGAAATAAGGGGCTGGTTAAGGGGTCCATAAAACAGATCCTGTAGCCCAAAGAGAAATATGCAAAGGTTATTAAGTGTCTAAAACTGTGTATATATATATTTATATATGTATAACTGTGTGTATGTATATATGTATATATATACACACATGTATATATATATATATATGTGTGTGTATGTGTGACATACACGTATCTCCAAGGTATACTTTTGTTTGTTCAGATGACTAGTTTTGGATATGGACATGTAGACTTCTTTAAATTTTCATTTTTAAAGGGAAACATTTAGTCAATTTGTTTTCAAAAAAAATGAAAGAGATTAACATTATAAGTTTCTGCCATTTGGATCCCAGGTATCAAATTTTTAAGACTGTAAATTTGTGAGATTTTAATGAAAGCTGCATTTTGCCATAACAACCAAGAGATAGTAAAGATTTCCTTTTATTTTTCATGATGACAGAGATCAGAGAGAGAATTTTCCTTTTGTGAGTGGTGCCCAATGATTCTCCCCCACTGCTGAAGGTGAGTTCCAAGGCAATTGATATAGAGTACAGCCTCTTCATTTTTAAAATAAGGGAACTGAGACTCAGAGATCCACTGAGGCAAAGTAATTTGCCCAACATCACAAAGGTAGTAAATAGCAAAGATGAGATATGTATCAAAATACAGCACAATTTTCACCATCTACAAAGGGTGTGAATTTGCATCCATTTCACCCTAAATTAAGTGTTTAACTGTCATTCCCAACCAACCCACCCTCCTCATGCCATAATTAGGTGAGAACACTTCTCTGTTGAATCAATCAAAAGACTTTGACCGAAGTTTTTAAAAGTCCTTTATCAATTTAAATTTTTTGAAAACCACTTGTACGAACCAGAGTGATTTGGCACAAAAATGTATTCAGACTGACTAAGGAAGTTAGTTATCCTCTGTTGGTCATCTATTAAATATCAAGACAGTTTGGAATTGAGGGAGCTGAATATCTGGCAGTAGAAAGAGGTCAGCCAACTATCTATCTCTGAGAAGGAATTGCTTGGAGGTACGTAGTAGGGAGAACAGTCTCTTGGGAATGGATAGTAGGGAGAAGAGAGCCTAAATTTTGACCTTGGTCTTAGTTTCTTCTACAACACTACCCTAAACACCACCTCTCCCCACCCTAACACACGCATACACACACACACACATATATACACACATACATACATACACATACATATACACATGCACCCATCTTGAGGAGAACCCCCTGAATTTCAGAGGACTGAAGGATTTACATCTTTTCATTGACATTCTAGTAGTATCCCCATGACAGCAAGAGTTGACATTAGTGTTCTGCATCAATTACTGCGGATAGACAGAATGCAATGAGGAAAGTCGGAATGAAGGCTCTAAAAGGAGCCTAAAAGAAAAACTAAGGAAAACAGACTGAGAACTGTCCAGAAATCCTAAAAGGAATTTTCAAAAGCCACATGCTATCTAACCAAGAGCCCACTTCCTCCTAGACTCTTTATGTCCTAATCAGTCAATAGTCAATATATATTTATTAAATACCTACCATGTTCCTGCTAAGGGCTGGAGAGACAAATATGAAAAAGAAATACAGGGCTTGCCTTCAAGTGATGATGAGCAAAGGGTGGGAGAGTATGTCATAGATTTTGAGAGGGATGTTTTGTTACAGCCATACCACCAAAGCAAATATCCGCTTCTGAAAATGAATTTGGTCTAAAGGATTAGTTGATTTCAGTTAATAATCATGGGATAGAATAGTTGGGGTGCATGGGCTACAGTAGTTGAAAAGACAGTCCCAGCCCCTAAAATTTATCCCCAGAAATGTGAGAGGACATAATAGATGCTCTCTGATGACCCACCTTGCCAATGACCATGGGGGTTGGCAGAGTAGCTCTAAAGCATGTCCTATAAACAGAAAGAGTTGAAATGTTTAAATCTCAATTTGTGGTCCCACCCATGACCTCATTAAAGAATAATTTCTAGAGCAACAGGTTTCCATGCAGAATATGTTATTGCTTTCCCATTTAATTCAAATCTACCTCCAGATTTCTGAAGTTTTCTATTAAAAAATTCCAGATAACTCAGCAATCACTTCCAAACACCACAGTTTCCATTAACACCTAGACAAAGTACAGAAGGCATTATTAAGTGTTTTGAAATACACTGCAATTAAAGCATATTGAATTTATTTACAACACATTTCATCCCCCTAAAAAGAATCTATGGAAAGCTTCCACATTTTTAAAATGCCCAGTACTCTGAAATTTCCTGCTGTGGCCTATGCAGTAAATTTAGAACATGAAGCAAAAAAGTCAGTAAAACTTAGCCATTCTGCCAACTTTAGAAATAAATCCCCTATCTATAGGAAGGACAATGAGGGAAAAGTCATATGGAAACACAAAAAGAGAAACTTGACCTTAAAAATCATAAGAGGGAGAAAAAAATCTGAGTCCTAAATTATAGTCCCTGTTTTGCTTCCCATTCTCTTCCCTAGACCTTGATACCTTCATTTGTTTCTCTTTTGTCCATTAGGTATTGTTAGATTTTATGGTTATCTTGTTAGTCCCATTTCTATCTTAAAATTGGAAAATTGTGATGAATAATTTGGATTTTTATTAATCAACTGCACAGGATTAAAATAGAAAAGAAACATTTTATATTTTTCACTTTATCACCTACCACCATATAAAAACCCACACAAAATGCATACATGTATAAAAGCTTCCAATTCCAAACAAAAACCATTTCTGCCTCCACAGAAATTTGGCAATTTAAATCACAATAGAGGAACAATAGATAAAAAGACCTATAACCATATTTTTAGAGGCATGTAATATACCAAAAGGGGAGTAGGAGAGGATAGGTAGAAATAGGAGCTAGTGGAAAAGACTTTAATCCCTTTAAAAATATTTTTCAGGGTAGTTGATAACTTTCCTTGACTTAAGGGTCAAATTAACTTTATCCAGCAAATTTGACAAATTGCTGATACCAGGCCACAAAGTCAAGCTTCCAAGGAGACTTGGACTTCCTGAGAATGGTGATAAGATGTGAGGTTGGAAGAATCAAGTCTAAGGGTGAGACTGAGATAAAGCCCACCACAGATGCCATCTTTCCCTCCCAGAATGTGCAGGCTATACCACTAGTCCTGAAGCAGATGCTCAAAGTTTGATTCTCTGCTTCCCTGAGGGTCAGGCTATCAAAGGCAGTGTTTCAGGGATAGAAAAGAGGTAGGTGAGAGCTAATTTGATGGAAAAATGATCCAAAGCAGGGAAGAAAGGAAGAATTCCATATTAATTCTTCTGTGAAACACAACTAATGTGAAAATGTGTTTAATAAAAAAAATGTGTAGAACCCATATAAGATTGCATTCCATCTCGGGCCGGGGGCGGGGCGGGATATTTAAGACGAAGTGATTGTGGAAAACTAAAAATAAATAAGTTGATTAAAAAAAGAAGGAAGAATTCATTTATTGTACTGCATTGAAGAGGAAGAGAGAATGCACTTAGTGGTTAGATTTAATTAGTTATCATTTGGGGATTTTTTCCCTACAGTTTCTAGGTAAGGACCCAGAAACAGTATCTCATAGCTCATGACTTCCAATGAATTGTGAGAGATTTTGTTTAAACTTTTTTTTAACTTAATAAGTAGTCGTTTTCTATGGAAATGGAAAAGAAAGAAAACATAATTATTGTAACAAATATCCATAGTCACATAAAATAAATTCCCTCATAAATCATGCCCAAAAATGTCATTTGACATCTTAAGCCTGTCAGGAAGTCTGTTCTCTGTCAGGAAGTTACTTCATCATTGTTCCTGGAGTTATAGCTGATCACTACAATGATCAAAGTTCTTAAATGATTCAAAACTCTTATTATGGCATAAATTGTTCTCCCAATTCTCTGTTTCATGTTCCATCAATGAATAGAAGTACTCCCAGGTTTCTCCAAAACCACTCCTTGCATCAATTCTTACAGTGTAATAATTTGTAATCATAAACCCTAATTTGTTCTATCATTCCCCAATTGATGAAACCTTAGTTTCTTTGTCATTTCGAAGAGAGTTGCTATAAACTTTAAAGGGTTATTTTCTTCTTTCTTTGCTCTCTTTTGGGTTTAGGCTTGATAGTGGTATCCCTTGGTCAAAGTTTAGTGATTTGGGGGGTATAGTTCAAAGTCATTTTCCAGAATGACTAGACCAATTCAGAGCTGCACCAGCATTACATTAATGTGCAGTTTTTCCCACTGTCTCTCCAATATTTCTTACTTTCTTTTAAGTTATCTATCTTTGCCATTCTGACGGATGTGAGGTGGAATGTCAGAATTGCTTTAATTTTCATATTCACTCTAATAAGTGATTTGGAACAATTTTTTGTATATAGCTATTGATAGCTTGTGTTTTTTCCTTTGAAAAATGCCTATTAATGTCTTTTGAGCATTTGTCAGTTGGGGACCTGAATTGAAAGAATTGAAGCTTCTGAAATTTTTTTTCTATTCCAAACCACACAAAGTTGTATTACTGTAATATAAAAGAATTGTTACCTGCTTTGATTTTATATAGAATTTTAATTCTATATTTTTTAAAATGTGTTCATCTATATATTTTAGGTATACATTTTGGTTTAACAAAGCAGACACTTGGGAAAAGTAACCTCCCACAAATACACATACACATACATACACACAGAGAGAGACATACATACACACACTATTTCTAAAGAACAATTAAACTATCTAAACAGTTTAATTATACACTAAGTATATACCATATCAATTTTTACAGTTTACTAATGTTAACAAGAAGGATGATCACTTTGTTTTTGTCTTTAATTTTCTTTTTGTTAATTTTTATTTCTGTTTTCTAGAACAGAAAAAAAGGATTATATATACAACTGAATCTGTTATAACTTGATTTTTTAAGTATATAAAAAATTCACCATGTAATTTTCAAAGCTGACCTGTTTGTTGATTTCTTCTGGTCTTCTTCCTATTCTATGCTTTTTTAAAAATACTTTAATGACTCTCTTTTGTTTCTTTTCCTTTCTTTTTTTTGTCAGCCTTACCACTACTTCTCTTTTCCCTCTCAACTGCACCTCCCCCTTGAAAAGAAAAAGAAAAAACAAAACTTTTATAACAAATATGCATTCTTAAGCAAAACAAATTAATGTGTCATTCTTTAACTTTGTCTATCACCTCTCTGTCAGGAAGTGGGTAACATGCTTCATTATTGAACCTCTGGAATTTTGGGTGATTGCTGCATTAATAAGTTCTTAAGTCTTTCAAAGTCATTTGTCTTTATAGAATGTTGTTGTTAGTATATATCTTTTTCTCCTGGTCCTGCTCACTCCACTGTGAATCAGTTCGTATATGTCATCCTAAGTTTCTCTGAAACCATCTTTTTTATCATTTCTTACAGAGCTATAATATTCCATTACAATTATATACATAATTTGTTCAACCATCCCCACTATTTGCTATAGCAAAAAGTTTTTCTAAATATTTTTGTACATAGAGATCTTTTCTTCTTTCTTTAATCTCTTTGGAGTACAAGCCTTGCAGTAGTATTTCTAGTACTGGGGATGTTGGGATGTAAGCTTGGTTTTCATGTGAACAGTCTCGGGTTAGGTAAAGGTGAAGGCTTCTAAACCACAGAGCTCTCACGAGGCCCCCCAGGGAACAGCTGAGAACTGAGGAATGAAACACAAGCTATCTTGTTTTTCTACCTCTTCTCAGTGGGAACTTGCTGGGGAGAGCATGCCACCCTTGAGGTTGGTCTGTGGTCTGAGCAGGTTTTATTAATTGGCCAAGGGACTGAGAGCACACTGTCCACGAGCAAACTATGTAGCTGGGAGAGTTTAACTGGGGACAGAAAAGCCTGAGAAGCAGAGTTTCCTCTCTCCTCGGAAAGGAGAAGGAGGCTCCTGTAGGGAGAACTCATCCTGCATGTCAACATGTAGCTTGTATCCATAATAAAGCCTACACCTCTTCTTCACTCTGGAAGTCTCTTCTCCTATAAGTATATCCAGCTGATCACCTGGATTAGGTAAAAGGATTCGGCAACCCATGGCAATTAGGCCGGCAAGGGGGTATGCACAGTTTAGTGACTTTGGGGGAAAAATGGTCACTATAACTGATAATATAAGTATCAACCCTGAATGACATACTTAATCAGTTTTGTTACTTTCAATTGTTTTATTTATTCAGACTGTTGCAGTCCTTGTTTATATTGTTCTTTTGACTGTTATCTTTATGCTATATCACCTCATACACTTCTTACTATGCTTCTATAAATTCTTTACTTGTCATTCCTTGTAGTATGTTAATAAACCAAGACTTGTTCAGCCACTCCCAATTATTGGTTACACAAATTGTTTCCATTATGTTATCATTATAAATAGTGCCATTATATTTTTGTAAATATAGGTCTCTTTTCTTTTTTCTTTTTCTTTTCCTTTTTTTTTTTTTGCTCTCATTCTTGGGGTTTAATCCCAGTAGTAGGCTCTTTGGGTGATATACATATGAAAAACTCAGTAAGTACTTATATAATTCCAAATTATCAAACTCTTCATATTTATTCATTTCCTTTTCAATTCTTCATGTACAGCCTTCAGTGTTGTCATTGTTGTTTTCCTGATCAATAATAACACTCGACCAGGATGGGTTCATCCTCAAGATTATTTTCAAAAATCAACCAACTAAATCCTATAGAGGTTGGGTATTGTACTTTTTCTCAAAAATACACTAGGTCTAATTAGTTAGTGATTAAGGAGAACTTTGAAGTCTTAAAGAGGAAGTACTCAAAAGAGTAGAATACAGGAGAAATGTAGATAGGCCTAAATATATGTATTTATTTAAATTATATGCTCCCTCAAAGCAGGAAGCACAGGTCCTTGCTTTATAGCTCAATGGTAATCGAATGATTGTCACAGAAAATAACAGGCAGTCCATAGGATAGCATCACTGTTATTATTTTACATGAAGCATACAATATAGTAAGAGGTAACACAAATATCTGTACTATGTGAGTAAATGAATGAAAAGTGCTTATTATGAGCAAAGCATTATACTTAAAACTAGAGAAACAAAGAAAAAAGTCAGACAGCCCCAGCTTTCTAGTTCATATTTTAATAGAGAAGACAACACACATGAGAGGTTTTAGCTTCAAAGGTGTTGGAAAGGCCCCGCAACAGCAAAACAGATAGTAACATCTCTCATGTAATGTCATTTTTACTGATAAATTGTAACAGTTTCTGATGTTGAACCATTTAACAATGTCAAGGACTTTCTTTTCTGAACCTTTAGTAGATGTAGCAGTAGCACCTGCATAGGGAAGTTTCCAGGATATAGTTCCATAGTGGTTGCTTCCCAGAATTATGGCTAAGGGAACATACCTAGAAGCATTGCTAGCCCCAAAGCTGTTGGGCTCACGGTCCTGGACTATCTCCACTGGACCCTGAGGGGAGATGGTGGCCAAGATGGTGGTGGTAATGGTGGTTTCACTATTCTGGTATGTTATGTCAGATAACATGCTATGTGAGATTTTTTTTAAATGGGGAAGGCTATATGGTACCCTATATAGAATACTGAATTTGGCATCAGAGAACCTGATTTGTATCCTTGTTTTCTTACTAACATGGGTGTATGACTTTGGAATAGTCAGTTCCTCACTCTGAGTTTTAGTTGTTTCATTTATAAAAATGAAGAAATTGCCTTTCCAGCTCCATCATGGTTCTAAATTGGTACACTGAAATTTTTTTCAGTGAAAGTCCAAAAGCTAAACTAATAAGAAATTAAAGATAAATAGTAGCAAATCAACACTGGGTTTTAATAACTAGCAGACAATGCAATAATTTCTTGTTTGAAATTATTTTAAAAGCCTTCAATGATAAAGCCCATTTCACACCCCAATGGCTTTATATCCAAGGAAAAAAATTTAATCGCAACAAATTGTATATAAAAACATCTCCAGACTTAAGTGTTAAGTTATATATTTACTTTATTTCAGAAGGCACATGATAGGCATGAGTAATTATAATAGCTAACATTTAAGGTTTGCAAAGCACCTTACAAATATTATCTCATTTGATCCTCACAAGAACCCTGGGTAATAGGTGTTATTATCCCCATTTTGTAAATAAGGAAACTGAGGCTGACAGAGGTTAAGCGACTTGCCCAGGGTTACATAGCTAATAAGTATCTGAGATTGAATTTGACCTCAGGTCTTCCTGATGCCAGGTCCAGAGCTCTAACTGCCCCACACATTGTTAATTAAGAATTGAACTGGAGCAGGGAAGAAAGGATGTTATCAAAGAAATGTATAACTTCAAAATAAAGTCCATATCCCAAAGACATCCAAGAAAAGGGGGAAAGGATCTATTTGCACAAAAATATTAATAGCAGTTCTTTCTGTGGTGGCTAATTGGATAGGATGCCCATCAATGGGGGAATGGCTAAACAAGCTCTGGTGTATGATTATGATGGAAACTCATTGTGCTATAAGGAAAGACAAGCAGGATGATTTCAGAAAAACCCGGAAAGACTTACATGAATTGATGCATAGAGAAGTGAACAGAACCAGTAGAATGTTGTACACAGAAACAGCAATATTGTTTGATGAAAAACTGTGAGTAACTTAGCTATTTTTAGCAATATAATGATCCAAGATAATCCCAAAGGACTGATGATGAAGCATACAATCTGCTGCCAGAGAAAGAAGTGATATTTTTAGAATACAGACTAAATAATGTTATTTTTCACTTTCTTTTTTTAAGTCTTCTTATACAAAATGACTAATATGGAAATGTTTCACATAATTGCACATGTATAACCTATGTCTGTCTGATTGCTTTCTGTCTCAGGGAGGAGTGAGGGTAAGGAGAAAGGGAGGAAGAGATAGAATTTGGAAGTCACAACTTTAAATAAAAGTGTTAGAAAAAAAAAAAGGTGGCCCAGTTACATAGTGAGAGCAAGAGATAACCAAAGGAAAGCTTGTTGGCACCACTGGTAATATAGAATGTCAAAAGACATAGATCTGGGGTTCCTGCCGTTCCTGAATATGTGTATATGCATATGTATATATATATATATATATATATATATATATATATATATACATATGTATGTACATATGTATGTACACATGCATGTGTATATATTGTGTGCATGCATACATATATAGTTTTATTTCAATATTATTGATTTCCTTTGTAATTCTATGCAATTATTTTGCATTTAAAAACATTGGTTGGAGAGGGGGTCCATAAGCTTCACCAGACTGCCAAAGTTACTCATGACACTAGAAAAATGTTAAGAGACCCCAGTCTAACGCAAAGTGTAGAGAGCCTGTAGGTATGACATATGGGAGAGAATAGGCAAGGGAAGGTCTGACTACATTGAGAGATCCACTATTGAAAAGGAATACCAATGCCAATAAATCATAGACCCATTAAAGTATCAAAGTAAATCAACTTAGAAAGAGCAATGGATAAAAGTTGTAGAGAAAGATTTTCATTGGAGATTTGGAAGAACTTTCTAACTACTCAAGCTATCCAAAATTGAAAATGAGAGAGTAGATTACTAGAGGTAGTCAAGCAAAGGCTGGATGACTATTTGCCAGGTATGTTGTACAGTTATCCCTTCCACATCGAGGGAGTTAGAGGTACTCCTGTGATTTAGAAAATCCTCATAAAAGTTTTTGGTCCTCCCTTACTATCAGAGAAGAATTCTGAATATTATGGTATTAAAAGATAAAATATATAAGAGTATAAAATACTGCACATATATTTTATGCATTTCTGAATTTCTAAACTTGTCTGTTGACCTTTGTGTGTTGTCTTCCATAAAACTCTCCCCAAAAATGCCATTTAATTTCTTATACCAACTATATGTTAAAGCCATAATGGGGAAAATTGTATGACTTGAACTAGATGACCTTTGAAGTCCCTTACAACATGAGAATTCTATGACTTTATGACCATGTGATTCTAGGATCTGGGTACTCTTTCAATGGTAAGAGTTTTATTACAGGAACTTCTGAGATCAAAGATGGTGGAGTAAGAAGTAAGTTGCTCTCACCCTCCCTTATTGACCTCTAAAAGCCCAGAAAATTTCACCCAGGAAAAATCCTGGAAGAATTGAGCCAGCAGAAAGGTGGAGTGCAGCAGTCTTGTGATTCAGAAAAGTTGGGGGATTCATGAAAAAGGTCCCACTCACTCTGGGGAAGGGAGAGCAGTATAGGACAGGAGATGTCCCAACAAGTAAGCAGCAAGCCCCAACTCAACAAACCAGGGGGAAATCCTGAGCCCTAGGGTGGTGGAGCAAGCAAGCACCAACACCAGGACCTCCAAGTGTCTCACCACAGGCAGGGGAACCAATTAACACCAGGTCAGAAAACCATCATGTGCTCTTGGGGGCAGGCATCCTCCAGCAGTCAAACCTCCTTGTGCTTCAGTACAACTCCAAGAAGCATGGCTACAGGCAGGCAGGCATCCTTTGACATCAAAGCCTTGTAGTGCTTCAAAGCAGCCTCCATGTGCAGGCATCCTCCAGGGACCAGACCCCCCAGAACACCCCAAGAACTTGAGTCTTGCTGACCCCACCTCAGAACAAGTTAAGCTGCCAGATCCCTACAGTGTCCAGGTGCCAGCACCTGAGACCCCAGCACACAAAGCTAATGACCAAGTCCCAGCCCCTAGCACAAGAAGCTCTGGTCAGTGTCCCCTGTATTCCAGTAGAAGACCTCAAATTTAAAAGTTAGAAAATAGGCAAACACCATGAACAAAAAGCAGAAACAGACACTCACCATTCCTAGTATGGGTAAAGGGAAGATCAAGTCATAAATTCAGAAGAGAACAACACTGTCAATATTTACACATCCAAAACCTCAAAGGGGAATATGAACTAGTCTCAAGTCCCAGAAGTCTTCTTGGAAGAGATCAAGAAAGATATTAAAAGTCAGATAAGAGAGGTAGAAGAAAAATTTGGAAAAGAATTGAGAGGTATGCAGCTTAGAAAAGGAGGAACAAAAAATAGACTGTAGAAAACAAATCCTTAAAAAGTAGAATTGGGCAAATGGAAAAGGAGGCACAAAAACTCACTGAAGAGAGGAACTCCTTCAAAAGCAAAATGAGCCAAATGGAAAAGAAGGTTCAAAATCTTTTTTTTTTAAAGCCAAAGAAAACAAAGTTTATTAAGGATTTGCCAAATTAGGTTGCCTCTTATGGAACCTAAGCTTTTGTAACGCTTGCATTCACAAGCAGGCCAGATAGAATCCCAGCTAGACAGAGTCTGAGCTGGATTGAATCTGAGCCAAGAAGGTTCAAAATCTAATTGAAGAAAACAACTCGTTCAAAATTGTAACTGAGTGATTGAAAGCTAATGACTATGATACATGAAGAATCAGTGAAACAAAATCAAAAGACTGAAAAAGTAGAAAAAATGAAACATAAAACACCTCACTAAAAAAGATTTGGAAAATAGATCTAGGAGAGATAATTTAAAAATTACTGCTCTATCTGAAAGGCATGGTGAAAAAAAGAGCATGGACAGTATCTTTCAAGAAGTCATCAAGGAAAACTGCACTGAGGTCCTAGAACTAGAGGGTAAAATAGTCATTGAATTAATCCACTCATCACCTCCTGAAAGAGATCCCAAATTGAAAACTCCAAAAAATATTGTAGCCAAATTCCTAAATTATCTGGCAAAGAGAAAATACTGCAATCAGCCAGAAAGAAACAATGGAAATATCATGTAACCACAATCAAGATTATACAGAACCTTGAAGCTTCTACATTAAATGATCAGAGAGTTTGGAATATGATATTACATAAGACAAAGGAGCTTGGACAACCAAGGATCAATACCTAGTGAAATTGAGCATAATCTTTCAGGGGAAGAGATGGACATTCAAAAAATGAGCAACTTCCAAACCTTCCTGATGAGAAGACCAGAACTCAACAAAATTTGAACTTCAAATAATAGACTCAAGAAAGGCATAAAAAGATAAACAGGAAAAAACATGCTATTATTAAGGGGAAACTGTTTGTATTCCTACAAGGAAAGATGATACTTCTAACTTTTGAGAGCTATATCTTTATTACAACATTTAGAAGGGGTATACATAGATAGCATAAGTGTGAATTGACTTAATGTGATATTTAAAAAAATTAAATTAAGTGGTGAAAAGGGATTGTACTAGGAGAATAGGAAAGGATAAGGCAGAAAAGGGTATCACATTGCATGAAGAAGCACAAAGACCTATTACAGTAGAAGGAAAGAAGGGAGGAAGATGAGCATTGTTTGAACTTTACTCTCATCAAATTTGGTCAAAGTAGAAATAATATAATCAATTAGGTATAGAAATCTACCCCATAGGAATAGGGGAGAAAGGGGAAAGAAAAGGTGAATAGAAAGGAGTGAAGAAGTAGTAAGGTAAAAGGGGAAGAAAACAGAGGGGGCTAATAGAAGGAAGGGCAAACTGAGGCAGGTAGTGATCAAAAGCAAAACTCTAATGAGCAAGGAAAGGCAGAAAAGAGAGAAATAAGCATAAACAGAGGGGAAAATAGGATGGAGAGAAAAACAGACAGTAATTAAAACTGTAATGTGAATGGGATGAACTCTCCCATAAAACAGAAATAGATAGCAGAATGAATTAAAAACCAGAATCCTACAATATGTTGTTTACAAGAAACACATTTGAAGCAGAAGGATATACACAGAGTAAAGGTAAAAAACTGGAGCAGAATATATTATGATTCAGCTGAAGTTAAAAAAGAAAAGCCGGGTTAGCAATCCTTATCGCAGACAAAGTAAAAATAGATCTAATTTAAAAAGATAAGGAAGGAAACTATAGCCTGCTAAGTGGTACTATAAACAATGATTTAATATCATTACTAAACATATATTTATCAAGTGGTATAGCATCCAGATTCTTAGAGGAGAAGATAAGGGAGTTACAAGAAGAAATAGACAACAAAATTATACTAGTGAGGGACCGCAACCTCTCTCTCTCTCAGAACTAGATAAATGTAGCCACAAAATAAACAAGAAAGGAGCTAAGGAGTTCAACAGAATTTTTAAAAAGCTAGATATGGTTGACCTCTGGAGAAAACTGAATGGGGACAGAAAGGAATATACCTTTTTCTTGAAGGTACATGGCACCTCCACAAAACAATGACTACAAATCGAGACATAAAATTCTCACAATCCAATGCAGAAAGTCAGAAATATTAAATACATCCTTTTTCAGATCATGATACAATAAAAATCACATGTAAAAAAGGGCCAGGGAAAGACAGACTAAAAATAAATAGTAAACTAAAAAATCTAATCCTAAAGAATGAGTGGTACAAACAACAAATGACAGAAACAATAATTTCATCGAAGAGAATGACAATAATGAGACAATATATCAAAAATTATGGGATGCAGCGAACATGAACCATAGGGGAAGTTTTACATCTCTAAATGCTTACATGAATAAAATGGAGAAATAAGAGATCAATGAATTGGGCATGCAACTAAAAAAAATCTAGTAAAAGAATAAATTTAAAATCTCCAGTTCAGTACCAAATTAGAAATTCTGAACACCAAAGGAAAAATTAATAAAATTAAAAATAACTATTGAACTAATAAATAAAATTACGATCTGGCTTTATGAAAAAAAAGAATAAAATAGATAATCCTTCAGTTCATTTGATTTTAAAAAAAAAATCAAATTACCAGGATCAAAAGTGAAAAGGGTGAATTCACCACCAATTATGTTCAACTGTATGCAAATAAATTTGATAACCTTAGTGAAATAGATGAATATTTACAAAAATATAGCTTGCCCAGATTAACAAAAGAGAAAATAAAATACTTAAATAACCGCATTTCAGAAAAAGAAATTGAACAGTCCATCAATGGACTCCCTAAGAAAAAATCTCCAGGACAAGATAGATTTACAAGTGAATTCTATCAAGCATTTAAAAAACAATTACTTCTAATACTATATAAAGTATTTGGGAAAATAGGTGAAGGAGTCCTAATAATTCTTTTTATGATATGGTGTTGACATGTAAACTGGGAAGAGCCAAAACAGAAAGAAAATTAAAGAAGAATTTCTCCAATGTATATAGAGGCAAAAATTATAAATAAAATATTAGCAAAGAGATTATAACAACTTATCTCTAGGATAATACTCTATGATCACGTAGGATTTATACCAGAAATGCAGGGCTGTTCAATGTTAGGAAAACTATCAGCTTAATTGGCCATATCAACAACAAAACTAACAGAAATGACATGATTATCACAATAGATGCAGAAAAAGCATTTGACAAAATATAACACCCATTCCTATTACAAACACTGGAGAGTATAGGAATAAATGGAGTATTCCTTAAAATGTTAACTAGCATCTACCTAAAACCTTCAGTAAGCATCATATGTAATGGGGATAAGCTAGAAGCATTTCCAATAAGATCAGGGGTGAAACAAGGATGTCCATTACCACCACTATTATTCAGTATGGTACTCAAAATGTTAGCATTAACAATAAGAAAAAGCAATAAAATAATTGGAATAGGCAAATAAGAAACAAAGTCATCACCCTTTGCAGATGATATGATGGATACTTAGAGAACCCTAGAGAATCAAGTAAAAAAGTACTTGAAATAATAAACAACTTTAGCAAAGTTGCAGGACACAAAATAAACCCATATAAACCACTGGCATTCTAATATATTCCTAAGAAAGCCCAACAGCAAGAGACAAAGAGAAATTCCATTTAAAATTATAGACATTTTAAAACATTTGGGAGTCTGCCTGCAAAAAAACCCCAATAAATATACGAAGACAGTTACAAAATAGTTTCCATGCAAATAAAGTCAAATCTAAATAATTAGAAAAATATCAGTTACTCATGGGTAGACTGAGCTAACATAATAAAAATGACAATTCTACTTAAATTACTTATTAAATGCCATATCAATTAAACTATCGAAAAGTATTTTATACATCTACAAAAAAAAACAATAACAAAATTCATCTAGAAGAAGCAAAGTTCCAGAATATCAAGAGAATTAATGAAAAGAAATATAAGGGAAGATGCCCTAACTGTACCAGATCTTAAATTGTATTATAAAGCAGCAATAATCAAAACTATTTGGTACTGGCTAAGAAATAGAGTGAATAGATCAATGGAATATGCAAGACACAGTAGTCAATGACTATAGGATTGTACTATTTGATAAATCCAAAGACTCTAGATTCTGGGATAAGAACTCATTACTAAACAAGAACTGCAGGGAAAACTGGAAAATAGCAATAGCAGAAATTAGGCATACACCAACACCTTACACTGTACACCAAGATAAAGTCAAAATAGGTACATGATTTAGATATAAAGGCTGACTTTTTTTTTAATAAATTTATTTAACTTTTTACATTAATTTTCACAAGATTTTGGGTTCCAAAATTTTCTCCTCATTTGTCCCCTCCCCCCTCCCCAATACACTGGACATTTTAATTACCCATATCACCAATCTGCCCTCTCTTCTATCATCCCTCCCTTCCCTTACCTCATCTTCTCTTTTGTCCTGTAGGGCCAGATAACTTTCTATTCCCCATTATCTATATTCCTTATTTCCTAGTAGCAAGAACAATACTCAACAGTTGATCCTAAAACTTTAAGTTCCAGTTTCTCCCCATCCCTCCCTCCCCACCCATTCCCTTTGGGAAGGCAGACAATTCAATGTAGGCCATATCTGTGTAGTTTTGCAAATGACTTCCAT
>CM053774.1:59163040-59188834 GCA_028658325.1 Potorous gilbertii | reverse complement strand
TTCTATGTCTTTCCCTGATGGTAAGCATTGTTCTTCCTCATCTGAAAGGATGGGAGGAGGTATCTGTTCACCAAGAAAGTAACCTTCTATGGTCTTATTTTTTTCCCCTTTTTCTGGGCATTTTCCCAGGCAGTTACTTGACTTCTGAGTTTCCTCTCTACATCCACCTTGCCTCCAGTTCCACCCAGCTAGTGCTTGGGTCTGAGATTCAAGTGCTGCTCCCCAGCCTCAGGACTTTCGGCAGCAGGCCTGGCTGCTATTCAGTGTGAGACTCAGTTGATGAGCTCAGGTGGGAGCAGGGCAGCCACATGGGGCTCAATTCCCTCAGGAGGTTTATGTGGAGACTTTCAACAATGGATCCGAGCTCCTGTCTGCTTTGGGAGCCCCTGTCTGCTGCTGACTCTGCCACTGCCTTCCAAAGGGGCCTGAGTTATGGAGACACCCTGCTCCCCTCTCGGCAAGCTGAAAAGACCTTTGGCGCCTGTGGGTGGAGGGACCTGCACTGCCACTGGAGATTCTGTCCCTGAACCCTGCTCAGATCTGCTCCTCTCAGTGCTGTGTGGCCAAGGCAGGGCTGGGCTCTACTCCAGGTCCAGTGTGTCACAGACCTTTCGTGTCGGTTTTTCAGGTCTCTCTGGGACAGAAATCTCCTCCACTCCATTGTTCTGTGGCTTCTGCTGCTCCAGAATTTGTTGGGAGTTCTTCTTTATTTTATGGGTTGTTTGTTAGGAGCTAGCATATGTGCATCTTTCTACTCAGTCATCTTGGCTCCTCCAAAAATGGATAATTTTGGTTACATTAAATTAATAAGCTTTGGCACAAAACCAATGCAACCAAGATTAGAAGGAAAGTAGAAAGCTGGAAAACAATTTTTATAGTCAGTGTCTCTGATAAAGTCCTCATTTCTAAAATATAGACAGAACTGAGTTGAATTTACAAGAATACAAGTCATTCACCAATTGATAGTCAAAGGATGTGAACAAGCAGTTTTCAGAGGAAGAAATTAAAGCTCTCTATAGTCATATGAAAAAATGCTCTAAATCACTATTGATTAGAGAAGCGCAAATCAAAACAATTCTGAGAAACCACATCACACCTATCAGATTGACTAACATGACAAAACAGAAAAATGATAAATGTTGAAGATGTAGGAAAATTAAAACACTAATGTATTGTTGGTAGAGTTGTGTAGTGATCCAGCCATTCTGGAGAGCAATTTGGAACTATTCCCAAAGGGCTATAAAAATGTGCATACCCTTTAACCTAGCAATACTACTTCTAGGTCTGTATCCCAAAGAGATCATAAAAACAGGAAAAGAACCCACATGTACAAAAAATATTTATATCAGCTCTTTTTGTGGTAACTAAGAAATGGAAATTGAGGGGATGCCCATCAGCTGGAGAATGGCTGAGCAAGTTGTGGTATATGAATGTAATGGAATACTATTGTACTGAAAGAAAAGATGAGCAGGGGGACTTCAGAAAAACCTGGAAAGATTGATGCTAAGTGAAATGAATAGAACCAGGAGAATATTGTACACAGTAACAGCCACATTGTGCAGTGTGACTCTCAGCAAGACGATGATCTAAGACAACTCCAAAATAGACATAATGGAAAATGCTGTCCACATTCAGAGAAAGAGCTCTGGAGTCTGGATGCAGATGGATGCATACTATTTGCTTTCTTTTTCTTTTGTTTTGTTTTGTTTCTTCTTTCTTGCAGTTCCTCCCATTAGTTCTAATTCTTCTTTACATCATGACTAATGTGAAAATATGTTTAATATGAATGTAAAAGCAGAGCCTATATCAGATCACATGCCATTTTGGAGTGGGAGGAAGAAAGGGGGAGAAAATTTAAAACTCAAAATCTTATGGAAGTGAATTTTGAAAACTAAAAATAAATTAATTAGTTATATTTAAAAAGAAAAAGAAAAAATAGTTTTATTATAGCTTTATTACCCTGTGTGATTCTTTCCTGTATCATCCATAAATCCTCTATTGATGACAAGTTTGCCTTACATTAAGTCTTTTTTTATAATTTACTGCAGCTTTGGGGCTTATCTTTTTTTTCTCTTACTCTTCCTATAAGACCAGCTCACCAACTTTTGATATAGTTCGTTTCCTGAACAATATCCTTTGTTTCACATCTCATGTGCAACTCATTCTTGGAAACAGACCATGGTTGACTTACACCCAACATATTGCTCTTTGAACCACCTGCAATCTGTCTTTAAATAGAGCATAACTCCTTGAAAGCAAGGATTGTTTCATTTTCATCTTTGCATCTCCAGTGCCCAGATCAGTGTCAAGTACATGATGAATGCTTAATAAATTATGATTGATTGGCTGATCCTTTAAAGAGTCTCAGTCAAGAAGCATTTACTTAGTGTCCACTCTGTGCCAAAGTACTGTACTAAGTGCTGAGGATATGTAAAGGAAGGCAGGAGACAGTACCTGATCTCAAAGAGCTCACAGTCTAATGGGGAAAAGATCATAGGAAAAGATTACACATTATTCTCACCCAGCTAGCATTATTTCTACCTATATAGCATTACTAGAAGAACATGGATATTTTTGAAAGCTCAGTTTTTATGTCAAGGATCAATCTAGGATTGTCAAAAATACTGAGCTATTTCCCAAATGTAGTTATAACCTGCCCTCTTCCTCCAATTAATTCTGTGCCCTGCTCACTGTCCTCTGCTGTGCCATATATACAGAGGAACTAACTCAGTGGGATGCCCATAGTCTAGACTCCAGGCATTCTTCAATGATTTTGTTTTTTCCTAGGTGCTGTATTAGGCTCATTTCTTTTGAATGCTCATGGGATCTCAATGAGCAAGCTCTGTGATGCATGTTCAGCAAAAGGTCATTGGCAAATTTGAGTATCTAAAGGCTCTCATCATGCATCTATCTTCCATTTCTATCCCATCCAGGATATTCTTAATGACACTGGGGAACTTCCTATTTCATGTCTTACTTGGCATTGATAATTAGAAGTCCTTTGATCAAAGTTATCTTAGTTGTTAAATCTAATCAGGGATTCTAGTATGTCTTAAAATATTCATAGAACTGGCCTTGTTAGAGGAAAATCTTTGAGGAAAAGGTGCTTAACTTGAGTTACATGAATATGTTTTTAAAAAATGTTTCAATGATTGCATTTCAATATAATTGGTTTCCTTTGTAATGTGATGTCTTTTATTTTATTGATTTTAAAATGTTATTCTAAGAAAGGGTCCAGAGGCTTCCCCAGACTGTCCAAGGGGTCTAGAACACAAAACAAGGTTAGGAGCACCTGATTGAAGAGCATATTTTTGCCACTAAGTCAAATTTGTTTAATTAACCAAGAGTCACCATGGTCAGAGTTTTTATTCCCTGTAACTTTCAGTCCATTTTGTTCAAAGATGCGGGGTGTACAAACAGGGCTGGGAGAGGGTGAAGGTGGGGAAAGAGAAGCATCAAAAAATAATGCTGTCTTTTATAGTCAATTGTTTTAATCATTCCATTGCAGAGACAAGAATGAAGGTAAAAGACATTGCCTAGCTATCTTTTATTGATAGAAACAGTCATACGGGTTATATCTCTCCTCAACCAAAGAGAGTGAAAAATTATCCTTAGTGACAGGCTGGGTGACAGGCAGCTAAGCTTAAAGCTGCTGCAACAGCTGCCATAACTGCCCAACTACAGCCTTTGAGAGTGTCCTAACTTGCAGTTGTCACTGCTTTTCTCCCTCAATCCCTGGGCCTATGAGATCTGAGTGTAAAAGAACAATATGCTGTTAATAGTTTTCCTTGTCATATCCTTGTATATAGCTTTGCAAACATTTGTTTGCATATTATCTCCCCCATTGCTGTGAGCTCCTTGAGGGCAGGGACCATCTTTTGCCTCTTTTTGTATCCACAGTGGTTACTACAGTGCTTGATGAATGATTATTGATTGATTGACTGATTGATTGATTAGGTACCAAGAAGTGCCAATGCATGGCAGCTCAGGATGCTTTGGGGCTAAAAGAGAGGATAAGTGTAAGAGGGTGTATGATTTGGGAGGGGGTGTGTTTGAGAGGAAAATGAATTGGATAGGATAAAATATGCTTTGGTGTAAATCTCTGACAGAAAATCAAATGAGATAATTATGTAAACTACTTGGTTATTCAGTCATGCCTGATTCTACATGATCCCATGGACCTTATCTATGGGGTTTTCTTGGCAAAAATACTAGAATGGTTTATGTCTCCATTTTACAGATGAGACACTGAGGAAAATAGGGATTAAGTTATTCATGGGCACACGAGTAAGTACCTGAGACCGCATCTGAACTCAGAACTTTCTGACTCCAAGACCAGCACTGTGCACTGCACCATCAAACTGATCTTATGTCATTTAGTTATGTCTGATTCTTTGTGACCCTGTGGACCCCTCTCCATGGGATTTTCTTGGTAAAGATACTAGTGATTTACTATTCCTTCTCTAATAGTAGAGGTTAAATTTCTTGGCCAATGTCACACAGCTAGGAAGTTTCTGAGACTGGATGTGAACCCAGATCTTCCTGACTCTAAACCCAATGCTCTATCCACTGGGTCATCTAGCTGCCTCTGTGTAAAACACTAGGCAAACCTTAAAGCATAACATAAATGCCAGTTATTGCTATTATTAGCATGTGAATAGAAGTGGGTAGAATTGTCTCAGAAGGGAAAAGAAGCAAGAATTAGGTGGAAGTATGACTCATAAGGACTTTGTTTTAATTTAAATATTGGCAGAGAGAGGAGCAAGTCAAGGGGCACAGCCATCCAGGCGATTGGTAAAACCTCAGATTGAGTTCCCAGAAGACTTAAGTGTTATTGGTATTAACTGATGTGACTTAGGAAGCAGAATCTTACCAGAGGCTCAAGAAAAAATCTGGGTACAGTTCTGCCTGGCGGCTTTAAAAATGTAAAAATGTGCCTATTGGGATCCCTACTCTAAATTGCTAAGTAAAATGAAAGCAGGTTTAAAAGACTCCAGCTTCTTCCATGACCTGGGGAACATCTAATCATAGATTTAATCTGAACTCATATTAAGTGGAGTACAGTGGGAGAAGTGTTAAAGTTAGAAGAGAAATTGGTTGAATAAGGACAGGAACTAGACACTGGACTATAATTTCATTGATACAGTGCAAGTGGTGCCAAATTTATATAGAAAGAAGGGCCATTAAGCCATACATAAGGATCCCTGCAGGGGCACATTGACTTAGAAAACTACATATTAACATTATCTACATCATATTGTATTTTTAATCTATTTTGTAAAATATCTCCCAGTTACATTTTAATCTGGGCAAGCTCAGGAGTGTTACAGGTCACCCACAAGCTGCCAGTTCAATACCTCTACATAGGGAATTCCTAGGTGAGGAAATTTCCTTTACTTATATAAGTAGGCATCTTTTGTGCAACTTAAATGATTAGGGAGTCCTACAGGGTACTAAGAGATGGTAATATGCCTTGATAATTTATAGGTGAATTTAAAAACATGGCCCAAGAAAAATGTGTCAAAAATATACCGGCATACATACAAAAATATATGTGGAAGATTGTTTCTAAATGTATTAAATAACTGATTTTTTTTTTAAAAAAAAAAAAGAAATTTTGGGCGAGCTTTGTGATTTCATTGGCCTAAAATATTCCACATGACGGAACTCCCTCTCTTCATATAGATAAGCACCTGTTCTCCAATCTAACATTGGCACAGAGACAGAAGGACTTGCTCAGAGACACACAGCCAGAGGAGGAAATGGAATCCAGACTTTCGGACTCTGAGGCATACTCTACGAACCACTGCAAGGCTGTCTCTTCAACTCTTGAAGCCTAGGTTCAAATCTCAGTCTGATGCTCACTACTGATAGGACTTTGTACTTAACCTCTCTAGGTATTCTCATCTATAAATGATCTTGGATTAGATGATCTCTTTCAACTCTAGGGATATAAACTTATGATTCTAAAATCTTTGTTGAAAGCCTGTCAAAGAAAAGACAAAGGCTATAAAATGAAAAGATGAGAGATGGAATGATGAACCTCACCAGTAGGTAACTGAGTTCCTTTGGGACAAAAGATAAATAAATTCCAGTTAATTCAGATTTCCTGAAACAAGCTTCAAAGACAGAAATAATATGACAGTAAATGTTCCAGTCAGAGTGAAATCATCAAGAAAGCCAAATATAGTCCACATTTAGGGGAAATGATGGGGGCGGGGGGGAAACCAATGCTTAACCTTGTGGCATGGACCTGTATTTTATAACAGAAATTGAGCAAATCCAATCACTATAATCTAGTGATTCATTTAAGTCAAAGAATGCAGAATTATTATCCACAGGTATCTACAGAAGGCATTGTTGTCAAGAATAATAAAGTGATTGAGTATCTCCTGTGGATGAGGCATCCAATTTACCTTTAGAATTGGCCTTCCTTGAATTTCTTCATGCTATTATATTTGAGTTTTCATCTACATTTACCATATTCAAGCTGTAGTTTTTTGTCTTATCCCTTTATGACATTATAAGCTCCATTAAGGTTGAGACTGTCATTTTTTTTCATCTTTTTACCCCGCCCCAGAGATAGTTTAGTGTCCTTCTTAAAGGAGGCACACAATTTAATTTCTGTGTATCATAGACATAAAAACACAGTCCTTGAAATCAAGTTCCTGTGTTCTACTACAGTTTTCCAGTCTGGTACAACGTTCTTATCATGGAAGACATAGGACATATTTGAAAGTGTCCAGGCTTGGAAGGAAGGCAGAAAAAAAACATAAGAATTTATCAAGTACCTACTATGTGCCAGGCACTGTGCTTAGCACTCCAAAAATACTCTCATTTAACAACCCTTGGAAGTAGGTGCTAATGATAATCTCCATTTTACAACTGAGGAAACTGAGGCCCAGAGAAAGTAAATAATCTGCCCAATGTCACAAAGCTATCTGAAACAGCAAGGTATTTGTATTGAAATACAAATGTCTGATCCCAAATTCATTACTCCATCATGCCTGGGTTTGAATCCTGCCTGATCTACATAAGGCAAGTCACTTTTATGGGCCTCAGTTGTTTCAATTGCAAAATGAGGAAAGAGTACAAGATGTTCTCTAAGAGTACAAGATGTTCTCTAAGGTGCCTTCCAACTTAAAATCCTACAGGAGATTTACTTTACTCTTTGAAGCTGGTTCTGATAAATTGATAAAAATGTATTACTTTCACTAAAAATAATAAACAGATACTCATTTATAGGTTAAAATGTACACTCTGAATTATACCTCTTCTAAATTTTTTTACTGAAATCTTTTCTTCACATCATTTGTGTCTCTCTCCCCTCAGCCATTCCTTACACAACTATAATAATATTTACAACAATAAATAGCTAACATTTATATAGCATACCAAAGCACTCTACACATGCAACTTCATTTGATCCTTACAACTTGTAAAACAGGTGCTATTTTTGTCTCCAGTTTATAGGTGAGGAAACAGAGGGTAGAAGACGGTAAGTAACTTGCCCAGAGCCACACAAATATTAAAGGTCTGAAAAGTAGGATTTGAGCTCAGGTCTTCCTAAGTCCAAGTCCCAAACTCTTTCTACTGAGTTACTTAGCTGACTCAAAAAAGAAAAAACCCCCAAAATTGAGCAAAACTAGCCTCCAATAAAGGCTAGGAGGTATATTCTTCTATTTGGGGGGGGTTGGAGTGAGGGAAGAATAAGGTTGTTCATTATCAGTTCATAGCATTCATTTTCAATGTCTTTGGTGCTCTTGTTTTGCTCCATCTGCATTGTTGTAGTCCTATATATTGCTTTCCTTTCATTTCTGTTTACTTCATTTTGTACCATATTAGTTCCAATAAGTCATCTTATGGTTCTCTGTAGACATTATATTCATTATTTCTTAGAGCACATAAGTATGCCACAACTCATTTAACTATTCCCTCAATCAATGAGTCATTGATTTAAATCAATTTAACCATTCCCAAATCAATGGAAACTTTGTTTCCAGTGCTTTGCTACTACAAAAAATATTAGAAATATTTTGGCATATATAGGGCCTCTCTTTTTGTCATTGATTTCATTGGAATAAATGCCCATCAATGGGACTTGTTGATCAAAAAATGGATGTTTTTGTTCATTTCTTTGTATGATTCCAAATTGCTTTCCAGAGTGGTTGAACCATTTCACAGCTCCAACAGCAAGTTACTGTGCCTGTCTTACCACAACTCCTCTATGCGGAATGCTCAGTTCTATTACGTGACCTGAATGACTTTGAGGGAAGAGTTACTTTCCTATTCAATTTCCTTCTCTTTAAATGGAGGGAATTGGACAAAAAAGGGGGGGAGGCTCCCATTTATCAAAAAGATATGGGAAATATTTAGTGAATAACTACATCATCCTATGGAAATAGTTTAGAAACTTTGAATTGACTTCCAATCAATGAAGTTAAGAATGTTGGTATATCCTTAGAGAAGAAAAATGAATCTATTTTACTTACATGAAATTTCATGGTAAACTGTGGACTTTATTTCCTTTCATGTTGAATGGGGGTAGAGGAATATTTACCAAAAAGCCAAGGAGTGCTGTGACTAAAGAAAGCTTGACTTCAAGGTAGGGGCCTATCTATTTAAGTTTTACACTTTAAAATACAATTTTATGTAAATGAAACTTTATTTACAACTGTACAACTTTCTTTAAAAATGTAAAAATTATTCTTACCTCTCAGACCATATAAAAACAAGCAGCACACAATATTTGCCAACTCTTCGCCTAGACTAGATGATCTACAAAGTCTCTTTAAGCCCTAACATTCTATTATTAGAAATAGAATAGGATATCCAAGAGAGGAAAAATCACAAGAATAGTAGGAATATTTAGGAAGAATTGAGAAAATAAGTAGCATTTGTATTGGGTCTTGAAGATTTGGGCAAATGAGTAAGATTGCAAAGGTATTACAGGTTTAGGTAGAAACAAGATAGTAGCATGGTCTTTTTGATTTCTCATTTTAAAAATTGATTTTTCAGTGGGCTCACAACTGTCTCATATTTTGCTAATCATACACATATCCATTAATCACATGATCTCTCCTTGCCAAAGTATATTGGGTATGCTAAGCAGCTAAAGAAGAAGGAAAAGTAAACAAACACTTAACATCCTGTAATCATTCATTCTCCACCTGTATCCAGCATATAGCAACAAGCATTATTTTATCCAGGTAGACTGCATTCCAAAACGTCATTGGTTATTCTCTTTTGCCACTTAATATTAAGTATGGCTCATGAGTGAAGCTATTGAAATTGCCCAAGAAGCTTCCTAGGGTAACATATTTAGGTTTTGCAGCCTCAAAAAAGGTTGGTTATACACTAACATTTCTCTGTAAATCTTTACATAGGCCTGGAGTTTAATTCACACTTCTTTGACAGACAGTTTCCCAAAGATATACATGGGTTTTTGTCAATTCACTTTTCATCTTCCTGAGGCATATAAATTATGTATGATGTATTAGGTAGCAAATTTCAGTGATGCCCTGAAGTATTCCCATGAAAAATCTAGTTAATGTGGTTGGTTTCTCTGGTGGAGCAGAGAACCATAAGATGACTTGTATTGCAACTAATATGATACAAAATGAAGTAAACAGAAATAAAAGGAAAGTAATGTATACAATGACTACAACAATGCAACATCAAAGAAACTGATAGAAGAATATACCTCCTTGCCTTTATTGAAGGCTAGTTTTGCTCAACTTTTTTGAGTCAGCTAAGTGACTTAGTAGAAAAAATTGGGACTTGAACTTCTTCTGTAGGGTATATCTTTAAAACAACTTGGTGTGCTTAGAAATCACAAGCTGTCTTTCATCTCCCCTGGGTAGCTCTCCTACTTTGCAGCAGGATAATCAGAAATTAATATAACAGATAGGTTCTTTCCTTGTGACCAGTCAAATAAACAGAGCAAAGAAAAACACTGGAAGGTTCTTGTTTCCAGATCCATATTCTTCTGACCATGTTTCATTAAGATATCCTCAGTCACACAATACACTCTTATACACAAAAAAACAGAATTTTTAGAAAAATACTCCCAATAGATGGTTTCCTGTTGTGTCCTCCTACCCTGTCCTTTGTACAATCTCTGGAAATAATGGTACTTCACTGGAAATAAAAAGGAGTATTTTTAGAGTAGAGGGCATACTGTGAAAAACAGAAAGGAAGGATAAAGAAGCAAAGAGGAATAAAAATTGAATAATGCCAAGTGAATACATATTAGTTTGCTTTTCTTTAGGAAGATAAACAACTCTGAAGAATGGTCCTGCCATGTAAGAAATCTCTGTGATGGAAGTTGGAGGAGAAGGAGGGGGAAAATGGGAATGCAAGGGAGCACAGAAGAGAAAAACATAAATAAAGGAAGAATCAAATCAAATTTGCCCAAGGGAGGAAGAATGGCTGTTACCCAACATTCCCTTTTCATGAGGCAACTATGTAAAGGAACCAGGGCTCTTATTTCATAGAAGACAGTAGCTTCTCTGTGAGAGATTTCCTGAATTTAACCCATGTTGTAAAACTTCAACAAATCTCTCTAAAAGAAATATGATTTGTTATATTTTATAAGATTATATTTGAGCAGCAATAAACAAAGCACATCCTATCCTAAAAAGTGGGCTTTCACTTTAAAAAACAAACAAAATAGGTTGATCCTTTATCTTATTTGATCAATTCAATGCTAATAGCCCCTTCATAAATCTTCATTCCTCACTGAAACTGACAGTGAATATACAAGAAGATAAAGGAGACAGGTGAAAGATGAATTGTGAAGGATGATGCTGAATGAATGAAGGACGGTTATGCCAGCAAGACCAAGTTTTGATCTTTTACCTCTCCCTCTTGATATTCTAATAACATCTACAATAGAGATTATCACAAACGTATATGCGTATGTGCACACATGCACACGTACACACACATATACACACAGCAATCATATCAGATAGTAGTATACCAACATGTGGGTGATTTGAATGACAGTCCTGATCAGATTCATGCAGAGATCATCACATTTGTGATCATACTTTGTCCCTTTCTTTATCTCATTTTAGTTGTTCCCAATTATCTCCAAGAATTAAGGTCTCTCTCAAAAAGTCTCAGTCCCTTGCCATCATCTAGGGCTTCCTCCAGACTTTACTTCACACAATTGAGAATGCTTTAAACCAGGACTTCTTGCCCTTTGCTGTGTGATAGACCCTGTTGGCAGTCTGGTAAAACCTATGGAATCTTTTTCAGAAAACTGTTTTTAATTGCATAAAACAAAATACATAGGATTATAAAGCAAGCCAATTATATTGAAATAAAGAAGTAATATTTTTTCCCATCCAAGTGGACAGATATCTACACTAAGAACCCCAGGATTCAGATGCTGATTCCAGCAGCAGGTTTTCACATACCCTTTCATCTTCTGGACCTTTCCTCCAATGAGCATAGCAATCACAGTGTGAGATCCATGATTCAGCCCCATGCATCAGAATTAAGCTTAAGCCCTCATTGATCAAAGCTTTGGGATGCCCATGTGTATCCAATTAAAAGTTTATTCTGTTGTAATGAAAGCCATTGATGCAGGTCAGAAATGATCATTTTATGGTATGGACCCAGAAGTACAGTTAGTTTCTGTCAGTTTCTTACCTCTTGCCACA
Source organism: Potorous gilbertii (assembly GCA_028658325.1). Taxonomy (NCBI): domain Eukaryota; kingdom Metazoa; phylum Chordata; class Mammalia; order Diprotodontia; family Potoroidae; genus Potorous; species Potorous gilbertii. The sequence continues at coordinate 59,177,162 of CM053774.1, read as the reverse complement.
CCTCCTTAGTTTTCCCCTGTCTTCTCACCTTGACTTTAATTAGAAATTCCTTATTTTTAAAAGCTCCAAGTATTGTCATTGTCCTAATTTTTTAACCAATTCAACAAGCATTTCTTGACTAGCTACAGACCATAGCCTAGTTCCATCTTCCCACACACAAACAAATGCCTTTGGGCTCACAAAGATTCAGTTCACACCTAAGAACTGATCCCCCCAGAAGGGTCTTATCTCTCTTTGGTTTGTAGAGTTTCTCCATGTAGAGTTTCTCTAGAAAAATCTCTAAATATAACTTAGTTTTGACTCATATCTAAGGTTTCCCAAATGTCAATAACAGGGCCTAAGCTCACAGGTACTCAAGGTAGTAATGTACAGGGGTAGGACAGACTTTCACCCCATAGAAAAAATGGAAAGTGTGAAGGACTCAAATGAGTCTCCACATTCAGAGAAACATATAAAGCACTCAATAGTCCACTGACTTCCCTCATCATTTTGACATTATGATGGCTCTTTAGCCCTCTTACAGGATCCTACACACTCTTTGCCACATTTGCACTGTCACTCTATGGTTTGGATTCCCCAGAAGGCAAACACACTTTAGAATTACTGAATAAGCAATTGCTTTCCTAGAAGAAATTGTTCAGTGCCCTAGCTGCTACCCTCTCATGTGCTGGAAAAGTCCTCTTAAGATCTTTTTCTCTCAGACCACTTGAAAGCATATCCCTCACCCACAGACCCTCTGCAAATAGACAATCATTTCTAGTTCCAGCGGAAAGAAAATGTGTACATTTACGGGTACAAGTTCTTACCTTCCCAAACATAGATCAGTTCTGTTGCATGCTAATCTGTCTCCTGAACAGATGAAGGCAAAAAGGAAGTCCAAAAGAGAGAATGAGCTGGTCTATCACTTCACTTTTACAGTTCATATTGAGGGATGGCTCCTCAGACAAGGGTCCATTTCTTTGAAGCCTAGGCTATCAATCATCTAAAAAACAGCCCTAGTCACTGGGAACCAAATAGGAATTCTGAGTCTTCTTGACAAAGTGCCACTCCAATCCATCTTCCATTCAGTCACTTAAATGATTTTCCTAAAGTGTAGGCCCAATCATCACACATGCACACACACACACACACACACACACACACACACACACACACACACACACACCACCTCTCTCCACTCAATAAACTCCAGTGGTTTCCTATTGCCTCAAGAGCAAATACAAAATCCTCTGTTTCGTATTAAAGCTTTTCATAACCTAGAGCCCTCCTAAATTTCCAGTCTTCTTACACCTTACTCTCCAACATGTACTCTTTGTTATAGTGACACTGGCCTTCTAGCTATTGCATAAACAAGACACTCCATCTCTTAGCTCCAGGCATTTCCTCTGGCTGTCCTCTGTCTGGAACACTCTCCCTCCTTTACTCCAAATACTGACCTCTCTGGTTCCCTTTGAGTTCTAATTAAAATCTCACCTTCTACAGTAAACTTTCCCCAAATTCCTCTTAATTCCAGTACCTTCTCTCTTTTATTTCTTATTTATCTTGCATGTAGCTTGCTTTATATGTACTTGTTTGCCTGACATCTCCCCCATTAGATTAGAAGCTCCTTGAGTGTAGGAATTTTCTTTTGTTCTTTTTGTATGCTTTGTGCTTACCAAAGTGCCTTGCATATAGTAGTTGTTATTTAGTCATTTCAGTTGTGTCTGATTCTTCTCAAATCCTTTGTTTTTTTTGTTTTCTTTGCAAAAATACTGGATTAGTTTGACATTTCCTTCTCCAACTCATTTAATAGAAGAGAAAACCAGTGCAAACTATGTTAAGTGACTTGCCCAGTGTTACCCATCTGAAAGTATTTGAGGCCAGATTTCAACCCAGGACTTCCTGACTTCAGACCCAGCACTCTATCCACTGTGCCACCTAAATATTGATTGATAGTCTTATCAAATGGCTATGGGACTCTCTCATACCTACTATATTTAAGGCACTGTACTAGGCTCTGGGGATATGGATGAAAAGCTAAAAGAAGAAAAAGTATCCAAAAGAAATTAGTCAGCAGTGACAAAAAGAAAGGTCAAGAAGGGTGCTAAGGAAAGACTTTCAGACTTACCAAATAAGAGGTTTCTGGTGACCTTTCAGAGACTGATTTCAGGAGAGGGATAGGGGCATCAATCAGACTAAAAGAGGTTGAGGAGGGAATAAGTGGTTAAAAAAAAGGAAAATCAGTGAATATAGACTATTCTTTCCAGAAATTTAGCCAGGAAGGGGAGGAAAATTATAGGATTAAAGAGTAGCAAACATGGGCAAAGTGACTCAAGGAGAAAGATGGCAGGGTTGAGGTAAGGGTTTTTTTTTAAGAATAGGTGAGACCCGAGCATACTTATGAAAACTGGAAAAGAAGTCAGTTGATGAGAATGATGTTGAGTCAAACATTTTTATTATTATTTAACTTTTGATAAAATCCAAGATGTCATGCTTATCCAACTTGCAGCTGCCACAAAGCTAGAACGGATTGTTAACATCCTGGATGAAGGAGTCTGGAGCAGGCTAGGGAGACCTCAGCTTGATTACAAGGACATGAAGTGATATCTTTCAAATCTCAATAGGTAAATTCTGTTCCTATCCTGCCACTACCTGGGGTTAGCACTTACATGCACAATAGAGACCTGTTGGGGGTAAAATGGTTAATTGTATAACTTCAGGGCCAGCTAGCAAGATATCTTATCTTTCCACTTAATTCAAGTGATAAAGTACACTAAAATTAATAGAACTGATGCCACTGTTTTTTCTCCAATATAATATGGCAACAAATCAATCAGTGAGTATTTATTAAGTGTCTACTATATGTCAAACACTATGCTAGGTGCTATAAGTACAAATACAAGGAATTAAACCATCCCTACTCACAAGGACCTTGTAAACTAATGGGGGAAACAAGTTCCTAAATAAGCATTTAGTGTGCAAAATAAATATAAAAAGAATAAATACAAGGTGGTCAAATACAAGGTAGTTTGGGAAGGAGGGCACTAGTAGTTGAGAGGAGCAGGAAGTGCTCTGTGTAGATAGTGGTGCTTGAGCTAAGATTCAAAGAGTTAAAGGTAGAGTAAGAAGAAAATGCTTTCAAGGAATGAGGAAGGGCCAAGACAAAGGTATGGACACTGTGGATTATTGTGAATAAAAAACAGAGACTAGATCACAGAATATGGGAGGACAAGTAATGGACATGGAGGTAAAATATAGGTGGGACCATACTGTGAAGGGCTTTAAAAGCTATCCTAGTAGAAATAGAAAGACCTGGATGCGATCAAGTTGGGGAATGACATGGTCAGATCTATGTTTATCAGATGACTTAGGCAACTACATGGCAGATGGACTAGAGTAGAGAGAGGTTTGAGACACAGAGACCACTTGAGAGGCTGTTACAGTCATCGAGGTAAGAGGTATTGAGTGCCTAAACTAAGATGGTATTCATGTCAAGAAGATATGGTGTCTATGGCAAGAAGAGGCCCAATGCCAGAGATGTTGTAGAGGTACAAACAGCAACTGATTTCATATGCTGTGGGGGTGGAGTGAGGTAGCAAATTACAGTGTCCATAAGAGATCAAGTTTCTGGAGTTCTTCCCAGCATCATCTGGAATGCACTTGGGTTCAGTCACCATACAGACCTTGCTTTCAATGACTTGGATATTTAGGGCTCAAGTAAAAGTTAGCAAAATCGGCATCAAAACTCAGGTTGCTATTTGAAAGTAAGTCTCAGAGAGATCACTGAGGTTCTGTGGAGATTAAGGAAGAGTTCTAGGACCTATATCACACACTGAAAGTGGTGAAGATTTCCTGAAAGGATGAATACAAGAACACACTTTGATAGAGAAACCACTATTTTTATTTCAGAACATTATGTTGTTCTTCATATACAAAGAAGAAGCAACTTACTGACCATCAGCTTGACATACACATCTTCTTTTCTAATCATATGTTTGTATGGTAGGGGCAGAACGGTATGAAGTGTTAGGCTTAGAGTCTTGAGTTCAAATCCTGCATTGGACACATTCAGACACTGGGGAACTTCATACAAATCACAGAAACTATATAGGTAGGATTTGAATGCTTGACAGTTAAGCTTGAGAAAGGACTTCATTTTTCTGGTATGTTATCTTTCCATGTGATCTTCAGACTCTTCCTAAGACAATTCAAATGAAAGTAATTTAATTTCCTGGTATGGTACTGGTATACTATCTAGGGTTCATGGGAATAGAACAATGAGGTCGGCCCAATTGGCTCTGTAGACCTTCAGTCTGGTGGACAGCCTAATACTTCTCTCCCACACTTTGCCTTGGAGCCTCCCAAACACTAAGTTAGCTCTGGCAATGTGTACATCAACTTCATCATCTATATGTACAACGCTGGAAAGTATACTGCCAACGCAAGTGAATTTATCCACAACATTCAAAATTTTCCATTTGTTGTAACTGATGGTTACAACTATGTGTGGATGGTGTGGAGCTGACTGGTGAAAAATCTGTGTTTTCTTGGTGTTATAAAGCCCAAATTAGCACAAGCAGCAGAGAACTGATCTATACTTTGTTGCTTAAGAGGCTGCACTGAAGGCACAATCATTTGTGAACAAAATGCACATACCAACTCTCCCTCCACTTTAATCTTGGTGTGCAGCCTTTTCAAGTTAAATAACTTACAATCAGTATGGCAGGTGATCTTGATGTCATTTTCATCCCCATTGAAGATATCTGACAACATCACTGAAAACATCATGCTAAAAAACATGAGACCAAGAACATAGCCCTGCTTCATTCCACTGATGACTGGGAAAACTTTAGAGCATTTTTTCATTATCTGAAACCTGTTTAAGCATACCATCATGAAAATGGCACACAATACTAACGAACAATTCCAGGAACCAAATTTTGCCATGATTTTTCACAAGCCTTCATGACCGACAATATCAAAAGCCTTGGTCAGACTGACAAACATGTACAAACCTCTGTTCTGCCCCTGGCATTTCTCCTGAGATTGTCAAGAAGCAAATACCATGTCAACTGTTCTTGGCCCTTTCTAAAATCACACTGGTTCTTGGGTAGATAATAATCTTCTAGGTGAAGGATCAGCCTATTAAAGAGGACTCTAGCAAGAATCTTACCAGCAGTGACTAAGATTTCTCCCATGATTGTTACAGGACAACCTATTTCCTTTTCCTTAATAGAGATGGACAACAAAGACATTCTTGAATTCTTCAGGGATAACCTCCTCTCATCATATCACCTGAAAGACTTCAGTCAACTTTTGTATGCACAGTAGACCCCCCTGCCTTATAAATCTCAGCTGGAATAGGATCAGCACCAGGCACTTTGACACACAAGAGGAGCCTAGTGGCATTCAAAACCTTTTCTTCAGCTGGAAGTTCAGCTAGAGAGGTATATGGTTAATGGCTTCAGCACTGCTTGATGAAGATGGGTTGAGAACACTATGGATGTGTCTCAAGGATCATGTCCTTATCACTGAGTTTGTGTCTTGGTCTTCCTTGCCATCATAGTAGTTTTTATCATTAAGTTCTTTTTTATGGGGTTTTTTTTCATTTTTTCCAGCCTATTCCTCACCTTTGAATGTTATATTAAAGTTGGAGTCTGCTCATCTTAAGAGGGGGAGGTCCTACCCCAAGTTTCAGGTTTTTTTTGTAGTACTGTTTTCAGACCTACTTCTGGGGATCTGCAAGTTTTCTGTATTTCCAAGGTGGTATGATCAGGGGAGAGGTTTGGTCACTGTTCTCCTAGTCTGTGCTGTGGTCTACCAAGCAAGGGCCCTAGCACCCCTATATACACAAATACTAGCACTCCTCCTGGTCCTAAAACTATTATGGACAACAGAGTTGCCAATCAACACCAGCTGTACTCAGTGCCAACCAAAGGTCCCCTGGAATCTCTTACCGTGCAGTTGCCCAATCTTCTTACTGCCTCCAGAATGAACGCTCTGGGAGCTGCTGTTGTATTTCCCTCCAAGGTCCACTAAGGCTGGTACCATGTGCACTATAGTCTGGACCAGCCTCCACCCCAGTATCATAGACCCCTCCTGCCAACCTCTTAAGTTTTCTTCCTTTTCAGGACAAATTTTTCAGCTTGACATTTTCTTGGCTCTACCACTTCAAAATTTGATTTGAGGCATTATTTTCAAGTTGCTTGGAGGGGAATATTGGGAGAGTTCTGCTGAATTGCTGCTTCTAATTCACTATCTTGCCTCCACCTTATCATGTTTCTTTGAAGATAAAATATGAACTCTACTCATAAGAGTTGTCATTTTCATTTCAATAATTAATGTGATGGTCTTAAATTGATGAGATTATAGATATTTTTGAGTGTATGAGAAAATCTTAGAAGGGAAGACACTAGCAAACTGGGGATGTATTCAAGAGATCTTACAGAATAGAAATGACAAAATTTTACAAACTGGATATGTGGAACAAGTAGAAAAGCTTCAGAATGGCATCAAGGTTGTCTTAAATCTAAGTGTTTGGAAGAATAGTGGTACCTCTGGACAGTAACAGAAAAGTTGAAAAGAGAGATGGGTTAGGAAGAAAAAAAATGAGTTGTTTTGGACATGTTATGTTTGAGATGCCAGTGAGACATCTAACTGGAACTGTCCACTAAGATATCAAATTGCTAGCCTTGTTCACTAGGATATAAAATTGCTTGTCTTCTCAAGGAGGAGGGAGGGGAGGGAAGAGAAAAATTTGGAACTCAATTTTTTTTAAATGTTAAATTTTTTTTATAAGTAATTTAATGTCAATTTGATACTCATAGCAGCCACAATGAATATGCATGCATATTTTCAGGGTAAATTCAAAAAATATAATAAACTCTCTTCCTTAAAGGCAAAACTAAAATATTTATTTAGGACATCATTAGAATACCAGGAGGTAAGATTTTACAGGGTACTTATGACTAATCCAGGTAGTGCCCACATCTTAAACCATTTTTATGTCAAGCCTCCCCACAACAACAAGTTCCCCTAGACAAATTCCTCCCTCTGACCACTCAGTTTGCTTTTCTTTCTCCCACTCACAGATCTCTTCTCTCTGCTCTGCAGTTTTCACTTTCTACTCCTGTTCTCTCTCTCTCTCTCTCTCTCTCTCTCTCTCTCTCTCTCTCTCTCTCTCTCTCTCTCTTTCTCTCTCTCTCTATCTTTCTCCTCCTTGGGCAAATTCCTCTCAGTCTGAGCTTCATGTGAACCAGGCTCCATGTGACCACAGGCTCCATGTGTTAGGCCTATTAATGGGCAGGGAAGATCTTCCTATTCTATTAACATTACAGTAATTGAGGAAAAATAAAATAAAAATTAAATAGAAAGGAAGGAAGGAAGGAATCTAGTCAGCAAATCCCAAGTTAACTACGTAACTTTTGGCCATCAAAATTGACCTTCCTTTGGAAAAGGAGAGGATGAGTTGAGCTACGGAACTGACTGAGTCCCCCATTCAGGCAGCTCAGACTACTCACAGGTTGTGTTTGTCTTTCATTCTTGAACAATGGTATCCACTAGACACTACTCTTCCTAACCTATAGTCTCTGCTTCTCAGCATGGCACTACTGGCCTCACAGTCTCTTCAATGGGTGCCTTCCCTCTTGTCCCCCACTCCAAGAGAATACTGAGAAATAAGAATGAAATAAGCAGAACCAGGAGAATGATATCCATAACAGCACTTTCAAGACAAACAACCCCAAAAGACTCTGTTAAGTTCAGTGACGAAGCATGTCTCAAGGGGACCTATGATGAAACATCCTACCTACCTCCTGACAGAGAAGGGACAGACCCAAGACATGGTAAAAGATACATATTTTTTGTCATGACCACTGTGACTGTTTTCTTGAATATACTTACGTAGCCCAGGTAAATTCTGAGGAGCCTTATCCAAACCTCCACTCTCACGGATGAGTCAGGTCTCCCAGATGAAGAGCAAGGCTACAAATGATGAACTTTTGAAACCGTTCTGAACGTAGGCCACCAAAGAATAATAACAACTTATCTTTGTACAGAACTTCAAGGTTTTCAGACTGATTCCCTCCTGACAATCTAAGGAAGCAGGTAGACATTGCAGAAGTTGTTATCCCCATTTTGCTGATGAAGGAACTGAGGATCTTAAAGATTAATTGACTGTTTGGAAGGTCCCCAAATCAATCAGTGTCAGAACTGGGATTTGATCTTCTATCACCAAACCCAGCACTGTCTTTCTATGCCATAAAAACTATATATAAACTTCTTCAGTTTATAAGTCAGTGAACCTCTTGAGGTGGGATCAAGGATGTAAAATAACATATGTTTCATTTTTATTGTCACAGATGGGTTTGGATTTTTTTTGCAGTAACTTAAAAATTCACACATCATGTTTAATTTTTTAAAATTCTCACTGTAAATAAGTCATAGAAGAAGAGTCACTGACTAATTTGTTTTCTTGTAGAAACTCAGCATTCTAGTCTTTTCATAAATAAACTGTCATGACAAATTATAGGATGTTTCTAAAATTGTATGGCAGATCTGGCACATTTATTTTATAATAAATTAACTATATTTATTAGTCTTGATTCAATACAGGAGCTTCACTAGTGCAAGCTAATGCATCTAATCCATCCTTGCATGAATTATTTGGCCAATTTCTGCCAGTGACATCAAAACCAAATTTCACTAAAGGTCATGCACCATGCCTGGTTTGCCATTCATTTGCATGCACAGCAGAGATTTATTGTGTCTAAGATTTGTTTCTGTGATGCCACCGCTTGATCCTTACATAATGCAACCTCCTTATCTAAAGAGTCCATCAATATTCATTCATTTAATTAAGATGTCCATTTCATAGGGGAAAAAACGGTATCTTTTCTCAAAATTCTATCACCTAATACTCTTCTAACAAGCATGCTGCTGTCCCTGGAATTCCTAGAGTGATGAGGGTTGCACTTTAAGGGGGGGAGGAATTGAACTTAAAGGAAAGGAATGGCATGCAGGGAAAAGAAGTCTGAATATGGAATCAGAGGACGTGTATTTGACTCCTGACTTTGCCCCATGTGAAACACAAGAAAAGTCATTTCATCTCTCCTGGTCCTCAGTATCATCTGTAAAATGGGGGATTAGAGGATCTCTGTAATCCTTTCTAATCCTAAAATCCATGATCTAATGATTCAACAGATCTAAAATTTCACCCCTAAAGTCAATCATCTCATGAGATTCTGGATGAGGGCAATATAGCCATCTAGGAGGCACCCACAGGAATTCTAACTTCCCACAGCAGAGCCAAAACAAATATCTTGTGGCACAGCAGCATTGGGTGATTAGAGTGAACATTACAATTTCTAGGGAATAATATGGAGGCAGGACAACAAGGTCATTCTCCATTCCTCTAGTTGCCAATCAGCCACATCTTTTCATAACTCCTAATTAAGACATCACCATTTTCCTACCTGTTGCTTAAATATAATATATATGTATGGGAGGATGTGGACAATCAGTCAGTCACTCGCCAAGCATTTACACAGGATGTTGCAAAGGACAGTCAAACAAGGATGGGTTGCAATCTGCATCATTGAATGGAACTCCTGAATCCATGAGCAGATTCATGGTAGGAGTATCTGAACTGAGTATTTGAATGACTAGAATTGAGTATCTGAATATACAGAATTGAGTCTTTGAATATAAAAGGTAAACTCAGAGGAAAAAGCACAAGAATTAGGGGTAAACAGAAAATGCCTCCTGTAGTAAGTTGCATCTGAACTATGTAGAAGGAAACTTACAGATTCCAAGAGACAGAAATAAGGAAGGAAAGCCATATAAGCATGAGGACATCCAGTACAATGGCTTTAGGATGACCGTGCTCTTTGTTCTAAAGTGATGATAGGCCTTAGTAGTCAATACTCAGAAGAAATAGGACAGGGAATCTTTCTACCAGTCCTAGGGGAAAACTTTCTGCCTTTTCTAAAAGAGCTGGGGGGAATAAATCTACATATGTTTTAAACTAAGGAAGCATGACAACACCCCCTCTTCCCTAAGGAAGAGAACCAAAGATTTTAGTTTTAGTTTCGTTATAAACTGGAGAAAATGGAGACTACAGTAGAGCAGTGACTGGCAAAGGCCGTACAGCTGGTTGAGCAACATTCAACAGACTGTGAGGTGAGTGGTGCCATGTTGAGAATTAATGACTATGAGTTCAGGAGAGTAGTGTCTAGTGGAAAAGAGCAGCACAGTGATATGAAAGACATCCACTCCCCTCAAAAACTGAAAGTATGAGTGTTACTCTACATATGTGCTATGCCCATATATGACACATGTGCCACTCCATGTATGTTCCCTATATGTGTCCACTTTTCTAAATGATGCTGTGTTTGTAGACATGTATACCCAGTTTTATAGAGCAAATGTTGCTATTTTTCTTACTATGTCATTTAATTAAATGCCTATGCCTGAACTAGTTGTTTCAATTACTAAAGGTGAACACAATGGTGGAAACTTGAGTTTATATAGACTTACAGAGCCACTTGAATCTGCAATTTGGTGGGTTACCACCTCCTACCCCACCCCGTGCATGCGTGTGTGTGTGTGTGTGTGTGTGTGTGTGTGTGTGTGTGTGTGTGTCTTCCTCTCTCTTTCTCTCTCTCTTTCTCTGTCTCTGTCTCTCTGTCTCTGTCTCTCTCTCTCCCCCTCCCTCTCAAGAGCTATACATATACACATATATTGATTCTAACTAATCTTCATAAAAATATTTTAAAGTAGATAGTACAAGAATTAGCATCGTCAATTTAAAAAATAAGATCAGAGGCTCAGAAACCAAAGTTGAATGACTTTACCAGTCACACAAATACTTAGTACTGAAGGCTAGAGCTCACACTTAGATCTTCAGACTTCATGTTAAGTACTCTTTTCATGACCACACATGCTTTCTCAAATAAAATAAAATCTCTGCTCATTAATCCAAATAATTAGACAGTATTTTCTTAAATATCATTTTGTAGTAATATTATATATATCATACATATATAACTGGCCAGGGTCTATACTTTCAGATCTTTTAGTATGAATTGTCTCTGTTTCTAATTTATTTCCTCCTTACCCTTCTCATCAGTGAAAATTAAACCATTATTAAAGATTACTAGAGTATTATCATAAAAATAAATCTGCTTAATGTTAAATATTATGGTCAAAAATTATAATGTGATAATAATCACCTTTTATATGCATATATATGTGTATGTATGTACATATGCATATACATATATACACACACATACAAGTGCTTTGGCTTAAAGTGAATTTTTTATTTAACCATTTCCCTCATGGATAATATTCAACAACTGATTTTTAACATAATTAAATGTAATATTCATGAGAGACAGTCAAGGGTTCTTGAAGACTACCACAGCCCCTGACTTGACAAGCTCTGTCCATTTTCAGGAATTACTACCCCAAGCTGTAAGTCACACATAAGCCCATAATATTAGAAAGGAATCCATTAGTCATGTTATCCCTAAGCAGTCACTTTATACTTTTACTCTGTTTTCTTCTTAATTGATTTATTCCTTTATTACTTCTTTCTTTCCTTCAAAAAGCACCTACAACAGGGCCTTGTACACAGCAGAAACTTAATAAACAGTTGATAATTGGATGAATGAAGCACCTACTACATGCAAGATACCATGATTCTTACTAGAGTTATGTCATGCTTAATTGTTTATTAGCAGCTATTGAGTTCTACCTATCCTCTATTCCAAGAAACATGAGTCATTGTCATTAAAATAGTTTAAGGAAGCTGTCCAATGTGTTCATAAATATAATCATATTGACATTCATCCTGTTATATGAAAATTAAACTTAGAGAAATTGAGTTTGTTCCTATTAAAGTAGCATAGTAGCCTTGTGGAATTTAATAGCAGAGGTGGCAACAAATTATAATAAGCAGATGAGCCACAAGAAAATGTACTTAAATATTATATTGCTTCCATGTTACCATATTAGTTTATTCATCCACACAAAAGCATTCATTAAACCTCTTTGGGCTTCTTCTGTCTTTTGGTGGATACCAAAAGTGGGAAAGAAAATTTTTACACAAGAGCTGTAACATTTCAACAAATGTAAATACAGAATTAATAGCCAACCAGAATGAAGACTAAATTCTAAATAGAGTTCTAACCCAGACGGAAGGCAACATCTATGTTTTAAAATATTTACATCAAGAACTGTATCTAGGGCCAGACAAATGGGGGCTCAGTTCAGGTTCCTGAAATCTGGAGGATTCTACTTCTTTAGCAGTGGAAGCAAATGAGTTTAGCACTTAGTTAGCAAGTTAGTTAAAATAGGAAGCTATGAAATGGACAGTTTCCCCTACCAGTCTACTCCAGTAGACACAGACATATCCTAAGTGAATTCCTCCCCAGTCTGAGCCTACTCAATTCCTTCCTTCCACAAAAGTTTCCCTAGGAGTAATCTAGTGTCCTAAGGTCTCTACATCCTTCCCTGAAATTGAATTTTTCTTAAAGAGTTGAATTAAGAGCTTGTCTAGTTGGAACTTTGCTTACACCTAAAGATTCCTTATTTTCATCCTGCCAGCACATTTTGGCAGTACCATATAAAATTTAGGTGGAGGCCACAAAGATTATGTGAGCCCAACTGTCAGAACAAACAAGAACCAAAGGTAACGGCATGTTTGGATAGCAGCATAAGTGCAAGCCTGTTGAGAACAACAGACCTCACCATTGTAAGGTTGAGGGGGCAGAGTCTCAGAGTTATTGGCTCATCATGTCTCATCTTTACAGGCTATTACATACCTGAAGGCTGATGCTCAATCACCAGGGAGGTCCAAAATGTAAGCCAGGGGATGAGAAACAGAGATAACACACTTAGCTTTCCTGGCTACCTGTATAAGCACCAGCTTAGCAGAAGAAATTGATCCTAGGACAACAGTCTATTACTGGGTCTGCACTCAATATTGTTTCAGTTTGGTAAGAACTACTAGAATTTGGGATCAGCTGGTACATACAAGGTGATGCCCTCATCATGAGGCATCAAGATGGTACTTAAAAGGAAGAGTTTTGTTATAATATGGTGTCAAATGAGATTTTGTGGCCTGGCTTGGAAACCTAACCACTCTTTACAACATTATTTCTGTAAGAAAAATTCATAAATTCCAAACAATTAAAGGTTTCAACCTGGTTATAAATTAGGGTTGCAGGGGTGCAGCCAAGATGGTGGAGTAGAACGACTCACATATGCTAGCTCCTAACCCACAGCCCATAATTATCTATAAAAAGAACTCCCAACAAATTCTGGAACAGTGGAGCCTCGCAGCAGCAGGGTGAAGGAGATTTCCATTCCAGAGAGCCTTGAAAAACTGATTCCAAAGGTCCGTTGCGCACCGGACGGGAGCGGAGCCCAACCCTGGCCTGGCCGCCCAGCACTGAGAGGAGCGAGCAGATCCGAGCAGACTTCAGGGACAGAATCTCCAGCAGCCCCAAAGGTCCCTCCACCCACAGACGCACAGGTCAGTGAGAGAGATGTCTGGACTGGCTGAGAGGGGAGTTGGGTGTCTCCATAACTTGGGCCCCCTCGGGAGGCAGCCGCAGAGGCAGCAGGTGGCCAGAGGGTCCCAGAGCAGGCAGGAGCTCAGCAGCAGCTCCATTACAGAAGGTCTCTGCATAAACCCCCTGAGGGAACTGAGCCTGGGAGGTGGCCCTGCCCCCACCTGAGAACCTGATTTAATCTTACCCTGAATAGCAGCTGGCTGGCTGCCAAAAGCCCTGAGGCAGGGGAGCAGCATTTGAATCTCAGACCCCAAGCACTAGCTAGGTGGACCTAGGCCACGGGGTGGGGAGAGGACTCTCAGAAGTCAAGTAACTGGCTGGGAAAATGCCCAGAAAAGGGAAAAAAACTAAGACCATAGAAGGTTACTTTCTTGGTGACCAGATGATTGTGCCATTCCACTCTGATGAAGAAGACCAATGCTTACCATCAGGTAAAGATATAGGAGTCAAGGCCTCTGTATCCCAAATGTCTGAAATAGATATCCAATGGGCTCAGGCCATGGAAGAGCTCAAAAAGGGTTTTGAAAATCAAGTTAGACAGGTGGAGAAAAAACTGGGAAGAG
>CM053774.1:59090169-59162540 GCA_028658325.1 Potorous gilbertii | reverse complement strand
GAAGGGAGGGATGATAGAAGAGAGGGCAGATTGGTGATAGGGGAAATTAGAATGCTCAGTGTACTGGGGTGGGGGGAGGGGACAAATGGGGACAAAATTTTGGAAACTAATTTTTGTGAAAATGATTGTAAAAAGTTAAATAAAGAAATTTATATTTAAAAAAAAAAGCTGATGGATTCTGAGTGCAGAATAAAGCACGTTTTTTTCCAATAAATAAATAAATGAATTAGTGTTGCCTATGGGACCAACTCTCAAAAATGCCCTTGGGAAGCAAGATTAAGTTCTTCCACATAATCTCACACTCCTAGCTTGTTCTAAGCGCCTTAGCCCTATATCTGCCCCATATCTACCCATTGCCCTACAAGTTGCAGCAAGGAAGAGACAGAGAGCTTTAACACTCACAAATATTTTATGTATACAAAGACCCTATAAGGGAGAAGCTATTATTATTCCCATTTTACAGACAAATAAATTGAGGTTAAGTGACTTGCTCAGAGTCACATAAATAGTGGGACTACTTTAGAAAGATTGTATTTAAGAAAGGATTCAAATTCAAGTTTTCCTCTCCAAGTCCAAGTCCAGAGTCACCCAGCTTCCTTAAGGCATCCTCATCTATCACTGCTACCTTCCCTCAACTCCCAGCCACATTCAAATTCAGGCATCCTAGGTGCTTGACAAGCACCTTTTGATTTCTTTTGGATCACTCCTCACCTCCACCTCAGGCTATCCCATGTGGTACAATACCATGAATCTCATCCTCAGAACAAACTAGGAAACCATGCTTCTCTTTGAGAAGTATGTAAACTGACTGCAATAACAAGTCATTTTTCACATAAAAAAACATTTTGTTATTACTGATCAGTGATAATGATGTTATTTGAAGTTTATTTTCATCTGAAATAATTAAGTCCCATTGAAACAATATGTCATGATACCAAGTCTGGAAATCTTGTTACAATGGTTAGACATAGAATAACATGCCTTTGTCAGATGTGAGTTCATTTCTACCCCTAAAGATGTGATTTGAACTAAGGATACAGATCCAATAGCAATTTCACAAAATAAAGTTTGGCCCCAGGTCATCAGTGGCCTCAAAACCACAAGAGGGGGTTCAAGATGTCCTCTGAATAGGCCTGGGTCCCATATTCAACTCCATTCACTAAGCTGCTTGCCCTTTTGCTTTCCCCACACAAAAATACACACATCACTTGTGGGGGAAGGCTTTGGATCAGAGACATTAGAGGTTCAAATCTAATTCCGAGCAGAAGCTCATTTAACATCTGGTTGGTATGAAGGAACTGTGGACATTTTTCTTTTTTTAAACATAAAGGTATCATTCTCCATGGCAGGTAAAAGCTGATAAACCAAATAGTAAATGCAACAAAATTAACCAACCATAATGGGAACTGAGACTTTTTTTAAACAGAGTACTTTTCTCCCAATAAGCCCCATAAGGTAGGTAGGTAGTGCAAATATTCTTCCCCAATCCTTTTTTTTTTTTTTAACAGAATTGCAAACTGAGGCCTAAAAAGAACAAATGGGCTCACTGATGATTACAAAGTTAGAAATAGAAGAAAGAGATGTTCAGTCCAGGATTCTTTGTATTTCTTGAGAGACTTCTTCCAGTTCATTTCCACCTCACCTCTTTAACTTGCCCTTCCCTGAAATGTGGATTAAAAATACGTGTCCCATACATATCCAAGTTAATTTGCAGCATCTGTATTAGATTATTAATGCCTCCATTAAACTGTGAGTTCTCCGAGAGGCAAAGACAGTTTCTTGCCTTTCCCTACACCCCCAGTTCTTAGCATAGCGTCTTACAGAGTAGGCGATCAATAAATGCTAGTTGACAGGAGTCACTGATCGCTTGATAGCTCACAGGTGGAGAATGAGGAAAGAGGGGAAGGTATCCAAGGCTGCCTAAGAAAATGGGATAGAATACGATATTGTATTCAAGGGGTAAAGCAGCAGATGTCATCAACAAGTCCTCTTTACTTAAAATATCAGGTATGCATTCAAATATCCCGTCCCCCAGTGGAATGTCGTCAGCTCCCTGAGGACAAGCGCTGTTGAATGTTTTTGGTTTGCACAGTGCCTGTCAAATAGTAAGCACTCAATAAATGATCTGTGTTTTTAAAAAGGTAACCGAAGGCCCTCGAAAAAGGTCTCGCTTTCTCGGGGCTGAAAAAGGAGAAGGCTGCCAAGTTCTCGGGGAGAAACTTGCGTTCTGGTTCCAAGGACGCAGCAAGAAAAAAAAGGAAGGAAACCACGTCGTCCGGCTTTCGTCTCGCACCAGGACGGGCTGGGGTCCTGGGGGGTCCTTCACCAGTGCCGCAGGTGCACGCGCGCGGCCGCGCTCAGCAAGTCCCCCTCCCACCTTCCCCGGGCCTCGACCTTCACCGCGGCAAGGAGCCAAGGTAGGCTGCGGAGCCTGGCCCCGCCGCGAGCATGCTCAGTGGAGCCTCGACCTACTTCGGCGCCTCTCGGCGGGGGCGACCGAGGCTGCCTCGGGCCCCTGTATTGGTGCGGGGGCTCGGAGAGGCGGAGGGCAAAAGGAACCCGCAGCGGACAGGCAGAGCGGCCGGACAAGCTGACCCAGCGACGGAACATGCCCAGTGCGTCCTGGAGGAGCGATGGCCAAAGTCTGCTTCTCCGGGTCTTAGCGAAGGCTGGAGGGAATGGGAAAGGGCGGGGAAATAGGAGGGGATAGGGGGATGGGCTGGGGGCAGGAGCAGGAGTACTCAGCTACTAACATCAGCCGCTCCCCCTCACTCTTAAGCCTTGGTGCACGTGCACATACACGAACCATTTTCCCAGTAGAATTTAGAATGTTTGCCTTTTAGAAATGGCAACAAACCTGGGAACGTAGTGAGAAGTAAAGTTGCCTCTCGTGGGCTGCTAGCAGCCTCAGTGGATGGAGCATTGGAGTCTGGAAGAGCCAAGTTCAAATTCAGACTCAGACTGTATGACCCTAGGCAAGTCATTTAACAATAAAAATAAGAATAGTACTTACAGTCTCAGATTTATTGTGAAGATACAATGAGATATTAAAGTGCCATATAAATGGTAGCCATCATTATTCTCTGAGAAACACAGTGGTGCAAGCACGAAGTGGGTTTTGAGAGCTTTTGCCTTCTATCTTCCTTAAACCTAGCTCAAATGCATTGTTCATGGAAGGAAAAAAAGTTGACCTGTTTAAGTATTCTCCCAGAATCCTTCTAATTTTCCATCCACCACCAAAGCATGCCCAGCACCACTTTCCCTTTCTCGGAGTTCTCATTCACCCTAGCAATCAGTCCCCCTCCTCTTGCTTCTGGGTCTGAAGACAAATTCCGTCAGCTTACAGCTACGGAACCCTTGGGCAAAGGCAATCCTCATCCCTCTGACAGAGTCAGAAATGAAATGGAAAATGTTGCTAGTCTGTCCTATGTCACCTACCCCATTGAACTGTTGTGAAGAGATGACAAGAGCATAGATTTGGAGCTGAAAGAGACCTCGGAGGCTATCTCATTAAACCTCCATGTTGTATAAATGGGGAAACTGAGACCCAGAGATGTTAAATGGCTTTTTCACAAGCTATGCAATAGGACTGACATTCGAACCAAAGATGTCTGACTTCACATGCTATATTCTTTCCACTGAATCATGCTGATTCAATCCTTTGTTGTTGTATTCGTCCTTCCTTCTCGAAGAGGACCACGACATCAAGATGATGACATGACTTTTGAGTGAGGGGGGCTGTGCAAGGTCACCAACCTCACTTTCTTCTCCTGAGCCATCTGGGTCCGGTGGTCTGATATTCATCAGGCTGATTCAATCCAGACCACGTATGGGTACTAGAGTCGGGATGTGACCTCAGGTGCTAGATGCTGTGCTTGAGAGCATTCTGAACAACCACAAAACTATGTTATTGCTGATATTAATCAAGCCTTAAAATGAGCTAGGTATAAACCATTTTAAGAGGTTAGAGCCCTACTTCCTAGAACCCTCGAACCTGTTCGGGAACAACTTGTGGCTGCAGATATTTTTCTCCTTGCCCATCGACCTCTCCCCTCCCCCTCCCCCTCCCCCTCTCCCTCTCCCTCCGCCTCCCCTCTCCCTTTACTCCTCCTCCTTCCCTTCGCTCCACCCCCTTGACAGGTTTCTTCTCCTGGGAACTGGGTGGATCCCTCTCTCCTCTTGACCCCACCCCCGGCTACTCTTCCCGGGGCTGCTGCCAAAATCCGGAAGAGTGGAGCTGCCTCTGCAACTCCTCCGTGGCTCTGACAAGCCAGACTGGGCATGCTCAGTAGTCAGGCAGGATTTTTTTTGGGGGGGGGCGGTTTTGACTGCCCGTGGGTAGGCGGCTCTCGCTCTCCCGCAGCCTGCGGCATGCAGCCGGCGCATCCCTGACGAGGAGGCGATCTGGACGCTGGCCGCTCGCAGTAAGCACTGCTCTGGGGCTCGGGCGCGCTGGCGAGGGAGCCGGCCAGGGATGGAGGCGCTCACCCCGGTGTCGCCGGGCTGGTGATGGCGCGTGGCACACGCTGGCTACCTGAGTGGCAACGTTCAGGTTAGCGAGGGCGCCCGCCGAGGGGAGGAAGGAGAAGGGTGGGGAGCGAGAGCCGGCGGCGGCCGCGAGTGCCCCGGGCGTGGGGACCTGGAGACGCCGGGTGGGCTGCGGACCGGCTGGGGAGCTAGCGGCTGAGTGGGGGGCTGCGCCCGGCGCAGCGCCGGCTAACTTCGGGCTGAGCGGCCGGCGGCCGGGGAGGCTGCGCGCTAGAGCGAGTACCGGGCAGGGTGAGGAGCGAGCTTCTCCGAGGGGCGCAGAATGCCGCAGAAGCCGGGGAGGGATGACTGGGGAGAGGCCGGGCGCGGGGATAGGACAGCCTCGGACTGCCGTGAGATGGACCGTGATTGACCTTCAGGGAGAAGGGGGGCTCCAGGACCCCGCTTTGCAGTGGGCAGAAGGCGGAGGGAATTTGGATTTCTTGCGACTCCTGGGTGTGCTGGCTGGCCTCCAGTGCCTCAGTTTCCCACTACGGAACGGAGGTGTGAAGCCCTGGGGACCGGTGAGGCATGAGTGTGTGGGAGGGGGCCGAGGGCGGGGGCCGAGGGGGGCATCTCTTGATCAACGATGCCGCAGAAGCAGTCGGAGCTGACAAGTGCGGAATGACATTACCGAGGGTGGGCTCAAGTTTCTACTAGACGATGAAGCTTGGGCAAGTTGGCATCGGATTGTTTCGTAGGGTGAAATGTGGAAATGTACTTCAGCTGTTTTTAAAATAGACCTTTCTCTGATTTAAAAAACACAGAGTGCTAGTAGAGGAACCTTTTTTTTTAAAGCTCTTACCCCAAGAAAAGACTATACTGAGTTTACAATTTTTGAAAACAAGCCAGCAAGAAAAAAGTTGAAATTTTTCGGTGCCATTATCTGCCCACACTGCAGAATTTAAACTACTATTAGAGCTAAGTTGTCAATGTATTTAAAGGTGCCTGGAGTGAAGTTATAGTTGTTATGACACACTATACTTTGAGGTTTTCTTTTTTCTTAGGTTTGAATTCAAAACTTGGAAATCTAGCTCACTTATAATGTTTAATGCATAATGAAATGGCAGAGGCAGCTTGCTAGAGTGGAAACAAAAGTGATCTTGAGGTCCAAAGACTGCCTTTCCTCCTTGCTTTAAATATGTGACCTGGGCCTGCCATTTAACCTCTGTCCTCACCAGTGTTCCCATCTTCAAAATGGAGGTCATAATGACACTTGTTTTCACTAACCTGCCTGGGTTGTTTTCAGAAAAACACTCTGCTTTAAAGCCAGTAATACATAAATGTGCATTTTTATATAGGGATAGGAACTGGATCTGTGAGTTAATTAGTTTTGGAAATTCTACCTAGACAGTAGTACCTTCTCTTCACACTGTAGTCTTTGAGTGGCCTGGAGCCCCATGACTTGCCCAATGACTCACAACCAGCTTGTATCAGAGGTGGGACTCCAACTTAGTTCTTCCTGGCTGCAGGGCCAGCTCTCTATTCATTATACCAATTGACAATTCACGTTATTTTATTATACTATGACATTTTCCGGCTTTTGTCTGTCCGTGAAACACAGGGGCATTGTTAAGCAAAGTAGTGTAAGCTAACAAGTGGATGTTTTATCTTAAACAGAGAGTACAATAGTCTATAATCATCTTGCTTTCTTAATTGTCACCCATTCAGTGGCTGACCTATTGGAAGGTTTCTCCTCTAGTGGCCCCTTTAGTCCTACTCCAAATCGGAATAAATACTTGGGGTCAAAAAAAAAAAAAAAAGAAAATACTTAGGGTCATTTAAAACCACTGGAATTATAGACTAAGACTTCAGATAAGCAAGATAAGCAATCCCTTGCCCCAGTAGGAACTAATTAGGTAGTCTTTGTGATTTTCAAATTCCTAAAATCTAGATTCTCAAAGTCTCAGTAGCACCTTTACAACCATTCTTTCATGCCTGTGTGTACCGAAGGCCTGTGCCTCTAGATGGGTTTGCCAGTTTTACTGCTGTGTTTATGAGAATTGGGTTCTTGATTTCTCTGCCCTTCAGAAACCATTGCTTTTGAGTAGGCTTAAAATTACACATTTCTGTGGGTCTGATCATCCTTTTTGCTAATAGGGATAAGATAAATCTATATGGCCATATGCTTTCTGTCCTTCTGCTTGGCAAATAACTTATCCAGAGAAAAAAACCCTAGTAACCGAGCAACTAGTTACTTTACTTCAGGTGGCTTTGGATTTTTTTGAGGAGCAATTTGTTAATTGCAAAAAAACTTACCATAGCACAGACAGTTAAACTAAGTTTTATGAAACTGAGAAATAGCTTCTGTGCCATTAATGGACCAACACAAAAGCCTAACTATTCCTTGCAGAGCAGAATTTGGTAAAAGGCAACAGCATCCAGTTGCTAAGGGAGTAAATGGACCTTGTGGCAGTTTTCCTTGATTGCTCAAGATCCAACTCCTGTATAAGCATATTTAATGTTCTTTAAGGCATGTGATTTTTGAAATTCAAAGATTATGCAAATAACACCAGTTTCCAACTCATTTAGTTCTCTCTAGATTGGAAGGGTCAGTGAATGGGACTGTTTGGTGCATGACTACACACTTTTCAGAGGGAAATAAATAATCTCTTTAACACAGGATAGGCCAAGGGAAAATTCAAAATAATTCAGTTTTAGGAATTCTGATAACAGCCCCCTAAAGTTGTCAGAAATTCTCCCTGGCACCGATGATTGTTAGTTTTTGCAGTTTAATAAGCCCTCAAGTTAAAAATAAGAGAAATTGAATTGTGAACTAGAAAAAAATTCATAATTTTAAACTAATAAACTGCACCAGTCCCCAGGGATGTTCCAGAAAAGTTGTCCACTGAGGTGTTGTGTGATAACTGCCGCTATCTGAAAGATTAAATGGGCATCTCCTCTTTAGACTTTGCCCTTAGAGAGATATAGCCTGTGCCTCAATTCCTTCATAGTTTTCAGAAACATCCCATTCAGCCAAACCATTTAGAGTTCAAGAAATCACTTCACTACAGTATAAAGAATCTTAGCTTCCAAAGTACATTAAGATTGGCAAGTATATGCCATATTTTATAGATGTCAGCTTTTAAAAAGTGAACCCTTTTAAAGACATGTTCTTCGTTCTGGACTCTTTGGATTCCAGAACTAGGACCTTACTCCAACTGAAGGGGCCATCTGGAAAGTCTGATATCTCTTAGCTCTTTCTTGCCTATTTATATTAACAGCCCAAGCCAGAGCTACCATCAAACCCTGAGGAAGGAAAATGGTGTTGTCTGAATTCTGAATTCTTAAGGTACTAGGTCTATCTCCATTCTCAAGTGTCAAAGTTAACTTGTCAGTCTCCCAGGGATTTAATTCCTCATCTGCCATGGAGCATGCTGGACTAGAGGACCTCTCCTACATCCCTTTCGACTCTTAATCTGTGATTCAAATGGATTTTCCACTTAATTCCTCTCTTTTTAATCCATTTTCCTCCACTCTTGTTTTCTGCATTTCCCCTCTGAGAGAACCTTTCTCCCTACCCTTATCTCCTACAAATCTTCTAGATCCAATTTGAACTCCACACTATTTATTATCAATATTATTCTTAAACCACTTACCACAGACTGGTTTGTATCTGACATGTCTAAATTTCTTATCATTGGGTAGAGACCTTGTCTTAGTATGACAATATTTTTGCACATAGTCAGTTGGTACTTGGATAAATACTTGTTGAATGAATGAACAAGCAAGTGAATAGGATTCTTTTGTCTTTAATAGATTCTTTCCCATTATTCTGAGGCACCAGTACCTGCTCCCCTATTTTCAATTTCCTGCCAATCAGTTACAGCTTTAGTGATCAAAAGTACATACTTCTGCAAAAGCAGAAATACTGCTTTTATAGAAGTTTAAGCCACACTATGCAGGTCATATGAATGATTCATTTTATATGTTAAATGATCAGCCTGTTTATATTTATATGGTACTGAAACTGCTCTCTCAAAAGTCTATCTGTAGCATTCTTACTCATCAAATTCATTGGCCTTTTCATAGGATCATATATTTAGAGCTTTAAGGGCCCTTAGGGGGCCATTGAGTTCAACCCCTTCATTCTATAGTTGAGGAAACTGAAGTCTAAGGAAGTTAAGGATTAACTTAATGAAGTGAGGTTTGAACTGAGATCCTCCTTACTTCAGGCCCAGTACTACATCCACTTGTCACACTCCTTCACTCTGCATGAGATTCCATGTCTCTCCTCCATTTAAACCTGTTGCTTTTTTCCTTCTAGAAACTTTGCACTGTTGGTTTCTAGGACAACCACCTTTCTTCACGGTCTAATCACTAATATTTCCTTCTCCTCTTCCTTAGATGCAATCATTTCATCAGAGTTTGCACTTAGCCCTTATTTCTTAAGAAATGTAGTGTAACATAATGAAAATAACTTGAATTTGAGATCAAAGAATCTGTATTTGAATACAGACTCTTGACATTTACTAGGTCTGTGGTCTTAGTCCACACCTAACTCTCTTTCCACCTCTAACTCCTGTAACTATATTTGTCCTTTGTCCATAAAGATGACTCTCAAATTTATATCTTAAGTGTTTACCTACCTCTGCCCCAAATTCCATATCCATACTTCTACCTGCTTGCTTTGACATATCCCGTCATTACTTCAAACTCATTCTGAACAAAATTGATCTCAACATACCTTCTTCATGTTAAAAAACAAACAAAAAATTAAAATAAGCATAAAACCCCCTCTTCCTCCTGACTTTCCTGTTTCTGTTAATGGCACCCCTGTCTCCTAGGTTTAAAATGTCAGCATCCATTTTAATTCCTTTCCATTTTTGTACCTCACCTCTCCTTGTCCCTATACACATATCCAGTTATTACAACCTACCAATACTACCATATCAGTGTCTTTCCCATCCATCTCATCCTCTCCATCTTCTTTACTACCATTTTAGTATAGGTTCTCATTACTTCTTGCCAGGTCATTTGCAATAGTTTTTAGCCCATCTCTTAGAGTCTTTTTTCCCTTTCAATCCATCCTACACATGAATAACCAATTAGTCTTCCAATGCATAGCTCTCACTGCAGATACCACCTAAAAACCTTCAGTGGTTCCCCATCATCAACAGAATACAGTTCACATTTAGTAGATGTGGTGGCATTCAGGACCCTCCAAAACTTAACTTTAGCTTATCTGGCAATCTCACCTCTCACTACATGAATTCACAGCTCCTCTGCCCCAGCCAAACTGGATTTACTTGTTCTCCAAACACTTCCTGCCCTTCTCCATCTTCATATCTTTGTTCTTGCAGCTCATGGTTTAAAATTACTTCTCCTCTTCTCTTGTTCCAAAATACGCTGGCCAGTTTCTCCCCTTATTGTTATATCCTCCCTGAAACCTTCCTTAACTACTCAAGTGGGAATTACTTCTTTCTCTTCTCTTTCCCTACGACTTTTCCCTCACCTTTCTGATTTCAGTGTTCCATTACACTTTGTATGTATAGGTGTGTACTCTGTTCTCTCCCCACTATCCCACTGTACCCTCATCTCACCATGCATACATTTTGGGTGATCCTAGTGAATATCTGTTCACTGGATCCAGATGGCTCAGGAGGAGAAAGTGAGGCTGGTGACCTTGCACAGTCCTCCCTCACTCAAAACAAAGTCAAGTGCAAGTCATGTCATCATTTGTCTGATGTCATGGTCTTCTTCAAAAACAAAAGATGAACACAACAACAACATTTTAGGTAGCATTAAATATTTGTCAAATTGATCAACAAGCATTTCCTTTTTAAAAACATATTTATTTTTAATCTTCAGCATTCACTTCCATAAAATTTTGAAGTTTTAAATTTTCTCTCCCTCTTTTTCCTCCTTCCTCCCCAAGACAGCATGCAATCTGATATAGTCTCTACATATATATTCATATTAAACATATTTTCACAGTAGTCATGATGTAAAACATAATTAGATCCAGTGAGAGGGACCACCAGAAAGAAGAAACAAAATAATGAAAGAAAAAGAGAGCAAATGGTATGCTTCCATCTGCATTCAGACTCCAAAGTCCTTTTTCTGGATGTGGATAGCATTTTCCATTCTGAGTCTTTTGGAATTATCTTACATCCTTGCATTGCTGAAAAGAGCTAAGTTTTTCAAAGTCAGTCATTGCACAAGGTGACTATTACTGTGTATAATGTTCTGGTTCTGCTCTCTTCACTCAGCATCAGTTCATATAAGTCTTACAGGATTTTCTGAAGTCCTCCAGCCCATCATTTCTTATAGTACAATAGTATTCCATTACATCTATATACTACAACTTGTTCAGCCATTCCCCAATTGATGGGTGTCCCCTCAATTTCCAATTCTTTGCCACCATGAAAAGAGTTGCTATAAATATTTTTTGTATATGTGGGTCCTTTTCCAGTTTTTATGATCTCTTTAGGATACAGATCTAGAAGTAGTATTTCTGGGTCAAAGGGTAGGCACAGTTTTATAGTCTTTTGAGCATAGTTCCAAATTGCTCTCCAGAATGGTTGAATCAGTTCACAACTCCATCAATAATGCATTAGTGTTCCAGTTTTCCCACATCTTCTCTAACATTTATCACTTTCCTACAACAAGCATTTCTTAAACATTTACTATGTATCAAGCACTGGGAACACAAATACAGAGAGTCCCTGCCTTCAAGGCATGTGCTTTCTACTCTGGAGAATAACACATGTTCACAGATAAGTAAATACAGTATATATAGAAATGAATTTCAGAGGGAGTAAAGAGGATATTCACAATTGATAGAATCAAGAAAGTCTGTGTATATTATGGCAGGTGGCATTTGAGCAGAGTCCTTAAGCGATGTGGAAAGGAAAAAGAAGAATATTCCTACCATGGGGGACAGAACCTTAAATTACTTATAGAGAACAGCAGTCAGTCCAGTTTGATAGAATGTGTGAGTAGTGATGTAAAACTCACTTAGAATTTGTCTTTTTTTCTAAACAGAAGAATTTATCCTAGAGGCTTTTTGAGCAGAGAGAAGAGAACAACGGGAAGAGATACTATGGAGGTAGATTTGACAAGGTTTGACAAATGATTGAATATAGGGGATGGTGAGTGAGGGGAAAGTGTTAAGGATGACTCCTATTTTACAAATTTGGAGAAATGGAAGAATGTTGTTACCCTTCAACAGGTATAGCAGAGTTATGAAGGTGGAGGAGGAGGGGAGGGGTAAAGAGAATGAGTTCTGTTGTGGACAGAGTTTGAGATGCCAACAGGCAGTCATAGATTTAGGACTAGAATGGAAAAGCAATCTGCTTTGCATGCTATACTGATATCCGCAACAACAGATCACTAGAGATAGAAGCGCAGTACCCTGGATCCCCAAGGCCCTCCATAAAATAACAAAGTGAGCAAAATTTGTCTCTGACCTTCAACATTCCTTAGTTGCATCCTCACTTTCCTTTGTGTCCTTCTCTCCTACCTCCTGGTGCTTTCTCTTTGATTTATAAGTAAAAGTATTCATAATGGTTATTAATTTCATTAAAGTATCTTGTATTTAAAAGTCACCAAATTTATTTTGAAATAAAGTTATCAAATCATGATCCCAAACACCTTTTGTTCAGTTTTCCACAGATTGCCTCCAGTTACCCTTTTTAGTTATGAATTGTTCTTTAGAACTCCATCTGATATAAATCTGAAACTCTGTGCATTGAGCATCTTTTACAAATTTATATGTGAAAGCATCTTCTTATATAACAAATATCTTTCTCTTTCTAATAAAAAGTAGTGCTTGTACAGATGTGAAGGAAGGGAACTGGACTTGTGATTACCTTAGTATTAGGAAACTCCTTCTGCCAATGCACATTGGCACCTTCTCTACAACTTATACTCTGAGAGTACTAATAGGTTAAGTGACTTGCTCTGGGTTATAAATCCAGTATTTGTCAAAGTCAGAACTTTTAGGGGTAGCTATATGGTGCAATGGACAGAGCATCAGTCAGCCCTCAAGTCAGGAGAACCTGTTATCAAATCTAGCCTCAGATATTTACTAGCAGGGTGACCCTAGGCAAGTCCTTTCACCCTGATTGCCTCCAAAAAAAAAACCAGAACTTGAATCCAGACTTCTTGGTCCTATTCACTTTGAGTACTCACATGAGATATGTCTAAAATTGAAGGGATTGAAAAAACATGATATAGATATATACAAAGGAATAGTAATGGTTTAGAGCCATATGACCCAGGTTGAAATGCCAGCTCTGCAGCTTCACATCATACACACCCCCCCATCTGTAACATGAGGGAGTTGGACTAAATGACCTCCAAGGTCCTTTCCAGGTCTGTATCCGTGATCCTGCCAATGAGAAACTGAAAGTCGTAAGACCTAGGTCTGAGTTCTGCCATTAGCCCATTATGTGACTAGGGGCAAATAAATCACCTCACCCTTCTGGGCCTGTTTTCTTATCTATTAAGTCTTAGAACAATTTAATGATTCTTAATATTTTTCTGTAATGGATCCCTCTGGCAGACCAGTGAAGCCCATGAACCAGTTCTCAGAATAATATTTTTAAATACATAAAATAAAATGCATAGGATTATAAAATGAGCCAATCATAATAAAATATAACTACTAAAGTATCTTTAAAAACAAGTTCACAAGGGACAACTAGGTGGTGCAGTAGATAGAGTACCAATCCTGGAGTCAGGAGGATCTGAGTCCAAATCCAGCCTTAGACATTTAATAGCTGTGTGACCTTGGCAAGTTACTTAACCTTGATTGCCTCAAAAACAAACAAACAAAATTTGAGTTCACAGACTTAAGGTTAATATGTAGATCATCTCTGTTATCCCTCCTAGCTATAAGCCTGTGAAACAAGGCATCTTTTAGGTAAAAGTAGGACATGCAATTTTATAATTGATGTTAATTGTACATTTGATCCCCAAGCATCATAGCTTCCTAGGTTTAGAGTTAGAAGAGAACCTTAAAAATCGTCTAGTCCAAATGACAACCTTGTTTTGTAGCCCTGGAAACTGGGGCCCAGAGAGGTTAAGTGAGTTTTAAGAATCCTAGGATCCCATAGGGATTTAAGAGGTCATTTAGCATAAAGCCCTTCATTTTATAGGATGGGAATTTTATAGGGCAAGTGAACTGGCCAAACTCACAATAGTAGTCACAGGTCTTTGACCTCAGTCTGTGCTGCCTCCTAATGTATCATGCCACCTTTATGCAAGGTCAATTAGGTAGTAAGAGTTTAATCTAGATTCTAGAATGTAAACCCCAGGCCCTCTTACTTTCAACCCACACTCTATACTCAACCACACACATTTTATAATAGGATCTCTAGGACTATGTCTCTAGATCTCTATCTCTATAGGATCTAGAACATAAACTTCCTCCCAACACTTAGCACAAAGCCTGAAAAGGGGTAAGCACTTTAGAAGTGCTTCTTGACTTGACTTGGATCAGTCATTAAGAACAAGAATTCACAGTAACCAGGAATTAATATTGAACAATCTTTGTCTAGAATGAAAGATCAAGAGTCATGCATACATACATACATACATGTATGCATGTACATCTACATACATCTGTCTACATACAGATATAGATATGTATGAAGAGAGAAAGAAAGCAAGAACAGAGATGGAAAGGAAAGGATAGAGAAAGTTACCTTATCATAGAGGGACACATGAAGGTTGTGAGGAAATAATGAAGGAAAGAGAAACTACCGCTAGCTGCCCTCTTATTTCTCAAAGCAGATACAGGAGTGGGGAACTTGTGGTTTTCGGGCCACATGTGACCCTCTAGGTCCTCAAGTGAAGCCCTTTGATGGTTGGATTCAGTCCGAGTTCCCCACCTCTGGAGTTTTTACCTTGACTGGGAGAACTTGTTAGAACCTTCTCATTTAAAGCTTATGATCACTAAGACTGGGGGTGGGCTGAAGTATATCTTTGTAGAAAAGAAATGTTTGTTAAACTTGCTGAATAATGCAAACAAGATGGCGATGAAAGTGTACTTAAGGCACTAAAACAGGAAATACCAGGACTCAAAGCCATCACTGGCTTTGTGATGATGGGCATTTTCTGGACCTCAGTTTCTTTCCCTGTAAAAGGGGATGGTCATTCTTGCACTACTTATCTCAGAGGATTTTTGTGAGAAAAGTATTCAAGACCAGAGTCATCTTTACCCAGGCTGATATTTTGATATACTAATTAAAAGCATTCCTATCTATGCCTTCAAGCATAGGTATTTATTCAACTGAGTTGAAATACTTGCAGAAACTGTCTCAATTAGACAAACTTTCTTCTCTTTTTAGATTCTAACAGTAAAGTTTTCTTGCTTCCCCTTTATCTTCTCAGAGTACTTATACATTTGAGATAAAATGAGTCTTTGAGATTTTTTAAAAAATTATTAGAACTATCAGTTTAAAGCTAACAAAAGAGCATTCTTGGAAATCTGTATTATGAAATATATTTAAATAATTCAGTTGTGCTGAACTTGGCTTATGCAGTGCATCCGACCTGTAAAGTTTTGGGCTTGAAACTGGGTCCCAGAGAAATTAAAAGTTTTGCCCCAGGTCCTGCTGGGAATAAGTGACTGACTGTACCTAGCTATAATTGAGTAAGTCCTCACATCATGTTCTTCCTCCTCCCTGAACCTATTTCTAAGTCTTCCTGACCATATAGTACAGATTTATCTCTCAGCTTTCCTACTCCCATAACACCAATTGTGTATTACTTTCCCTTGGATACTTTCTTCGTACTATCCTAGCTTGTCTTTGTTATATGTTCTCATATTGGAAATTCCTTAAAGACAGGGAATGGACCTTATATTTCTGCATTCTCAAGGCACCTAGCAAAAACTTCATATTAAGAGGGGCTCAATATATACCCTTTCAAGTGTAATTGAATTGATATTGAAGCAAGTTCCAACTTCACACAAATAAGCATTTTATTAATAACCATTTACTGCTAAGAAGGTAAAAATAGATTAATCCCTGATATGAATCGAATAGTTTATTCTCGTAGGCACAAATAAACAAAAACAAATATGTGCAAAATAATTTTGTGGGTGGGGAGGGAGCAGGAAATACTAACAACTGAGATAAAGTCCTCTAAGAGAGGAGAGCATTCCAGGCTTGGTGGACAAACCATATAAGCTCAGGGAGGCAGAATGTCATGTAGGAGGAATAAAAAGTAGGTCCAGTCTGTCTGTCTGGATTGCATGAATGGGAATAATATAGACTCAATTTGGAAAGCTAGGTTGGTGGAGACAGAGGATGGAGGTTTTCAAAGCCAAACAATAGTTTGTATATTATCCTCAAGGTTATAGGGAGAGCCCAGAGTTTCTTGAGCCAAGGGAGTGTCATGTCATTCATAATTTAGGAAAGTCTACTTTTGTAGCTGTCTGAAGGATGGTTTGGAAAAGGAGTCAGAGAGATCAGTGAGGTGGCTGTAGGAACAGGCCTGCCAATGAGGGCCTGAGTGTAGTGTGAATAGACATCTGTGAGAGATGCTTCGAAGGTAAATTTGATGAAGTAATCCGATTGAATATGGAAAATGATGGAGGGGGGAGTTAAAGAGGATTCCTAAGTTGTGAATCTAGCTAACTGGAAAGATTGTGCTGCCTCTTCCTATTAATAGAGAAACTGCACCAGCCCTGAAGTCAGGAGAGCCAGAGTTCAGATCCAGCCTCAGATACTTACTAGCTGTGTGACCCTGGGTAAGTCACTTAATCCCAATTACCTCCAAAAGCTCCAGAGAAATTAGGAAGATTCTTACAAAATTTAGCGGGTAAAAGCTATTGAGTTAAGATTTGCATGTGTTAAATTTGAGATATATATGGGACATCCAAGTTGATATGTCTAGGAGGCAGTTATTGAGGTGGAACTGGAACTCAGGGGAGAGGGGTACTGGATTTCTTTTCTTTTAAAGTGCTAAGTGCTAAGGGAAAATACAAAGTTTAGACCAGACATTGTTCCTTCTTCGAGGTGCTAACTGGCTAGTAGGGGAATGATAGGGATATAAAAAAAGGGGGAAAAACAGTTCCTGCACTCAAGGAGTGCACAGTCTAATGGGGAAGACAATAAGCAAACGAATATGTATAAACAAGCAACTTACAGGAAAGATAGGAAATTATTTTTTTAAGGCAGTAGAATTAAGAGGGGTTGCGAAAGGCATCCTGTAGAAAGTGAGATTTTAGTTGTGACATGAAGGAAACCAGAGAAGCCAAGAGGTAGAGATGAGGAGGGAGGCCATTCCAGCCATGGTGGGCAGCCAGGGAAAATGCCAGGAGTATCTTGTTCAAGGAATAGCAAGAAGATTTATATCACTGTTTCAAAGACAGAACAAGATGTAAGAGGACTGGAAAAGTAGGGGGAAACTAGGTTATGAAGGCCTTTCAAAGCTAACCAGAATTTTTGTATTAGATTCTGGAGCAATAGGGAGCCATTGAAATTTGTTGAGTAGAGGTGACATGGTTGGACTTCTAGGTGAACCTGAGGGGCTGGGAGAAAAGTGTTACTCTTGACATTAATGGGAAAGATTGGAGTGGTAGAAATTAAGAGGAAAGATCATGGATTCAGTTTTGGACATGTTGAGTTTAAGATGTCTACTAGACATTCAGTTTGAAGTGTCTGAAAGGCAGTTCAAGAGTCAAGATTAGTCATCAACAGAGAGCTTGGGACAGGACAGATAGATGTGATTGTTATTAGCGTAGAGATTATAATTAAATTCATGGCAGCTGATGAGGTCACCAAGTGAAATCTTATAGAGGACCCATATCAGAAACCTGAGGGACAGTTACAGCTACAGCAGCCCTGTACAACCTGCCACAAGAGACCCATGGGCTGCTTGGCCTGCAGCCATAGGTTATGCCAACCTGGGAATTGATATGTTACCCTAACCTGGGATAGAGGGGTGAGGATCTAGAAAAGGAGATTGACAAGAGGTCTGATGGGTAGAAAGAGAACCAGGAGAGGGTAGTGTCCTGAAAACCTAGAGAGAAGAGAGTATCAAGGAGGAGAGAGGGATCAAAAGTGTCAAAGGCTAGTATTCTTCTTTGAATGTAAATAAGACATCAACATCAATCGTTATAATGCAATACATAACATTTTATGATGACTCTAATGGATCTCCCTGCAGTGATACATATCAGAACCCATCCATGCTTTTGGAAGATTTTTCAGGTGAGGGGCAGAGGAACTTTTTTGAAAGGAGGTGATATTGTATTTGGCCTCTAAAGGACAGATAGCAAGTAGTTCAGCAGATTTTAATAGAAAGAGAAACTATCCCAGGCACAGGCAGAGAGAACTTTAAGTGAGAAGAGCATCGGCTCTGAAGTTAGAAAACCTGAATTCATATCCTCTCAGATACATTGCCTTATGATCTTGGGCAAATCTCTTCATTTCCCTGGGCTTCAGTTTCCTTATTTGTAAAATAAGGGTATTGAACTAGATGACTCTGGAGTCCCTTCTAGTTCTAGATCTGGGCTCCTTTAATCAATCTGAGCAAAGGCACCAAATCATGTTTATGTTCAAAGGAGTGTCAAGTTGTGTAGTTTGACTGGATCATAAAGTGTGAAGGGGAGAAATCTGGAAATGTAAAGTGGCAGCTGTTTGTAAAGGGCCTTGGTTGCAAGGCAGAAGGATTTGAACTTTTCTCAGAACAAAATAGGGCTGGGTGACCCAAAGGATAATGCAAAGATGACCTAAGCTTACAAATCACTGACAGCTTGCTCTTGCAGGGTGCTGTAAAATGCATCACTGAAAAGGCTATGGGCTGGTTATGTATTTCTAGGGAGGGATAAGAGATGGTGGACTAGGTTCTGAATTAGTCTCTTTGAAATGTTAAACCAGAAAAAGATCTCCTGATCACAGGGTAGGTATTATGTAGGACTTACAGAAAGACATGGACAAGGATAGCTAAAAATAAAGACTTTTTCATGGACTTCAGTACTGGTTGGTTGGTTGGTTGGCTGGTTATTGTCCTTTGTTCTCAAAGAAGACCACAATGACATCATTATGCTAGAGTCAAGTTTCAGTTTGTCCAACTGTGGTTCATCAGACTAATAGAATCTCGGAATGCTCTACCACAGGTCAGGAACAAATAATCCATGTGAACATTTGGGCTGTATTCTCTAAATTTGTGCATCCTTCATTTCCTTTGAGTTGTTTCAATTCTGCTTTGCTCATAGAACACAGCACCTTCTCTGAAATGGGCACACTATGATGAGCGGTCCTGTGCCAGTATTTCCCATGTCACACAATCAACTCCAAAGTTCTTAAGAGAGACTTTGAGAGTGTCCTTATATCGTTTCTTCTAACCACCATGTGAAAACTTGCCCTGTGCGAGTTCTCCATAAAACAGTCTTTTTGGCAAGCTCACTTTTTGCATTCAAACAATGTGGCCAACCCATCAGAGTCGCACTCTCTGAAGCATAGTTTGAATGGTTGACAGTTTAGTTCAAGAAAACATTCTGCCAGGTGATCTTCAGAGTCTTTCTAAGACAATTTAAAATAGAAGCAATTCAGTTTTCTGGCATGCTGCTGTTATATTGTCCAGGTTTCATAGGCATTAAACAATGAGGTTAGCACAATGGTTCTGTAGACCCTTCAGTTTGGTAGTTAGCCTAATATCTCCTCTCCCATACTTGCCTTCAGAGCTTCCCAAATACTGAGCTAGCTCTGGCAATGCATATGTCAACCTCATTATCAACGTGTACATCCCTGGAAAGTACACTGTATCAATATCATGGATCCATTGGAAGAAGTCTTATAGAATCAACTAAAAATGCATCATTAGAATCCCAAAAATTAAACAACTAGAGATGGATGAATGTTCATGCTTTTCACACCCCAGAAAACAAATGCAGTCATTTTTTTCCAAGTTGTCAATTTAGAAAATGGTTAATCACAGTGGTCTCTACCTTTCTCCTAATAAAATACAAAAATTAAGTTAACTTTTAATCTCCTGTTATTTTTTAAAATGTGTTTATTTTTAGTTTTCAACATTCACTTACATAAGATTTTGAGTTTTAAATTTTCTCCCTCTTTCTTCTCTCCATGCTCCTCAAGAGAGCATGCAATATGATATATATATACATACATATATGTATATATCTGATACATATATATACATATACATTCATATTAAACATATTTTCACCTTAGTCATGTTGTAGAGAAGAATTAGAACCAATGGGAGGAACTATAAGAAAGGAAAGAACAAAACAAAACAACCAAAACAAAAAAAAAGAGAGCAAATAGCATGCTTCCATCTGTATTCAGGCTCCATAGTTCTTTTTCTGGATACAGATAGCATTTTCCATCCTGAATCTTTTGGAGTTGTCTAGATGCTTGCATTTCTGAGAAGAGCTAAATCTATCAAAGTCAGTCATTGCACAATGTGTGTATTACTGTGTACAATGTCCTCCTGGTTCTGCTTATTTCACTCAAACAGCAGTTCAATATAAGTCTTTCCAGGTTTTTCTGAAGTCCATCTGCTCATCATTTCTTATTCCATTACATTCATAGACCACAACTTGTTCAGCCATTCCCCAATTGATGAACGTCCCTTCAATTTCCAGTTCTTTGGTACCACAGAAAGTGCTGCTATAAGTGTTTGTTGTACATGTGGGTCCTTTTCCTAATTTTATGATCTCTTTAGGATACAGACCTAGAACTGATATTGCTGAGTCAAAGGGTAACACAGTTTTACAGTCTTTTGTGCATAGTTTCATATTACTCTCCAGAATGGTTGAATCAATTCAGAATTCCACTGACAATGAGTTAGTGTTCCAATTTTCCCACATCTCCAACATTTATCATTTTCCTGTTTTGTCATGTTAGCCAGTCTGATAAATGTGATGTGGTACCTCAGAGGTACTTTGATTTGTGTTTTTCTATATCAAATATGTAACCAATAAAATATAATCAATAGTGATACATTTTTTTCAGATGACTATAGATAACTTTTAATTTCTTGCTATCATTTTTGAAAAACTTTAGCTTTGTTTTATCTTAAGGTAGATTTTAGATTAACTGAAATATACAGGAAGAAATCATCTACTTTTCTAGAAATTAATGTTTTTGTTTTAAAGTGACAGTCACCCAAATATTAAAATAAATTGATTATGTAAATGTAGCCAACTTATCCACAAAAGCTCAGTCGTTCCTCATTGTAATAGAGATGGTAGAAAGGATGTGCATACCAAAATTAATATGGACTATTTTTACCTGATCTGTGATAGAGCCTGACTAGTTCATAGTGATCTGATTAGTTACACGCACTGTACCTTGATCCCAGGATGGTGATGTCATTTTGGTTTTCTTCTAGAACAAAGGACAACATCCATACAACCATCCAAAGAGTTAATGTGACTACACTTTGAATTTTTTAACTTTTCTTCTGCCTTTTTGTTTTTTAATATTTGGAGAAAATCAAATATTTATCATTTTCCTGTGACAAAAATTCCCTACAAGTTTTCACTGAAAGCTCAGAGTTCATGGTACAGTATTTACTTATGGTAATGGCCTTGTAAAGAAGAAAAGAAAAGAAGTAGTTTATCTGCTGTCTTCAGATATTAGACTTATTTTTTACAAATACTGAGATATTTCTCAGATGAAGGGTGAAGCAGTTACTTTCAGTGTGTCTGAATGGCCTTAATCAAATTCCCACAGTAAAATTCTTCTTACAGTGGTTTGGGTTTTTTGGGGGGTGGGGCAGGACTAAGGATAGAGGTATGGGCTGAAATTTTTATAAATCTTAGGAAAGGGTAAGCTGAAGGAAAACAAAATATTTGGGCAATTGCTTTTTGTTCTTTAAGATCAATGTTAAAAACAAATCAATTGTTGAAGTTGAACTGGGTACCAAATGAAGTGGTCATTATAGACATCTTCATTGCCAAGCAATCATTCCTCTGGAGAGGCAATTTTCCTACTGTTCAATGTTAACCTAAGCATCACCCCAGGAGTTATAGAATCATAGGTTGTTAATACTTCAGAGATACTCTAATTCAACTCCTTCATTTTTATGGAAGGGGAAACTGAGGCCCAGAGTTGAAGAAATTTTCCCAGTGTCACTTAGTGCCAGAGGACTCTCTAAAGATATTAGCATTTAGTAACATTAGAGGGTCTCCATGTTCTGCATGATTGTGGGAAAACTATGGAAAAGTGGTACATGAACCTCCATGTAGCTCTAATAGGGCTAATTCCATGGAAGCCATCTCTGTGAATTCATCAAATATTTCTGAAAAGTGGGTAGAAGTTATAGGAAATGTTAGAAAAATGTGCTAGAATTCAACTTATTAAAACTAATATTAAAAAAAGGAGTATGATACAAATGGCAGAAATTTAAGGGATCTTAACTGTTGTATTTAATTGCTCTTAGAGGTACATCAGTAGTTCTGTAATTTTGTATATGTGGGTAGTTGCAATTTGACCATGATGTTTCCCCATATATTTTCCACCCCACCTTCTAGGAGCCTTCCTCTATGTCTCTTAACATTAGATAATTAGCAATTAAGTACACAGACTATGTATCCATTATCCTTCACTCTAGCTATTTAATTGGCCCATGTCCTTTGTCAGTCACACATGGCATTCTTTAAGACTTTCTTGCACTGTTGACATATTGTAAGAGTGCTTCTACCCTCCACATACCTCTCTTGGGTAACTCATAATTTTCTTTGGTAACTATGTAGTCAAGTCAAGTTCAACAAGCTTTTATTAAGCATTTACAAAGTGTTAGGCAGGCTAGATACTTACTATGTGCTAAGCACAGAGTATACAAAGAAAGCATCCTTCAAGGAGCTCACAGTCTGACAGGGGAAACAAACATTCCAACCATGTACAACAAGATATACGTAGGATAATTTGGATAATTGTTGTTGATCTTGTTCATCCCATGGCATTACAAGGGTGATGTATTAAGGCTTGTGTGTGAATTTGAAGGTAATATCAGGCAGAAAGCGCCAGTATTAAGAGGGACAGGGAAAGGCTTCTTGCAGAAGGTGGGATCTAACTCTGACTCAAGCCAGGAAAGCCGGTAGGCAGAGATGACAAGGAAAAACATTTCTGGTATGGAAATAACGAATAAAATGTCCAAAGTTGGGAGGTGGAATATGAGGAACATCAGGGAAACCAGTGTCATTGAATCATGGGGTGTGGAGAGAGGAACAAAAATTATAAGAAGTCTGGAAAGTGACAGTCTTTGAATTCTGTTGTGACCTCTCAAAAGCTACTTAACTTCTTTGGCTTCCTCACCCATAAAATGAAGGGTTGAACTTAACGATCTCTAAGGTCCCTTCAGGAGGGACCAACTGTCTATCAAGGAATCTTCACAGGTGTAAAGATAGAAGGGATCACAAGTCCATCTAGTCCAATACCCTTATTTTACAAATAAGAAAGTTGAGGCCAAAAGGCACTGGTCCAAATTCATACTTCTACTACATGGCTAAGTCAGAACTTGAATTCAGTTCCTCTGGCTCCCAAGGGTTGCCCTCTTCTGTATATATTTGATGCACCTTTGGACAGATGTGGGATTAAATAGATTCTGTGACATGTGGCTTAATTCTAGACCCCAAGGAGAAAAATTTGCTTATCCTTTATTAAGTACTGAATATAAACAAACCTCTATCTCCAAATTCTGGAGATGTTCCTGTTGCCTCTTCTCTGATAACCATCTCTTCTGGATAATAGAAGACCATCAAACTTAAACAATAAGAAATTCAGAAAGATGCCCAGCTAGTTTTTTCAAAAAGTAATGGTAACGGTTTTATCCAAATGACAAACTTCAATATAAACTCACTTTTCTCTCCGGTAGGAATGGAGAAGAAGGAGGAAGGATGAGAGGGAAGGAATGTAATGTCATTTTCTTCAATGAAATATAGCAACAGTAACTCATCTAAATAAGTCTCTCCTAATTCTCAAGGTTACCTGGCCCTTATACTTAGTAACAGATAAACAGTGTGAAGCCTTTGTCTGGGGTGACTGCCAATTAAAACCATCTTTTGGGTCTGTCCTTGATGGAAGGGCAAAAAACTGCTTCTTTGAGCACCATCTCTTAATAGAATGTATATACAAAATTAACACTGAAATCTGGGAAACTGACTAGACAGAAGAACAAGATGAATAACTTAAGGACAGCTAGGTGACACCACAGTGCACAGAGCGCTGGACCTATATTGGAACCTGAGTTCAAATTCAGCCTCTGCCACCTGCTGGTTGTGTGAACCTGGGCAAGTAGCTTAACTTCTGTTTGCCTCAGTTCCCTCATTTGTAAAATAGGAATAATACTAGCACCTGCCTCCCAGGGTAACTTGTTGTGAGGATCAAATTTGTGAAGTTTTAGTGGAGGCCCTGGCACATAATAAGCACTATATAAGGTTTAGCTAGTATTATAATTAACAACTGAGAAATTGTCCCAGCTGTGTTTCACTGGGTAAAAATTAATTTCAGTCTTTTAAGGTATTGGAACCTAACTTTAACCGGTTCTTCATTTCAGAGGCAGCTAGTAGTACAGTGGATAGAGTGCTGGAGCTGAGTTCAAATTCTGCCTTGGATACTAACTAGCTATATGGCCCAGGACAAGCAGCTTAACTTCAGCTTCAGTTTGCTCAGTTTACTCATAAAATGGGAATAAAAATAGCACTTACCTGACAGGCTTGTTGTGAGGATCAAATGAAATATGTAAGATGCTTTGCAAACCTTAAAATAGATGTTAGTCATAGTATGTTTGAAAAACAAAACAGCTTATTTTAAGAAAATATATTTTTCCTCCTGATACACCTACTGTTGCTAGGCCTTGTCTCTCTGTCTCACCCATTAATGCTAAATGAAGGCCCCTCATGGTTACAGTAAGAATGGAAAGAGCTGGATCAATGACTACCAGTAGCTCCTATGGGTCACTATGAGCTAGAAATAGAAAGTACAGTCTGCTTGGTCAGTAATGAATAGATAGGTCAAATTGTTGCATGAGTGAATTATTAACCGACATGGATATCTTAGCCTCCATTAATTCCAGTGCTTCATTGAGGCATGCAGGTGACTCGACTCCCAAAAGGTTATGCCAGTAAAGAATAAACTCTTGGTAGAGCCTATCAAGAATGAAAGTGTTGATAGAGACCTAACAACACATTGTGTGTCTGTCAGAGAAGCTTATCACCAGAAGCCCAGCTGATGGTTAGATGACGATAATTTTTTTCCATCATGGCAACTTACAGAGACCATCTATCTAAAAAGAGTAGAGAGATCTCTCAGTGAAAAAAAAACCATAGTTCCTTGAAGTGGTGAAATTAGTGACATATGGGAGAGGGCATAGCAAAGTAGAAAGACTCTAACTCTAGAATCAGGTGATTTGGGTTAAATTCCACTCTTAGTTATTCCTAGGCATACATTCTTATGCAAGTCATTTAACACCTCTCTGGGCTTCAGTTTTCTCACCTCTGAAAGTATCAGCCTCTTAGAAGTCCTCTTGGGTGCTTTCAGCTCTAAATCTATAATCTCATGATCTTAACTCTTTTGGAGGGATACAGAGATTACTTTAACCCACTGCCTTCCATGAGCAGAAGCCATTAAATCACTTTAATCCCTTCACACAGCACCCCAAAAGAAACCTATGTACACAGACAAGCTCTTCAGAACCTGAAAAAAAGATGAGTGGAAAAGACCATGTGTGCCAAACCCAGCAACTTGCCCTTGAATGCTGAGTTATAAGCCTATCTAATTTGGAAGCAAATGGTTGGATGACTTTGTTTCTGGAGGCTAGAGTAATGTCTGTGGGAACATGCTTGTTCTGCAAATTACCCTGGCCAGTGGATTTGCGTTTCTATTGTCCTTGCTCAGAACTGACTGTAAGTATTTAAAACTGAGCATACATGTATGGAAAAGGGAGCAGGAGGGAGAAGATTAAACCCATGGGACTGACTCTTTTTTGCGTCTCTGGCAAAGGGTTATGGACAGGAAATGTTCCTTTACTCGGATCAATCTAGTTTACATTCCCCTCCAGGTCTTATCCAATGCAGTTCTTATTCATGTTTAAACCCATGCCTCTTATCATTGTGGGGTGGGGATGGAGTAGGAATTTGCCCATTTACAAATTATTTGATATTTTCTTGATTTTTTTTCTATGTTACTAATCAACTAATCTGTCAACAGGCACTTAAGTATTTAAGCATTTACCAGATGCTAGTATGTATTTAAGACAAAATAACACAAATAGGGATACAAAATCAAAATAATGATAGCTAGATACAGTGGTGGTTTTTTTTAAGTTTATAGGTTGTTTTGCCTGTTATCTCATTTGATTCTCACAAGTCTGTGAGGAAGGTCCTATTATGGTGTCACCACTTTACAGATGAGGAAACTGAAACTAAAAGAGATTAAGTGATTGACACAGGGCCATATAGCTAGTAAGTAAATATTTGGGCAGAATTTGAACTCAGAATTTGAAGCTATTCTTCTTGATGAAGTCCACTGCCTTATCCACTCTGCCCTCCAACTGCCAAAAAAATGAAACTTTCCCTATTCTGATGGAACTTGGAGTCAAACTGAAATGAGAGGTAACATGAGAGCTGGTCTTAGAGTCAGAAAGAACTGGATTCAGAGCTGCCCTCTGACACTTACTGTGTGATAGTGGACAAGTAGACTAATCCACTTTGAGGCAGATTTGAGACAGGGTGACCAACTTGCAGGCTATTGTAGCAGTCCAGGAGAGAAGTAAGGAGAACCAATACTAGGGTATTGTCAGTATTAGAGGTGGTGGGAGGAGCACATATTACAAGAGCTGTTAGGAAGATGAAATCCACAGGATTTGACAATAGATTAGCTGGGGTGGACTAAGGAGTTGAGGATGACACCTGGGTCATGATTCTGTGTGACTGGGAAGATGGCGATGCCCTCCACTGTACAAGCAAAGATAGGAGGAAGAGAAGACTAGAGGGGAGGATAATGAATTCAGTTTTAGAGGTGTTGAGTTTAAGATGTCTCATACATTCATCCAATAGGCAGTTAGAGATTTGAATCTGGAGATAGGAGAGATAGTAGGGCTGGATAAGAAAATCTGAGAATCATCATCATAAAGATGATAATTGAATTCAAGGTGGGAGATGAGATCACCAAGCAAAATGGTATAGAGAAGAGGACCCAGAACAGTCATAGGGGACACGCATGGTTCATGG
The DNA here is from genome assembly GCA_028658325.1 of Potorous gilbertii. Lineage (NCBI taxonomy): Eukaryota > Metazoa > Chordata > Mammalia > Diprotodontia > Potoroidae > Potorous > Potorous gilbertii. The sequence continues at coordinate 59,135,854 of CM053774.1, read as the reverse complement.
GCATGACATGGATGAAAATTTATATTTAATCATAGAAGTATTACTGGGAGCACCAGGCTTGCATATAGTAGCTATAGCCACCATGTAAGTCAAAGCATTCTCTTTTTAGTCATGCCCATGCATACACAAGGTAGCAGCAATCATTCTGGGTATAAAGAATAAAACAAAAAACAACACACAATTTTAGGCAACTTCTAGAATTAGTATTATGGACAAAGGAAAAACTCAAGAGCAGTGTGACCAAAAAAGAAAAAGACGGTAATGTATATTCATACAATTTTGAACACTCTAAAAGAGGCTTCCTGCCCCCTCCCACTGTCTCATTCCTCTTCCGTCCCAAGCTCCAGAAACCATATAGGTCAGACAACTGTTATGTTTACTCATAGGTGCAGGAAAACAATATTCATTGAACCTTTAGTTCAACAGAACTAAAGAACTAAAAAATGAAATTTTTATATAAAATCATACCATTGAACTGTGCCAGGGCCATGTGACAGAAGGAAGATTAGGTGCTTGCTAAATCTTTTCATTTCAGTACTACTTGTAGAAATAAGCTAATCTCAAGAAGTTTTCCCAGAGGCTACAGGCAGTCACATGAAGTTTAACAATTTACTTATTGTACTTTCTGTTAAACCCTGGTGTTGGCAGGGTTTGGCATCCATGTTCTTTGTTTTTATGCTTTGTTGAGCTTTATTTTAAGCAGCTAGATCATTTGTACTCGTGGTATATTTTTTTAAGTCTTGAAACTTTATCCACAGTGGCATGGTACAATTCCCTAAACTGGCCATGTGGCTATCTCTAAGGTAATAGATCATGAATTGACATACAAAACAACTTCTATTTCATTTGTGCAATATTTTTTCTACTGTCTGAATTGCATTCTGGGGAGGCAGTTCTTCCTGGAGGATGAAAAGTCAACTCTCTATGAACCCTAAAAACTCTTTGGGGAAGCTGCTGTTGCTGAGCAGCTCTAAGACCATGTACCTTTCTGGATAGAAATGGGGCTCATTGAAGAGGGAAGGACATTTGTCTAAACTATTTTAGATTTGGGCTTAAATCCTTTGTGTATTGCCTTTTCTGTAGGCTTTTGTATATGTAGTCATTGGATCGTCAGCTTGAATGCTTGCATGGGAACTGAGGACTCCTTTCACTTTTTCTCTAGAGACAATACAAGCTATATTCTTATATGACTCATGTGTGTGTGTTGTGTGTGTGTGTGTGTGAATATCCATGAAAACAAACCTAGTTTCCTGTGAAACCAGGACTTGGAGTTTCAAGCCTTAGGACTCATACCTTACCTCTCCAAAGCCTTTCATCTCTTTCTTGGTCACTTTGATCTAGCTCAGCCTAAAACAGTTTTCACTAATTGATGGTTTCTGTATCGTTGTAGTTCCTTCAACTTAAGTACAATCATTGAAATTCATTGAATTAAAAAAAAACCTAGAGATCACGTAATCCTTGGAGTAATTTTAGCAGGAAATGCAATGGAAAAATGGAAACTTTTTTTTTTAAACTTCATTTCACAGGTACATCCTATGGCAATTCCTGAAGTCTGGGACTAGGCTATCTTAAAACTTGATATTCCTAGAGTCTAGCCCTATAGTACTTTGCACACATTAAGTACTTAGTAAAATTTGATAATTGAATTGCACTTAATGACTGTCAGTCTATTTTAGTACTTGAATAGAATATTTCTTTAATTGTTTCATAACAATAGCAGTAATAATAGCTAGAATTTATTTAACTTTGAGGCTTGTACTTTAAAATATTATCTCAGAACAGCCCTGGAAACTAGGTGCTGTTACATCGTACAAAGGAAAAAAAATGAGACTGAGAGAGGTTAAGAGACTTACCCAGGAACACGTAACTGTTGAGTATCTGGGGTCACATTTGAACTCAGGTCTATCCTGACTCTAAGTCTACTACTTTATCCACTGTGCCACCTACACCTGCCTTTCTGTTTCATGTGTAAATCTATTCTTTGCAGATGGATTTCCTTGAGGGTCTGTATCATATATCAGCAGAGCACACATCACAATGTTAGGCACACAGTTGTCCAGACTGTCACGGATTTAGTAACATACTCTCCATATTTAGTAATGTGCTCTCTCAGCCATAGTTTCTTTCTCTGTCAAATGAGGAATTTAGACTAAGTGTTCACTGCAGTTGACTCCACAAAATCAGCAGGACTTCACAGTTGACTGGATATGGGAAAGGTTGAATGTGAAGAATTGATGATTAACTCCAAGTTTGTGAACCTGACTGGCTGACTAAAGAACCTGGGATGAGAGAAGGGGTTGAAAGGAAATACAATAAGTTCTGTTTAGGTCATGTTAGTTCAAGGTGTCCATAGGAAATTCAGTACCAAATGTCCAAAGGCAGTTGATGATACCACTTTGATTCAGGCCCTCATCACCTCATGCAATGTTGGACTATTAAAATAGCCTGCTGGTTGGTCTCTCTGCCTCAAGTTTCTCTTCACTCCAATCCATCCTTCACTCATCTATCAAATTGATCTTTACAGGTCTGACCCCATCACCCCTCTATTCAGTAAACTCCAGTAGCTCCCCATTATTTCCAAGATCAAATATGAAATCATCTGTCTGGTTTTTAAAACCCTTCCTAAATAGGTCCATGCCCAGCTTCCCAGTCTTCTTATACCTAACTCCCCACCATCTATGATCAGTGATACTGACCTTCTTTCTGTTCACATCTAACATTCTATTTCTCAGCTGTGTATTTTCACTGACTGTTCTCCATATCTGGAACTCTAGCCTTCCTCATCTCTAGCTCCTTGATTCCCCAGCTTCCTATAAGTCTCAGCTAACATTCTACCTTCTACAAGAAGTGGGGACAACATGTATAGACAGCTTTCTCTAGATGTTTGGCTGTGAAAGAGGAGAAAGAGATATAGTGTGATAGCTTAAAGGGATATAAATAGGATCAAGTAAAAGTTTATTATAGATGTTAGGATGGATATGTAGGCAACAAGGAAAGAGCCAGGAGAGAGAAAGATTAAAGATACAGAGGGGATGAGAGGAGCATGATTGCAAGTGTAAGCTGTTAGAATCATGGGAAGGAGATAGGAATGAATGCCTAAACTGGGGGATTAGTCAGGCTTGATGAGGAGAGTACCTACCTCTTAGTCAGAGACTACCGGAAGGTGAAGAAAATTGAGGATGATGTCAGGGGATCTTGAGATATAGAATTAGGGAGATGTTTCTTAGTAAAGTAGGTCCTTTACTGAGTGGAAAGAGAGAGGAATGATGTGTGAGATTTGAGGAGGAAGAAGAGATTTGGAAAAAAAACACTATGATAGAGAATAAATTAGGAAAGAATAAAGGGGTCACCTCATTAGGGCCCTAACTTTTAGTTGGATGGCATTCTAGTGTTGAGTGCCTTCTGCATTGGTTAGTAGCACATGAATAAGACCAGAGAAGGCAGATGATAGGGATAATCCATATTTGGGGTTTGGCAAGGTACAAATGGATAAGGTAAGGGACTTGGGGAATTGATGATAAATACTTAAACAGGTGAGCTCTAGGGTCAAAATTGGGAAGTGAAGACAATGAATCTAGAGCAAAGTGACTGCCGAGGAGACCAATTAGGGTCAAGGTGAGAATGAAGGATAGCTTTAGGAAGAATGAGGAACAGTGTGAGATGGAAAGAGCAGATTATGGTCAGATACAGGGGTGGTTCTATGGAAAGAGTGATGAATTTAGGGCTAAAGAGCATGAATTAAAATCTTGCCTCTCTTACTTACTCCCTAGGACCCTGGGCAAATTACTCAACCCCTCTGAGCCTCAATTTCCTCTTCTGCAAAATAAAGGGAATTACTAGATGACCTCTGAGGTTCCTTCAAACTTTAAAACTATGATTCTGTGCTTCTGTCTTCCCATGTTCATCACTAGATAGAAAAAAACAAAACTCTTTGTACTTGCAAAAAACCCAGCAAAACAATAACAAAATCATGGGAAGGGAACAATTCTCCTATTATGTTCTAATAATGTCTACAGTTGCTTTGAGCCAAAAGCACAGTTATTGCTCTGCATCAACTTGCCATCTCTTCAGAGACTTTTTGATGTGATTTTCATCTCAATGCCATGATTTCCTTGGGTAAGCTGATTGTTCCCGTCATAAGGAGAAAAAGAGCTTTGGTTTTCAAATGGCACACGTGAAACAGATTGTTTAATTCACAGGTTGTTCGCAACAAAGAATGCTTTGACTATGAATACTCTGCTGGTGCTAATTTATGATTCAAACTAAGTATTGAACTGATTAACAATAAACCACCTTGTAGATTTAGTGAGTTGCGAATGTACTGTTATGCTCTACATAACAACTTTATTGCTATTGTTGCTTTATACTGGAGTAGATTTGTCACCAAATGGCTGGAATATGAAAAAATAAAATCATGATTTAGATGCATATAGTACTGTTTATATTTGCACATACACATGGGAAGTTTCTTAAGTGTCACATTTTCTTGTCTCTTGAATTGCTTATGATCAGTCCATTACTTTTTGGTTACACACCAAAGTCCACAGGAATTAAGCAACCAAGTCATTCCTAAAAAAGTGCCAACCAGATAAACCAGAGTATAAGGAATGTCAGAAGGGTGGTGCCAGAAACAAAGTCAGGGTAAGCCCAATGATCATTAAGGAAAGATTGTGAAAAATAATTCACAATTTTCTTCATTAGTGTGGTGAAATCTGGGTCCGGTGGCCTGATTCATCAGGACGATTGGAGATGGCCCAGAATGCAATGTGAGACTCTGGCCCTTTCAGGCTAAGGTCTTACAGCATTCTCACTTTAAGTGAGATACACCCATTCAATGAATAGTCCTCTTTAAGTAGTTGCTCAAGGGATGGCCTCTTTAATAAAAAAAAAAAAATCAAACTGGGAGGAAGAGTCCCTCAAGGTTCCTGGGTAAAAAAGAAACTCCAATAACACGGAAATGGCTTCTCTTTGAGCCAGTTCATTCCACGCTAGAACAGCTGTAATTGTTAGGATGTTTCCTTACATTGATCTGAAATCTGCCTCTCTGAATCTCCTTCCTGCCATCACTACTTCCCTCTCCTCCTGTCCCTAGTTCACCCTAATTTATTAGATTTTTGTTCTTCTCAGATTAGGTGCTCTGACCCTTGCGTGCATTTTAGCTTTAGGGTCACTGAAGGAGGACCATATTCTTAAAGACACTCAGTCTTAAAGACATTAAACACTGATCTAATTTTTAAAAAATATTTTTATTGATATCTTTTGTTTTCACATAACCTAAATTTCCTCTTGTATCTCTCCTCTTCCCCCTCCAAGAAGACCATCTCAAAGCATATTTTTTAAAAAACGATAAAAGAAACAAAAAAAGCTTTGCTTGATCTAATTTTACTCATTTCAAGTGTACATGTTAATAAGGATATTTTGAGCAAAAATGGGGAAGAAAGCACTCATTTAGCAGTTTCATGACTTTTAAATGAAAAACTGATAGGGAAGCATATCTAATTTAGTAAACTATTTTGAGGTTGGAAAGCTGTTTTATGCTCTTTACTGCAGGAAAGGCACAATTCAAGCCAAGTGAGGGAGGATAGAAAAACCTGCAAGGTCATCGTAAACAATCAAGCCTTTTTAAGCCTTTCCTATCACCCTTAGACGCACAACAACAGTGCATTGGGCTTAGCCTCACTAGAGACAAGAATGCCCAAGTGGATAGAATATGGAAGTCTGAAAGTCATGAGGTGGTGAGCCTGATGTTTTCTTCCCTACTGAGTGAATTAGGAATCTGAAGTTAACATTATCCCTTTGGAGTTCCTCATGTATAACAGTGGAGAAATAGTGATGATGCCCACCTGTGTTGGGAGATCTTGTGATTCTAAATGAGACTCAAAAGTCTAAGTCATATTTGGAAGCCAGGGAGGCACGATATCAAATTATAGTATAAGAACTGGGGAGGGACAATACATTTTCAAGTATCATCCAGTCAAGAAACATTTGTTAAGCATCTACCAGGTTCTGGGGGTGCAAACACCAAAATTTTTAAGTGTTCTTGGCCTCAAGGATCTTATGAAGAATGCTTCATGAATTTGTGATTTCACCAGCAAGGGTATTCCCTCCACCAAAGCAGATTTCACCAGCAAGGGTATTCCCTCCACTAAAGCAGAGAGCAATTTATCCACTTATCAAGAGCCTTGGAGAGTTGCTGTTTGTAGAGCTAAAAAATTTATTACCCTGTACAGACAAGCTTATGACAAGTCTTTCATTTAACTAGGCTTATCCTTAAACTACAGACATATAAGCTATCACTAGTCCCTCCTCACAGTCTTTCTGAGACCCCTTAAAAAGTCTAGATTCCTTTAAAGTTCAGCTCAAGAATCAATGAAACCTTCCCCTATTCCCCCAGCTTCTAATAATACTTTCCCCCAGACATTATATAGCACATATGTATATGTGTATATGTGCACGTGGGCCTGCATGCACATGTCTCTGTATGTGTGTAGAGAGAGGAAGGTATTTCTCATGTTTTATATGTATGTACACATGGGTTTGTGTAAATGCAACTGTAGCGAAAACTTGAGCCTTGTCTGAAAGGGAGCAAAGAGAAGAGACCACAAGGCTGGCCTCTCTGTTTTCCTCAGAAAGAGAATGCTAGACTAGAATGATCTCTGTGCACATGCACGCACACACACACACACACACACACACACACACACACGCACACAGAAATATATCTATCATAGAATACAAACTCCTTGAAGACAATGATGTTTCAATTTTTGTCTATGAATGCTCATTGCCTAGAACCTTTGGTTTTTGGTAAACACATGATTTCATCATCGTAGAGATCTGCAAGGAAATTCCCTTTATCAATATCAATCTGAACCTGCTCTTCAACTACCTTGAGAGGTACCTGGGTAAACTGAGAGTTAATGACTTGCCCAATGTCACTCTGCTAATATATGTTGGATACAGGCCTTGAACTTTGATCTTCCTGATGCTGAGGTTAACTGTCTATTCATTATGCCACACTGCCTCTACCTGGCATACAGTAGATGGTTAATAGAGGCTTAGTAATTGTGAACTAGAACCCACCGGAACTTGCTATATTTTGATCTAGCTTTCGAAAGCCCAATGTCAACAGCACACCAAGATGTGGTCTTATAGTAGGAACTTTGGTGAAGTTTTAAAGAATGTTGTCTGAAAAACTGGGCTGCTATTTTTAAAACAAAAACCAATGCCCTATTATCTTTAAAAATAAATAAAATGGAAGGACTTTGTATGTCATCAGAGCTCTTGTTTGAAGTTTAACTTACAATCCATGGAATTTGGATTTATAGGTAAGCTCTATATGGTCAGAAGTGTGAGGAGTTATCTTTTAGCGATACATAATATAATATTATTATATATAAGTATATAAAATATTATATAATAGTACTTTTACAATAATAAGGGGTTTTTTGTTCCATAATTTTTTATAGATTTGTTTAATCAAGGAGCAGCTCAATGGATCAGGGGTAAGTGTTTCCTGTGGCCTGCTCTGGACAGTGTCCAGCCAAATAGAAGATTTCACCAGCCAATCATCTCTCTGTGGCCTTGCAGAGCAAAGAAAGAAAAATGAATCGACTGGAGAGCAGTGTGAGAGCGCGCTTCTTGCCTCCTGCACCCTTCCTAGTAAGCCTCTTGGCAACTTTTGCTGCAGCTAAGAGTATAACTAACAGCACTTTAAACAGCACAGATGTGATCTTGGGATCCATGCCTGCCATTATTGCCAGAGTGGACCATGTGATTGTCAAGGAAGGGAAAAGTGCCTTGATCAACTGTAACATTCACGGCATCCCTGACCCCCATTTCAAGTGGTATAATTCCAATGGCCACTTACTGAAGGAAGAGGAAGACCAGGAGGGCACAGGAGGAGGTAGGACCAAATGTTGTGTTAAATTTGATGCGGCCCAAATGAGGCCTTGGGAGCCAAAACATTGCGTGAAAGCTGTATTTACACCATCTTCTTGTTTTATGTTTTGTTATGAGCCAGAAAATAAATGGAGAGAGGGAGAAACAGCACTGACCATACATAATGGTGAGAGGGGCAGAGGCACTTTTTGTGTAGAGGTGCCAAGTTCTAATCTCACCTTTGCCACTAGTGACCTTTCTGTCCACCAAAATAAGGCAGTTATGTCAGATGATCCCTAAGGTTGCTCTCAGCTCCATAAAACTGACTAGCCTGTGTTTGAAAGCAGCAATCACTTTATCATTCATTTCTCATTTAAAATGACAGTGTGGATTGCATGCACATCAACCCCCCCTTTCATCCCCAATTTCCTTATCTGTAAAATGTGAATAATAACACAGTATCAGAAGAGCCCACTGCAAACAGGAAAGCCCTGTGCAAACTTTAGAGCACCATATGAATTGGAGCTGCTTCTGTTTTTTATCACAGTACATCTCTAGATGCTATCCTTAGCTATCACATAGGAGCCTTTCCATTCTGTGCTATTTGAGAACTGGCTTAAGTTTCCAGACAGCTTCTTTTAGATGAAGGGAAGATGCAATAGCCAGAAAGACAGCAGAGGAAAGAATGTTTCTTAATGAGATAGATTTATTTAGAGAGATGTTAATGCAAGTCCCTTAGCATCCAGGTTGCTTCAAGAGTATGACTAAGGCCCTCGGGAGAATTTAGCTCATCAAGCAGGGTTCTTCTGCTTTTGTGTGGATAAATCTTGCTTAGGGTGTAAGAGGTAAGTGACCAATAATAATAGCCAGCGTTTAGATAGCCCTTTCAGATTTACAAAGTGCTTTGTATCTGTTGCCTCAATTTATCTGTACAACTTGTGAGGAATTGAGGCCCAAAGTAGTTAAGTAACTTTTCCAAGACCACACAGGTCTATTAGTTAAGTGACAAAGGCAGGATTCTTCCAGAGAGAGACAGTATAAGGGAAATAGACCATTGTAGTGGAAAGAACACTGGACTACTAGACTGAAGAACTGGGACAAGCCTGTTAAACACTTTGAACCTTTTTTCTTCATCTGTAAAATGGGGAGAATAATATTTGTGCTGTCACATCACAAGACTTTTGTAAGGATCAAAGGAGTTAATTACACATGAAATAGCTTCACAGGGCTATACATTGTTCTATACTATCTCCACCTCCTTTTTTATTCATGTACACACACTCCTTATGCTAAATGTAAAGATGAGGAGAGAATGAACTTCTCAAGTCTGCCAATTATCAGCTCTCCGTCCAATGACCAAAGGCAATATTAATGCCCAGAGGCACCAAGATGGCACCATAGGGCATAAGTTAGGCACTGAGTTCAAATTCAGCCTCAGACACTTACTAGCTGTGTGACTTTGCCTCAGTTTCCTCAACTGAAAAATGAGAATAGGTTGTTAGGATAAAATGAGATGATATTTGTAAAGTGCTTAGCACAGCACCTGGAACGTAGTGGTTCCTACTTATTGTCATCATATCACAGCGAAACTGAAAACATTGATGTGAACATCATTACATGCCTTTAACTTTATTGTCTTTACTTTAGATAGGTGACAGTTTTCCCCTTGAACTCTGATGGAAAGGGCTTTTGGAAACAAATAAGAAAATTTCAGTCAGCTAGCATTTATTAGGCACCTGTTGCATGCCAGATACTGGGCTAAGAGTTGGGGTTACAAAGAAACCGAAAATCAGTCTATTCTCAAAAAGCTAATTGGGAGAAGTAACAGGTGAGCAATGATGTACAAATGAGCTGTACACAGCAACTAGCAACTAGGGTTCTGACCTAGTAAGACCTTGTAAGACCTTGAGCAAGTCAGTCATCATTTGTAAAAGATTTTTGGTCTTTAAGTTTGTCTCTCAAGGTTCTCTTCATGTTCCCTAGTATAATGAATTGCATTTTTTATTTGTTTTTGGGTTTTTTTTATTTTTCTGGGGTGAATTCAGTGGTGTTCTCAAGGGGGTATTGAGATTTGTGTGATATGTAGGATTGTTTGACCCAGCAATAAATAGCCTCCCTTTACTTTGCTTCTCTAGTTGATAATTTTTCTGCCTTCTCTCTTGTAATTATTGCTTATCACCCCTAATAAATTTCTCTTCCCTACTACTTACAGCCAGCTTGTAAACTTGTGTGGGAGACAGCGTAGTATGGTAGAAAGAGTACTGGTTTTGAAATCACAGGGCTTGGTTTCAAATCCTGACTCTATCACTTATTCCCCCTTATTTGTCTTGACCTCAGCTTCCTTATCTGCAAAATGAAGGCATTGAAATAAATGACCACTAAGGTCCTTTCTAATTGTAAGTCTAGAATGTACAGTGGTTATAGCACTGGGCCTGGAGTCAGGAACACCGGAGTTCAAATTTGGCCTCAGACACTTACTAACATTAGTCACTTACTAACAATAGTCATTTAACCCTGTTTGCCTCAGTTTTGTCATCTGTAAAATGAGCTGGAGAAGAAAATGGCAAACCATTCCAGTATCTTTGCCAAGAAAACCCCAAAAATGGTCACAAAAAGGTCAACCATGACTGAAAAATAGCAGCAGTACCTAGCATAGGGCCTTGCACCCAGCAGACACTTAATAATACTTGTTGTTAAAATGAATTCCCTACTTAAAGATTTTACCTTAAATGTGTATACTGATATAGACTGTAATTCTTATGAAACTTAATAAAAAGTCTTTTAATAGGAAGTATTTTTTGTGGCCAAAAATTCCATCACAGTCAACCTGGTGATGAGTATCTCTCAGTTAGTTTGATCCATCCTCCGTGGGAAGACACAGTCTACTACTCGACATGCAGCCAGCTTTTCCAGCTTAGTAGAGCCCTTCAGAGTTCATGATTGGTTAGCCTCACCTTTAAAAACCCAAGGTCATCTCTTCTGTAGGGTGAGGTATCAGAGATTTTGAATGATATATACAAACAGAATCCTGTAGTGCGGCTTTGTGCCAGGTCCAGGCTAAGCTCCTGTTGTACTTCTGGGTAATCTGGTAAGCCTGGTTGCTCTCACTCTGGGTCACCTCCACCTGCGGTGACCTCCACCTCCCAGGGTTAGGCCCTCTTGAATCTTTGAGGTTCAGAACAGTGGTTCTTTAGGGGCCTTATGTGGTATCTCAGGACAGTGGTAGAGCTGGAAAGTACCTTAGGCATCATCTGGCTCATCCCCCTCATGTTATAAAAATAGAGTCTTGCTTAATGTCAGTCAGAAACAGGGAAAGAACTGTAGTGTCCTTGGAGAAGGTTGAAGTTAAAGCTTTTCTAGCTCCCAACAAATTTATCCCCTTAACCTAACCTTCACATCCCTCCCCCTAAGGAAGAGCCGGCAGGAAATGACATCACACATGTCTAGTTACCATAGTGACTGGGAGTTCTTCCCAGACACCCATAGCCTCTTACACACTCTGGCCCCTGTTCTTCTCCAGGTCTGCTTTGGGGCTGGGTCACTGCTGGGGCCACTGCCCTCACTGGAATCCTGGGAATGGAATTCAGACCTGGATTTATCACCCACATGGATCCTACAGTCAAGGTTATCTTTGGGCATTGGGAATTGTGGGGACAATGGAGTCCAACACCTCTGTCTGAGGAAGGAAAGAGGTATCAGCTACCAGAGCTTTCCTCAGACTAATGAGTCTACCACAAAATTATAAATTTGCCCCAGATTACTTTTCTGTATCATTTCATATATATGTGAAGTGGTAAAAGAGCAGGAGACCTAGAATAGTAAGACCACCTTGGTTTCCTCACCTGTACAGTGTAAACTAGCCCTCCAAAAGCCCTCACTGCTCTGAAATTCCATGATCCAATGTATGGGAAGGTTCCCTCTGTATAAGAGGAATGCGTTTTTGTAGCAATGACATTTAGGTACAGTAAACTTACCCTGGCTAGTTTTAATTTGTAAATCAATCAGGTAGTTAATCAATGGTGGTCTTGTTTCAGGGTTGGCAAGCTATCTATCTGACTGTTCATGGGTGAAAACAGACCACCTATATATGGTCATTCTTTAACTTGCTTATCACAACAAAGGTAGACCCAACAAGAATTAACTTCACTTTGCCTTCATGAACTTCTAGGTCTATGTTGACCTGCTTTGAGCACAAAGTTATTCTGTCAGAACTCACTGTTATTTTGACTTGTGTACCCACTTCTCATACCACTGAGTCAAACAGCTATCACATCCCTAGGGGCATGCCAGAAATGCCTGAGGTGGAAAAGTAGGAAAGGCAGTGTCTCTGGATTTGAAGTCACAGGACCTGGGTTAAAATTCTGGGTCTACCCTCTATGAGTTCTGTGTAACTTTGGGTTAGTCATTTGAACTCTCTGGGCAGAGGTCAGAGAAATAAGTTTTACTTACTTCCTCATAAGTAAAAATGTGAGAGATTAGATTAGATGCCCTGTCTGAAGTCCCTTCCAGCTCTAAATCTATTGCCCTCTGGGTATGATCATATATCTGAAGCCTTAGTTAGCTATTGTAATTGCATATGATTATGTAAATAATATGAAAAAGTAAAACGTGTGTATATATATAGATATAGATATATACATATATAGATAAATATAGATATTTTATAGGGGCAGTACAAAAGATAGTTCATGTATATATGTGTGTATGTGTGTGTGTATATATGTGTATTTGTGTCTAAATATATGCTTATATGGAAAATTTATATATTAAAATCTATAACATACACACACACATATATTAATCCTGCTTTTCCCTCCCTCAGGGACAACACAAAAGGTTCTGCATGTATATATGAGTATTTAAAGAATATTGTCATTGTCCATAAAAATTCAGCTAAATTTGGGACCGAGCCCTGAATTTATAATTGCTTTGAACAAAAGACAAAAGGAAGAACAGAGCAGAGAAATCAGACCAGCATCACAAATCACAGCATGTCTTTCACAGAGCTGCTGTCAGGCTCCACTGAACACATGTGGAAAAGAGTATGGTCATAGGGCTTGTTATGACTGTGTTCCTGCAGTCCTCTCATTTTCTAAGTGAGCAAACAGAGGTCCCCAGGGGCTAAGTGATGATCAGTGGATGCAGGTTTCAATTTTAAGGCAAAATGGCAGACAGAAAGTTAATATTTGGTAGCATTCAAGTGTAAGTCATGTCATCATTTCTCTGAATGATGTCAGAGACCTAACATCTCTGATGTCATGGTCATCTTCAGAAATGAAGAATGAACATAAACTGTGAGTAGACCGAGCTGCCTGAAAACTGAGGTCATCCTCTCTCTCTTTGTCTCTCTCTCTCTGTCTCTCTCTCTCTCTGTCTCTTTCTCTGTCTCTCTGTCTCTCTCTATCTCTGTCTCTCTCTGTCTCTGTCTCTGTCTCTCTGTGTGTCTCTCTATCTCTCTCTGTCTGTCTCTCTGTCTCTCTCTCTCTGTCTCACTCTCTTTCCCTAAAACCTTAGTTCCAGTGAGCCCTGAAACCCATGGATTCAGCAACAATGTGTCCCTTTTGGAGCCTCCTGATTTACAGTCAGTGACAGTACTAACAGTTTATCTTCAAAACAACAACCCTGAGGCTCCTGCCCATCCCAGAGTGATTTATCTATTTAACTACTCTTTTTTTCTATTAAAAGGGCCATTCCTGACTACTTTTTAAAGAGACCTATTCATAGAATGGGCACTGCCTCACTTTAAGTGAGTACCTGAAAAGACCTTAGCCTAAAAGACCAACATTTCCCATTGCATCCTGGGCTGTCTTCAATCATCCTGATGAATATCTGGTCACTGGATCCAGATGGCTCAGGAGGAGAAATTGAGGCTGGTGACCTTGCACAACCCTCTCTCACTCAAAACAAAGTCAAGTGCAAGTCATGTCATCCTTTCTCTGATGTCATGGTCCTCTTCAGAAATAAAGGACAAACACAATTTGGCAGCATTCTACAGAGGTATACCTAAGGTGAGGGAAGCAAGGGATCCAGGACCTTGTCTCTCTCTGATCTAGTCTGGAAGCTGCTATTCCTATGTCTAATACCTTTGAGTTTTTGTTGATCCACACTTAAGTTATTGTTAAATTTGAGATTGCCATAAAATTATTCATATAAAAATATTGATCTAAATTATTGATGTAATTTAAGTATTTAGCTGATGTGATTTTATTTGGGACATCTATATGACAGACACACAAGCACACAGACTAAAAGCCTTCTGATACTTCCTGGTGGTAGGGGAGTGACCCCTGGGTTGACAGTTGCTGTGTCAGCAAAGTCTGGCAGATTTGAACAAGCTGAAAAAGTCTTCAGATATGGCCTTATTGAAAGACTGCCTGTCACCTGAGAGCTGGGTGAGCAATGTTTTTGGTCGCATCAAATCATGAAACCATCTGTGAAGTCATGGAGAAGTTTATATTCTTCATGAGTATAAATGGCACAGCCCCCATGCTAATGAAATCCTAAATCTTTGGGGAATACTATGGGGAGTTATGATACAGGATAGGAATAACCCCACATAGTTGTTCCTCAGTTTAGCTCTTTAATACATAGAATATAAACTCCTTGAGGGCAAGCATACTTTCCTTCTTTGATATCCCCAGTTTCTAGCCAGTGCCTGGCACATAGAAACTGGTACTTTACAAATGTTTGTTTGATTTACTGATTAATGTGATAAGCATTTTTGTGAGTGATCTTTTTTTCCTTCTAAGTTCTCTCAAAGGCTATGCCCATAGTTAACTACAAAATATATTGCCAAAAACCATTAAACTTTAATGATGTTTTTCAGTACTGTTTTTCACAGGGGTAAAATAAAAGAGCAGTTTCAGGGTCTTAGGGTGTTTCATGGAACCTAGCACAGAGTAGGCATGTAATACTTATTATGTCATAAGAACGGTTCCCAGCTATTTCACGGACTGTTTGTCCATCATATTCCTGCTTTCCCACCTTCACCCTCCTGCCTGACTTTCGTTTTTCATTATTTAAGTCTTAATTTTTTTTGTTTATAATTTATGAAATAAAACAATCATTTCTGTAACACAGTAGAAGAAAAAAAAGATGACTCTTGCCTGCCTTCTACCCATTTTGCTTAATGCTAGCACTCCCTTCAGGTGGTAAGCAAAGGGAGAAGTCAAGGAAATGTAATTAAAGTAGCACTATAGAGAGGAAAGAACATTTGTTTTGAAACAGAGACATGGTGCCTGAGGCAAACAGCAGTAAAGCATTCAGAGCTAGCAGCATGAATTGTACCTTCGGGTCAACTTTATAATTTATAATAGGAAAGTAATAACAGATGTAGTTAGACAGTGAGTTGGTTGGGAGGTAGGAATTAGTTACTAACATGTCTTCTACATTGAAGAGAAAAAGGGAGGGAAGAAAGAAGGGAAAAGGAAGGAAGAGGAATGATGGAAAAAGGAGAAAAACAAGGAACAAAAAATAAGAAAAATGGAAGGGAGATGGGGGAAGAAAAGAAGGAGGGACAGAGGGAAGGAGAGAGGAAGCAAGAATGAATATATTAGGTGATTACTATGTGCACAATACTGTGCTAAGTGTTGGAGATACAAACAGAACAGTTCCTGCTCTCCAGGAGCTCACATTCTGTTGGAGGGAGATATAACACATAGAGGTTTCTCCTGTAAGTCTGATGGAAAGGTCCCATAATCCTTAGGGACAAAACAAATGCATAGCCATCTTCTTTAACATCATTTCTACAGATAAAAAGCATATCACTTTCTGATGTTGAACCTTTTGATGATATCAAGGACTTTGTTGGTAAGAATGTCCTTTCCCAGGTGTCCAGTAGTCTATTTAGTTTTTGTAGAAACAATGGTACATATCTCCACAGAGACTGGGCTTTGAGGCAGGACCCACAATGATCTGGGGTGTGCTGACACTTTTGGGGCTGTCATTGGTGACAGTTTATCAGAGTTGTTGGTTTGTGATGATAAAGCAGTGAAGATTATGGATGAGAAGGGCTTTGTAACTAAAAAGTTCCATGTAAATGTGAGTTGTTAAAGGATATCGGCACTCAGTAGGGAGAAGGAAAAGGGAGTAAGCATTGCTATATCATGCCTACTATGTGCCAGACATTGGGCTTAGTTCTTTACAATTACTATCTCATTTGATCTCATTAGAGCCTCTGATTAAAGTAGGCATTCTTAACCTTTTTTGGTGTCATAGATCCCCTCTCAGAATGTTTTTAAATGTGTGAAATAAAATAATTGGGTTTACAAAAGAAACCAATTACATTGAAATGCAGTTATCATTATCAAAATATTTTTTTTTAATTCGCAGACTTCAAAACAAGAACCTCTAATTTAAAGATTTGCTGAATGAAATGATGAAAAGGATTATTTTAAAGGGTAGTTTGGAGATTACTTATACAGTTCCATTACCCAGGCATAGACCTCACTACTGTCACTGATTATGAATAATTAAGAATTGGCTTTCATAGTAAACATGCTAATGGACAAATAAAATTACAGCTACTTAAAGAGAGTAAAATAACTGCAACGTATGCTATTTTGATAAGGCTGTGATCTCAATGATGTATTTCCTTCTCCGATATAGATTGCATCATATCTGGGCAATTCCCTAAATTCTCTGTAGGAGATTACAGAAGTATTATAGCACTATTTCTGGGATGTCATTAGCATAGCTCCTCCTTCTCTTCCCCTTACTGATCCATCCCTGCCATGCTTGAGTCCAGTGGTTCTCAAACTTTTTGATCTTGACACCTTTCCACTCTTAAAAAATGAAGTTCTGTTATTGTGCATTATAGCTGTTGTTGCTGTATTAAAAATTAAGATGTCTTGGTTTTATTATGAAAATAGTTTGGACCTCACAGACCCCCTGAAAGGTCTCAAGGGTCTCATGGATCCCTGGACCACATTTTGAGAACCTTTGCCTTAGTGAATTGTTGTGGTTGTTGAGTCATTTCAGTTGTGTTCAATTCTCTATGACCCCATTTAAGCTGCCATCTGAGTCAGACTTTCATGAGTTTGCATTCTAGCCTAGCATCCATACCATAATTAGGTATCAGATATGGTAGCTCTTCATAATGAATAATTATGAATTTACTTGACATTCCTACCTTATTTTTCACATTTCTGTTTCTTCATTTAATTGGGTCTGAAAAGTTATACCTGTGTAGCTATTAAATTAATTGCGTCAGGAAAATAATACTTTATGCCAGGGAAGTATTAAGATTACTAGCAACAGTTATCTTTTAAGGAGATTAGTCAGGGGGCAAGAAGAAGGGCCCATCTTCACTGATAAGACTAATATCTTATTCACAACGTTAATTGTTTTTGGAAAAATGTGTTCCATCAGGCAAAGCCAGATGCAAAAACAATCTGTATGCTAGCATTAAAAATTGATTGTCCTTTACTTCTAATCATCAGCATGAAACCAGACCAAATCCAAGAGAAGTAACACGCATTTCCTCTTCCAAGATATTAATTCCTAAAGTGATTCATATAGGCACCGAGCAAATTTCAAGGAATTATTGGTGCATCATGGAGAATTCAATAGGCTCTCACCACATAAAAGATAAAGTAAAATATTCTGGGTGATTCTCTAACCCCAAATGGGATAACTAGGTGGGTCAATGGATAGAGCACTGGACCTGGAATCTGGAAGACCTGAGTTCAGATTTTACCTCAGACACTTACTGTGTGATCTTGGGCAAGTCACTTAACCCTGTTTGCCTTAGTTCCTAAAAAATGAGTTACAGAAATGAATGGTCAACCACTCCAGTATTTTTGCTAAGAAAACCCCAAATGAGTTCAGGAAGAGTCAGACATGACTGAAACAACAGCAACAACAATCAACTTAATATTTTATGAAAAAAACTTCCTCTTCACTTCTGATGGAAATATCACTTTCACTTAATTCAGTAAACTTTTATTAAACACTGACCTGCAAGGGTCTGGGGATACAAACAAAATGAAAAACAGTTAACTGCCCTTAGGAGCTTATATTCTGCTGGGAGTGGAGAGGACACAATGCTTTAATGGAAATACATTTTTTAATGACATTGAAAAATCCTAGAGGCTTTAATCTAATGGGAAGGTATTCATGATGTTTGGCTTAAGAAGTGTAACAGTGTTTCAATTCTGAATCCTCTGACTATGGGGTTTACATACTGTTGCTTTTGACGGATATGCAAATCCACAGTTTAGTTTTGAAAGGAAGAAAAACTCTCTCCCTTTAACCTTTCCTTAAAAAATAAAGAGAAAATTGAACCATTTGCGCTCTTTCTCTCTCTCTCTCTTTCTCTCCCCCCATTTAAGAACAAAACACATTGGAGGATCTTATACTTTGCCCTACAAAAAGGGTAACAATCCTCCTTTGAATATTTGAAATTTAATTTAATTTATACAGATTTGTTATACTTGACTTCTCAGGAATAAATCTGTTAGGTAGTAGAAGGGTGGTCAGCCAACATTTTCTTTTTTTTTTTTTTTGCAAGACACTGTCTTGAACCTATGGGACACAAATGTGGTTCCTTGACCACCAGGGAGACTTTCAGGCACAGTGGAAAGACAAGATATAAACGCATGAAAAAAGTTAAATAATATGAGGTAACAATAGTAAGACGATACACGGAATTGCCATAGAAAATAAGTGCTTTGAGTTCTCAGGGACAGACATTGAGGCTACATTTCAAGTGAAAAAAGGGAAAAGATTCATATAGATGTGTGTGTGTGTGTGTGTGTCTATATGCGTGTGTGTGTATATGTGTGTATATACATATATTTGTGTATGTATATATGTGTGTGTGCATACATACATAAACATAAAATATATACGTGTATGTGTATACATTATACATAGTTTACTTAGATTCAGTCCGAGGACCTAGTTTTGAAACTCTTTTGCTTAGTACAATAATTGTGATCTTAGGCAAGTCACTTAGACCTCCCTGTACCTCAGTTTCCTCAACTGAAAATTGAAAGAATTAGACTAAATGATATGTAAGCCCTTTGCAACTTTATAACCTCAGTTGCTTACTTTTAGGTAGGTAAATACAATATAATTGACAAAAGGAGGAAACATTAAGAACTAGGGGAAATCAAGGAAGCCTTCCTGTAGGAAGTGGCAGTTTTGAAATAGAGTTCTGAAGAAAGCCAAGGAAACTTTTCATGAGCAAAGGACCTGTTGATTTTCAGCGAAATTAAACAAGGCCATGGAGTGAGATGAAAGTATCAGACTCATAAGATGGAGCCTCCATGGTTGACTCTCTCCACACAGTCATTCTATGTGAAGACAGTGTGATTTTTTTAGTATTGCTACCTACCCATCAGTCATAGAATATAGCATCCCTGCCCTTAAGGATCTTAACAATATGTGGCTAAGTCCTCAGCTAACACATTTACTTATGATATAATGTAATATATACCATATACTAATATGCTGAGGATACAACTATTATTTTCAACTAAATTATGGGAGGCACCATAGTAAGATATAAATAATGTTGTATTTGAGGTCAAAGAACATGGGTTCAAAACCTGGCTGTGACACTTAGGGACTAAGCACGACCTCAAGCAAGTCACTGACCATGTTTCTTCAATTCTAAAATAAGGGCTTGGGCTATATGGCCTCAAAAGACCTTTTCATCATTAAATCTTTATTGTGAGAGTAAAGCTTTTGTAAGCTATTCTAGGAAACTCACCATAATTTATGATTTATCACTCATTTGACAGGAATTAGCATTTGGGAAAGGTATTGGGCAGGAATTGTGGAAAGAAAATGGCACCAGAACTTTCATGGTCTTTTAACTTGAGATGCAAACAAATGCCATGGTCGATAGTTCCAAATTGCCTTCTTACTTATCAATAGCTTAAATGTGTTGCTACTTCTAGCTTGCTACTTGAACTATGCCAGAAATGTTTCTCTTTTCTCCCTATTCACCTGGCTACACTGTTTCTCTAGAGATATAAGAAGGGATTCTTTTACCTTCTCTGGTGGAACCAGGGAATTCCTATCCGATATTTGCAAGTTGCTGGTTTGTATCTCAGGGATGATTTTGGACCTACTTGCCAAAAGGACTATGACAAAACAAAGGTTAATTTAGCTAGCCAACAAGGCATTTCATATAGACCTCACCCTTTGCAAGAAAGCTTACTACCAATTTGAAATGAATATTAATTAGGCAAGAGAGGGGAGAAAATGGTATCAGGAAATAGAATACTAGTGTGGACACCTTCCTCAAATCTATATTGTACCCTTGAAATGAGATGTAAGGAACCTCCAAGTTGGAAGGGATAACAGAGACCATCTATATTTACTCCTATGCGTATTTGTTTTATCATCTTCTTAGAATATAAGCTCACAGAGGTCAGGGACCCTTCATTTTTAGTCTTTGCATACTCAGTGCCTTGCCCAGTGGAACTGAATGAATGAATGAATTTAATTGAATTACCCAAAAATTCTTTGTATAACATCTGCAGCCAGTGATCATTCTGCCCTTGTTTGAAGATCTTGGAGATAGGGAACTTATTTACTTTGTTCCTCTGTCTGTGTTCATACTTTGTTTTCAAAGAAGAAAAATCAGAGAAATGATGATATGACTTGCACTTGACTTTGAGTGAGGAAGGGCTGTACAAGGTCACCAGCCTCACTTTCTCCTCCTGAGCCATCTGGGTCCAGTGACCAGACCAGATATTCATCAGAATGACTGGAGATAGCCCAGGATGCAGTGGGAGACCTTGGTCCTTTTAGGGCAAAAGGTCAATTATGAAGGGGCTGAAATGCCCAGGAGTAACTCAACTTGGACTGTTGAGGCCCTGTGCTGGGGAAAGGACCCTAAAGTCACAGGATCATAAGGACATAGAACCCATCAAGCTCAGCACCTTAATTGTATAGATGAAGAAATGTAGGCAGAGGTTAAATGACTTGCCTAGGGTCACACAGCTAGAAAATATCTGAGGCAGGATTGGAACCCAGGGACTGCGGTCAGAAATGTTTTGAGGGTAGAATTGGCAGAACTTGGTCAGTCAGTTCCATGAAAAGGAAGAAAGTCAAATCATTTCTTTTCACCTGAGTAAGAGGAGCAAATGATGAAACAGGAGATTTCAATTTGTTAGATAACTATAGAAAAGTTCACTTGAAGATTTATTCATAAGTAGGAAACCTTCACCCACTCTCCTCCTTCCATTTGTTTGTCTGATCTGGTGACCTTGGCTATTTCTTTGTTCTCCCTTTCATGCCTCAAATACAGGTTATAGGAGGATTAGGAGTAGGGAAGATAGGAAAAGAAATCCATAAAAGATTATGTGAAATGTGGTCAATTTCATTCTAAATTTGTAAACATTTACAATTTGTAATATGATTTTTTTTCAAATTATACAAACACAAATGTGTGTGTGTGTGTGTTTGCATTCATGTGCATGCATGTTCCTGTGTACCTGTCACTTTCTATAGTTTACCCATAGACCCATTCAACAAACTTCATGAGTTTTTATTAATACACTCATCCAACAAACATTAAGCAATGCGGAAGTAAACAAACATTCCTTGCTCTCAATGAGTTTATAATCTATTGAGGGTGTGTACATACGTGCATATACACGTATCTGTTAAATACAAAGTAGTGTCTAGTAAATGAGAAAAGCATGGCTCACTGAGGAAGGGGGCAGTTGAGCCGAACTTTGAAGGCACTGAGTAGATATTTGTGTAGGGATTTCTTTGAGGCAAGAGAGAAGGGGCAGTACATGCTGATCAGAGAGAACATTTGCCATGGAAGCATAGAAAGAGAAGATAGCATGATGAGGAACAGAAAGGATGGCTGAGACTCGGACATGTTTGCAAGGATGCAGCCAATAGGCAGGGAGGGATTGAAGATAAATGTGACAGTAGCTGGTGGAGGGAGGCATATGTTAGAGAAGATGGAAGGGAATTTGGAAGTTCTTAAATTTTTTTCTGACAACAAGCCTAAATTTGCTTCTTTGCAACCTCTACTCTTTGTCCTTGGTTCTTTCATCAGGATCCAGAGATCAAGTGGGGGGATGATAGAGGGACAATCTACTGGAAAATATGGGATGAAATGGGATCACTTCTGCATTTAGAGAGTAAGAAGGGCCTCCTCTCCTTGTGAGACAAACAAGGATGAAGGCATCTGGGAGATAGAAGATGAAGAGAAGGGATTTTTAAAAAGCCATTGTGTTAGGGGGGATGATAAGTATTGCCCTACATGTATCTGACTGAACTCAGTGGCACAATAAATGGAGTGCTGAACTTCAAGTGAAGCAGAGGAGTTTGAATACTAACTCAGACCCTCACTAGCCATGAGATCTTGAGCAAGTTACTAAAATGTTAATTGACCTACTGACTCTCTTGGCTTCAGTTTCCTCATCTGTAAAATGAAGAAAATATGTGAGTCTCTATCTCATAGCATTGTCATAAACATCAAATGTGATACAGTGCTTTGCGTTTTATATAAATGATATAAAATGGCACATAAACTATTTAAAATGTTGCCCATTCATTCTCAAGTAGTTCTACTTATCAGGAAGGTTATTTTTTTCATATCAAGTCCAAGTTTGTCCCTCTGTGTCTCCTACCTATCACCCCTGCTTCTATCTTATAGAACCACACCTAATTAAAACAATTCCTTTTCCCCTTGGAAAATGGTTCAATCCTTGAAGATGGTTATCTTGTCACTCCTGTCTCCGCCAGGATAAACAATTCTCATTCCCTCCTGTTGATCCTCTTATAGTGTGATCTGGAAACCCTCCACTATCCTTTTTCCTAGACTCTTCACCACATCAATGTCAATCCTCAAAATGTGGCTTCTAGAACTGACCACTATCCTCCACATGTGGTCTCAATCTGGATTCTTTCCTTTTCTTAGTGCAGACTCAGATCATATCAGCTTTCTTCTTTTTTGACAGGTACAGTGGGATGAATACAGGTTTTAGACTCAGAAGACTTGATTTCAAATCCTGGCTCTAGGAAGTTGCTTAGCCTCACAGGGACTCAGTTTCCTCAACTGCAAAAAAAGCCCCTGCAGTTAGATTAAATGACCTCAGAGGTTGTTTCCAGCTCCAAATCTGTGATCTCATGACCTCATGCTATTTGTTCACGTTTAATTTCTAGGCCACTAAAGTCCCTAGATCTCTGAGATTAGTTACAAACTACACAGTGAACATCCCCCATTTTGTACTTGTCAAAAATTTAAACTGCTTAACTTGAACACTCAAATCTGGGACATTTATCTCTATCAAACTCCATCTTCTCAGACTCATAGGATCATAGATTTAAAGCTGGATGGGACCGAGATATTCAGCCCAGTACTCTGGCCTGCCAAGATCATTTTGGATCATGATTCCATCATTCAGATATTATCAGTCCTGCTTTGTGCCATCTGGAAATTTGATAAGCATGTGAACTATACTTTTATCCATTTATTAAAATGTTAAACAGCTCCCTGGAACATTCATCTATCTGACTACACTTTAGATCTGGTCATCCAGCTAGTCTTGAATGCACCATTTTCTAGCCTACTTATCTCTTTATCTTGGCCATAACAATAGTATTTAGAGATTATGCCAATTGTTTTGCTAAAAATCTACATAAACTTTACTGGCAGCCTTCCCCTAATCTATCACTCCATTAATGTTGCCAGAAGAGGAAATGTGGTTATTTTAGAATGATCAAATGAACTTAAACTTCTTGATGCACTTAAATTTTGGCCTGACACATTTTTTTGTTGTTCAGTCATTATAAGTTGTGTCCAAGTCTTTATGACCCCATTTGGGGTTTTCTTGGCAGAGATACTGGAGTATTTTGCCATTTCCTTCTCTACTTCATTTTACAGCTGAGGAAATTGAGGCAGAGTTAAGTGACTTGCCCAGGGTCACATAGCTAATAAATGTGTAAGGACAGATTTAAACTCAGGTATTCCTGATTCCAGGGCTAGTACTCAATCTACTGTGCCACCTAACTGCTTGGCACATAGTAAGTGCTTAATAAGTGCTTGGTGACTTGACTTGAGACTGTGTTGACTCTGTGATCATTGCTTCCTTTTGTAGATGTTCACAAACCATCCTTTTAGTAAGTCCTAGCATTTTTCACAGAAGCCCACTAGTTTGAAGACTCCACTCAAAATTTACTCCCCTTTAAAAGAAAAAAATCAGAATATTCATCCTTTATTCCTACAGTACTTTTTCTTTTTCATTATCTTTCAGTTTCATAATCTTTTAAAGTTCTTCAAAATTTTTCAAAGGTTACTATGACCGGGGTTTAGCAGTCATATTCACCAACTGGTAGATTTTAGTACTGGAAGGGACTTTAAGGTCATCTAGCTGAACACCTTTATTTTACAGATGAGGAAACTGAATCCCAGAGAAGCTGATTGCCTAAGATCACATCAATTGTAAATGGCAGATATAGATTCGAACCCAGGTCCAAAATAACAGTTCCTCTTCTTTACCTTTTGAAGGATGAAATCACTGAATTATTAAGCTAAAAATATCCTCTCCTTGAAAGGAAAAAATATATAGAAACATCCTTTAAAATGTGACTCAAAAATATTGGATTAAAATTATACATTTACAATGAATAATTTTTCATAATTGAATTAAAATGTTTTATTCATTCTTATTGTCAGTGTTCTGTCTTCATCACTTTCCTCTTTACCCCCCTGCTAAAAGTATAATTATAGGCTGCAGTTAGGTTTTGAACAAGCCATATTTGAAGAATAAATGAAGCCTATATTTTTTACCAATATAATATTATCATGAAAGAACCCACCTTCTGCTACTGGCTCCTCTTTTTGGGAAACTTTATGAGAATGAAGAACAAATGGATTACACACCCAGAAAATTCTGCTGACCACACACACACACACACACACACACACACACACACACACACACTCTTCTTTCTAAATATTATGCTAAACCATTTTTGTTGGTTATGATATGAGAAATAGCTACCCTGATATTCTCAAGAGACTTCATAGGAAGCTTAGGGGAGAGGTGGCCAGAGATATGTGGCACCAGTCACACAGCAGGTGGTTTTTATGTCTAGATTCCTATAGAACGTGTCATCAACTATGAAGGCTCCTTAGCAGGTGCAATCATGAAATTGTAGATTTGTTTTTAATTCTTTTTCTTTTTTCCCAAGGAGTACATGCTTTGCTCAATAACCAACAAAATTCTTTAAATATATTATATGCAAATACCAGAAGGATCTACGATTTCCTCAGTATCTGAGACTCCCAGGGTGGAATAATTTCTCAGAATTTTGGTAAAGGTCTAGTTTGGTCTAGAACTTTAGATAAATTCTTCCTGAAATTTAGATTATTTCAGTTGCCTGAAATACATAAAGCTTAAATAACTTGCCCACATAGCAAATGTCAAAAGCAAAATTTGAATGTGGATCTCCTTAGCTATAAGTCTATCATTCTGTTATTCTGCTCTGCCTCTGTATATTTTTGCATGTGTATGTAAGAAGTATCCTAAGGGCACACAATGTGTATGTCTGTAATTCAGCGTTTCTTGAATGAGGATTATTGCATGTATAAATGTGTGTGAACATCTATGTGTGTATATGTGTGTGTGCTCTGAAAGCACAATATTAGTCAATTAGGATTTATTAAGCTCCTATTATGTGTCAGGCACTGTGCTAAACAATGAAGATACAAAGAAAGGCATAAGACTATACCTATCCTCAAGAAGCTTACAACGTGATGGGGGAAACATGTAAACAACATATAAACAAGTCATATACAGGATAAACTGGAGCTAGTTCTAATATTATGTGTGTACATATATATGTATGCATGCATATATGTATATATTCTATAAGCGGGAATATCATAATATATAGATGCATATAATTTTTATACACATGTTTCCAGAAGATTGTAGAATTCAAATTCTGAAGAATCATTACAATGCCACTTCTTACTTGGGTGGACCATGCTTTCCTCCTGGAACAGTATACACATATGGCTGCGAAGCCTAAATCCAGACTTAGGAATCATCAGTTGAGGTGTGGACTTCATTTTGCCCCCTAATATTCTGGACTTGCTGCCTCTCAGTTTCATCCTGTTGGAGAGGCTGAAGGGAAGCACCAAGGAGAGACTGCCTCTTAAGGAAACTCCCAGTTGGCCCTATAGTAATTTGAGAGGCATTCCTTACAGCACAGTAGTGTTTGTATCGTTATGTTTAGATCCTTAAATAGAGTAGGCTCTTCTGCCCTATAGACTTTCTCGTGGTTTCAGCTCTGCCTCCAAGCATCAGTGATTCTCTCTCTTTCTAATGGCTAGGTGGTCCAGCTGATAACATCCATGTTGACATCAAATTATGCTTCAGCATGTCTTGGGTGTGTGGTTTCCATCCTGTGTGCATTAGTCAATCTTTAATTTATGCAGTGGGATAACTTTGCCAGTGTAGTGTAACAATAGGAATAATAATAAACAACCCATCATCTGTGACGTGATATTAGTAACAAAGTCGATAAATATTTATTAAATACCAAGTATGTGCCCAGCACTAGGCTAGGCCCTGGGAATACAAAGAAAGACATAAAACAGCTCCTGCCTTCTAGGAGCTTGTAATCTAATGGGGGAGGCAACACATAAAAAGAAGCTAAAAGGGTGGGGGAAGGAAAGAAACTGAAAAGGAGAAAGTTCCCCTTTTGGGGTATGAAATAATAAATTACAAAGCCAGGGGTGGGAGGGGAACTGAGGAAGTAGAGTATCAGAGTTGATTTCATCTCAAAGAATGATGAATTTCTGGAGGTGATAAAGTCCAGAAAAGTAGCTAGGTGAGAAATAATACAGAGAATTCCCTGGGTGTTTTCTTTAAATGGCAGAGGATCAGGGATGAGCTCCCAGATGACTTCCCCTCCACCCTCTCCTACAAGATTGAGGAAGGGGCCCTAAAGGGGGAGGAGGGATGAAAAGGAATAAGTTTCAGAGTTGATTTTATCTTCCAGAATGTTGAGTTTCTGGAGATGATAGAATCCAGAAAAGCAGCTCCTTGAGAAATACGGGGAATTCCCCCAGGATTATGTAATAGCAGAGGGAACTTTCAGCTAAGGGAACCAGCGACTTCTCTACAAGTAAGTCTTAAAGAATTGCCTAGGGCAGTAAGAGGTTAAATGGGATCAGAGCTGAGATATATAATCAGGTCTTTCTAGCTCCAAGACAAGCTATTTCTCCACTATGCCAAACTGCCTTGATATAACTCAGAGGCAGAGCATGCATGCTATAATATAACAACAAAAAGTAGTAGTATTAATGATAACAATAGACCTTACATTTAGACAACATTTTAAGGCTTCACAAACATTATCTCATTGAGTTTCATATAACCCTGGCAAGCAGGTACTATATAGTATAGCTACTCTCCCCCTTTTATGGATGAGAAAACTGCCTTGGTGATTTGCCCAGGGCCACACAGCTAATAAATGTCTTACATGGGATTGAACCCAGGTCTGTTTTAATTCAAGTCTATCCCTTAAACACTATGCCATGTAAGCTCCTCTTGATGTTTTAAAAATAAAAACCTTTAAGTTAGAATAGAAAAACTCTGGGCCAGGAACAACCAATTCTTCTCACCTTCCTGTGCTATAATCGTAAACTGGGCTTATATTATCCTCTATCACCTTTGTTTCATATGATATAGCAAATACCGTATTAGAGATGCCCTAAGATTATTTGACTGGCTAGTTTAATAATGTTTTCATTGACAGTAGCTTTTTTGAAATGTAGTAGAGAGTCCCTGGATTTATAAATATATAATACTCTCATGCAGCTGCAGCTATGGGGAACTCTCTGCTCCTACTACATGGAAAGGCTGGAGGAGCTCCTTCTTGGTGCCAGCCCTCTGTGAGTATGAGGAAGAAAGCAAAGTATCCAAAACTCAAAAAGTCCAACTCTCAATAATATAAATATGATGAATGAGGAAAGAGGTAGGGAGAAGGTAAAATCACTATAAGGAAAAACCTTTTCTGAACTTTAGAATTTTTTTAAAAAAATAAAACATACCTTGATTTTCCCATACAGATGGTAACTTATTTTTATATAGACATTTAAAAAGAGAAATTTAAAAGTGTTTTACAAAACACTTTCCTCAACTATATTATTTGTCAGTATTCTCATTTTATACATGAGGAAATTGATACTCAAAGAGATGGGAACTTGGCTATGGCATTCAGTGACTTCATAAGTGTCAGAGCCAACCTCTTTCTTCCTAACTCTGAAGTACCTATTTCCACCACATCATTTCAACTGTCATGGTTTTAGTGGTCCTTTGGTGCACTCAGTCCCTGAAAATTCAACTTGTCTATCTGGAAGAGATAATTTATCCTCCCAAAACTTCTAAGATGAGTGGTTTCTTACTCCTGCATCTTTCTGTTAATCTTTAAAAAGCTGAATACATGAAGCAGTTATTGTCTTTTAATTTCAACTCTTCAGGCTTATATCAACATGTAGGAATGTGACTCATTCAGCCTTTGGGCCCATTAAGAAGTTGACCGCAGCTGCTGGGTGACTAGGAGAAGGCTCAGCATAACCAGTTGTTATCCATGTGTTCATGCAGAGGACCAGAGGCCCTCCAAGAAGTCTTGGTCTGGTTGGGCATTCCATAGAGGGCAAGAGTAAATCTTTCTTGAGAAACCATCTGAATAATGTTCCATTTGGAATGCAAAGTTCGCTTGATTCAGTGAACAACCAAATCAAAGAAAAAGAGTCCTGCCAAAATCATCAAAAGTACTGCTTCTGTAAATATTTAATCTGTAGTACCTGTGAGAAGGGTAACATATTAAGGATATTAACATGTTATGCATGTGTGTGTATTTATTACTCGTTAACAAGTTACAGGATCCTGACTGACCATTAACTTGATCCTGTCCTGTGTCAGAGACACAAGTTAGAGAAGTTTTGATGGGGGGCTGGCATGTAAGAACAGAGTCCAGAGCCCAATGTACCACTTGAAGTAGTTAGGTCTGGTTGGGTGCTATGGTAACAAAGGGTCTTTGGTCAACCTGGAGACTTAACCTGAAGCCTTTCCATTGTTTCTGCCCACTGTGTGCATGCTCTGAGGTAATGAGCCAAACTGCCTATCATCAGGCACTTGGAGAAGCAGGCTAACCCAATGCACATGGCACCCAAGACTCCATGTGAGAGGCTTGCTCCATCATATCTTCTAGGAGGCACTGGTCTGAGACTGACAGAAGGACCCAAAATACCCCTCATAGCTCTAAATGTTGGGTATCATGTAAGAAAGATCTGAGTTCAAAT
The DNA here is from genome assembly GCA_028658325.1 of Potorous gilbertii. Classification (NCBI taxonomy): domain Eukaryota; kingdom Metazoa; phylum Chordata; class Mammalia; order Diprotodontia; family Potoroidae; genus Potorous; species Potorous gilbertii. Next base: position 59,106,675 of record CM053774.1, on the reverse strand, counting down.
TTCTCTTCTCACACTTATTTGATGTATAACCCTAGGTTATACCTAACCTCCATGCCATAGGGGCAGCTACGTGGCATAATAGATAAAGCATGGGGCCTGGAGTCAGCAAAACCAGAATTCAAATCTAGCCTCAGACATTTTACTCACTGTGAAACCCTGGGCAAGTCACTTAACTTCTACTTGTCTCAGATTCCTCAACTGTAAAACAGAGATTAAAATACCTCTCAGGGTTGTTGTGAGAATCAAGAGATAATGTTTGTACGGTCCTAAGCACAGTGTCTGCAATATAATAGGTGCTTCATAAATACTCATTTCCTTCCTTCCTAAATGATAATATTACTATAACTGATTAATAGCAATCTATCACTATAGGATAATATAGGAATAGTGGCATATTACTCTACTATCGTAATTGTACTATAGTATTTATAGTAGTTATACTATAGTAATTATACTACACTATAATAATAGTAGACAGTATAATATAATAATTATACTATAGTACAATATAGTGATATATAGTAATATTGTAATATAGTATAATAATAGTATGGTAGTATAATATCAGTAATAGAAATATAATTTGTAATAGTAATATTAATATCACAATAGTAATATATTATATTATAGTGTAATATTGTAGTACAAATATATTTTATAGTATAGTTATAAAATATAGTATTATCATATATTATAGTATAAAAATAATAATATGCCTTTTTAAAAGTTTTATTGATAAAAAAACTTGTATCATGGTCATAATTGAGGATATTACCTGGGCTGGCCAAATACCTACCCAGAACCCCTCCAAAAATCTGTCCTTTCTTGTAACAATGAAGGGACTCTATGTGATGCAGTGGATAGAATGCCTGGCTAGAATCAGGAAACATCACCTTCCTGAGTTCAACTCTGGCTTCAGATACTAACTCTGTGACCCCGGGCAAGTCACTTAGCTGTGTTGGCCTCAGTTTTCTCATTTGTAAAATGAACTGGAGAAGGAAATGGCAAATCAATCCAGTATCTTTGCCAAGAAAACTCCAAATGGGGTCACAGAAAAATGACCAAAAGAAAGAAAAACAATGAAGCAAAATTTATTGATAGGGTAATGTTTCTGGGATGTATATTTGGTTTCTCCTTCCTTTTCCAGGGCCAAGATTGGTCATTACAATTGCTCAGTGTCTGGCCTCACTTTAGTATTCTTTTCATAATTCATATTCTTAAGAGCTCACTGTTTTCCCCCGATGTCTGCAGATGTCATTTAATTAGACATTACTTATTTGATTTGCAGTTTGTGCACTCTTTTCACTATACATAAGGGGCATTGTGGGAGCCTACCAAGAAGTTATCCCTGATTAAAGGTCACCATCCTTCTAGGAAGGGTTAAGTGTAATCTCTTCCTGCTGGGCAATAACTCCAACTGTGCATTTCTGTCTTTCAAAAGGGCATTTGTTCCAGGGAAACATTGGTATGTTGTAATTAGGATACATTTCAGGATTACCAATTCCACAACAGTGGCATGAGTACAATTATCACTATTGAAACTGTAACTTTTGATAGGACAATTGCTCTATGCCTTGACACTATCTTCCTCTGCAGCCTTTCCTGCCCCACCCTCTTAATGCTCTCATTGCCCCCTGTCTTCATCCACACATACTGTTCCTCAAGAAGAGAGAAAACAAACTTGACAAGCAGACCCATTTTTCCAGGGTCCTAGCAGAGGTATGAGTGGTGTGCAATCTATACCCAGAGAAGCTAATCCAATACTCTCCTTCTGGAGGGAAAGGAAGAGGGAGGGGAGAAAAGCATATAGTAGTCAGTGAGCTAAAATGAGATCTTTCCTAGGTACCCTGGAGAAGATCAAGGACCAGACCACAAATCAGTATCAGCGTCAGCAGAGTACAGAACAGCACCTGAGTTCAAATCCTACTTTTGATACTTTGCTCAAGTCACTTAACCCCCTTGGGCCTCAGTTTCCTTAGCTGTAGAGTGAGGGGCTTGGACTAGATGGCCTCTGAGGTCTCTTCTGGCTCTCAGTCTACAATCTCACAGTTTATTCAAATGAGCAATATCTGTCTCATTGAAGTTAGTACACATTCAAACAAATGCACTTTCACTCTGCTGTGTTATTCCATGATCATTTACGTCCTGAGAAGGATGATGATGGACCAGCCATGTAGCCCTTTGAGCAGGACAGACTTCTCCAGACTCTCTCTGGCAGATTATTTCATTCATTAGTATTTATGAATTTATTGGTATTTATTACAGTTTTTTATTAATACTTATTAGTGGCATTTAAAGGATAATAGGACTGTAGATTTAGAATGGGGAGGGACCTAAGAAATCATCTAATTCAGCCTCTTTATTTTCCAGGAAATTGAGGCCAAGAGAATTTAAGTGACTTTTTCAAGACTCAGGTGATGTGACTCCCATTTAGGCCTCCTTACACTGTACCAGGTTGTACCCAATCTCATCTCACCCATATTAGCTACCCATGCAGCTTACCTCCCGTATCTTCCACGAACCTAATGCTCATTTCTAGGCCCACCTCCTGAGAGGTATCATAGTAGATAGCCCAACCCCCTACAATTTTGAAACTTATCAAACCTCAGTGGCCTTTCTCAAAGGTCTCCTTTCTCAAAAAGTAAAGGTCACTGAAAAATGCCTCCCAGGTCTCAAAGATATCCCCTTAAAAGGAGAAGCCAGGAAGAAAGGCAGGATAGAGAGAAGTCTTGCTGAGATAGGATTATCAGGCCAGTCCCCACAGTTGTGATTACAGGACTCCATGACTCAACTAACCCTAGACTTCCACCCACGGCTACTGCCACCAACGTCATTAATACATGTTAGTGTAAACCCAAAAGAAATATGATTCCCTGCCTGGTCCATTTTAATACTGTATTTATGGAATTTACCAACAAAAGGGGCACAAAGACCTTTTCCCATAGTTTCATGTAACCTGGACCTCCCAAAATGTGAAACTTCCTTGAATTCCACAATTGGGACACAAAAGAGCATAATCAAGGAAAGAATGTTTAGAAATTACAAACAGCAGAGGAAATAAAGTGGCCTATGTAGTAGAGTACCACACTGTTAAATGAATTTACTCCTAGCTTCCCCCAAAGTGGAAGTTAATGTTTACCAACTCTGCCCCAAGGTGACCAGCACATACTCAGAATATTCCTGATTTCTGAAGTGTCCCAAAAAAGTTCATCTGCATCCCTTTATGGGCCTTCTGGCTGAGAATGCTTCAGATATCAAGGTTTTTCTGGGTCTCACCTGGATTCCCTGTTAAGGTCTTCTACAAATGGGATTCTTAACCTTTATCATGTCACGGATGTCCTTAGCAGTCTGCTGAAACCCCCAAATCTTTTCTCACAATAATGTTTTTAAAAGCATAAAATATGTAAAATTACAAAGGAAATCAAAGGTTAGTGAAAATAAAGATGTAATTTTTTTTCTCATCCAAGTTAATGAATCTCTGAACCTTAGGTTATGAATCCTACTCTACAAGGTAGACAGAGGCAGGTGGTAGCACAGTGGATAGATAGCTGACCTCATCAGAAAGATCTGAATTCAGAACCAGCCTCAGACACTCAACTGTCTGTATGACACTGGGCAAGTCACTTAATCTCTATCAGCTTCGATTTCCTTAACTGTAAAATGGACGTAATAATACCACCTATCTCACCAGGCTGTTGTGAGAATCAAATGAGAAATTTGTTACTTTAAAAAAAAAGGCACGTAACAGTGCCTGAAATAAATCCTTGTTCTCTTTTCTTCTCCCTTCCCAAATAAGGACTCAGAATCAGACCGAACTTCCACGTTCAGATTCAGAACCATGGAATCACTTCTCAAGCCTCTGCCCTTGAGAGAGGCACAAATCTAGCCATGACTGATTCTAAATCCAAGAAGATCCCCAACATACAATCCGGACCAACTAACGTAATCATAGAGTTAGACTGGAATCAGACTGGTCCATTTGGGGAGAGGAGGAGAGGGAGGGAGGGAAGGGATGGAGAGAGAAAAGGAGAGAGGAGAAAAAGAGTTCATTCAGTGGGGTGTTGTAGGGTAGGGAGAGGAAAGGAAAAATATTCTTTTCAGATTTAGTAAAGACTTTCTGAGTTCCTAATGTATTTACACAGCTAGATTCAATAGAAAAAAATTAATACCAGTCTTCAAACTTCTACGTTGGTAGCAACTTACATAAAAGCAACCAAGGAATTTCAAATAACATAGAGATTTGTGTGCTATAAGTATATAAGCAGAACCTACAAGATAAATAAAAATTCTGGATTGTAAGAAATTAAAAAATCAGCTCTGGTTCTAGGAAACAGATAAGGAAATATGCTTGAGCCAGCTCTTAAAAGTTCTCAAAAGATAATTGTTAAATTTTCAGTGGGGACATTTACCCCTGAAAGATCAACAAGCACTACAAATTGAGATTTGACTTGTTTTGTTGAATGGATAGACTTAAATAAGTGATGGAGAAAATACTAATAATAGCGAATTAAGCTCAAAAGTGTGTTCTGTACATTTTTCCCCTACAGAACTAATTGCTAAACTCCTGCAACTCTCCTCTCAGCAGAACATTGTCAGATGCTGTCAGTGTTTTGGGTAGTTTTGCTTAACTTTCCTTTCTGATAAAGGAGAGTTCAGTTCTGAGTGGGGGAAGGGGAAGGACAAATAATAGAGGAGGAACAGCTCTCCTGATATGACTTGATGCAAAACCAAAATCAATAAAAGTTTTTCTTTCTTTTAAAATGTTTCTGTTATTTTACACTTGACAAAAAATCTTTAAAAATTCCATTTTACATTACCTTACATTTACATTACAAGTTACTGTATTTTAATTAACTTTCTGGACTCTCTTAAAGCAAGGGTTTTTCCCCAGGGTTAAAGTCCCTGTTCTATTAAAATAATCATATGGGAAATCTAAATTTTAAAAAAATTCTGAATCATTCTAGATTTTAAATTGACCCTCCAACACATGTCTCTCGGATCCTCTAAAGCAGGGGTCCTAACCTGTTTTGTGTCATTGAAAAAGTCTAGTTAAGCCTGTGAACCTCTTTTTAGAGGAGTGCCTTTAAGTGCATAAAACAAAATGCATGGAATTACAAAGGAAATCAAAGGTTACTAGCTCTGACAAATTTTAAACTTACTCGAACCTGAGAAAAAAAATTCTTTGACATCTCTAGTTAAACATGTATGAAGAACAGAAATTACTTTCCTAAGTGCTTATTTGTGGCCTAAACATTCTGTCTTTGACTTGAGAATGTCTTTTCAGGAACATATTAGCTAGTCTTGCTCAGAAAGTGCTAAAACATACTAATTGTGCATCCTTGACTGAATTTTTTTCCTCCTTCCCAATAGGAAAATGGTGGATTCAAGACAGTGGACTACTGAACATTACCCAGGTGTCATTTTCAGACCGAGGTAAATACACATGTGTCGCTTCTAACCTCTATGGCACTGTGAACAATACAGTAACATTAAGAGTCATCTTTACCTCTGGGGACATGGGCATCTACTACATGATTGTCTGCCTGGTGGCTTTTACCATTGTCATGGTCTTGAACATCACCAGACTCTGCATGATGAGCAGCCACCTGAAGAAAACAGAGAAAGCAATCAATGAATTCTTTAGGACAGAAGGAGCAGAGAAATTGCAAAAGGCCTTTGAGATTGCTAAGCGTATCCCAATCATCACCTCAGCCAAAACCCTCGAGCTTGCCAAAGTCACCCAGTTCAAAACCATGGAGTTTGCCCGCTATATTGAGGAGCTGGCCAGGAGTGTCCCTCTGCCTCCCCTCATTATGAACTGTAGAACAATAATGGAAGAAATCATGGAAGTGGTGGGGTTGGAGGAGCAGGGCCAAAACTTTGTACGGCATACCCCTGAGGGCCAGGAGGCCACCGATGGGGAGGAGGTCTATACTATCCCCAATGCTCTCAAGCGGAGCGACTCACCCACTGGTGACTCAGATGGCTCATCCCTTCATGAGCAGCCTCAGCAGATTGCAATCAAAGTATCTGTTCACCCGCTGTCCAAAAAGGACCACATGGAAGACCAAGAGGGAGTACAGGTAGAGATCAAGGATGAGGAGGTGCTAGAGGCAATTGTAGTATCAGAGGGGCCAGAATCACCCATTGAGCCTTCGGCAGAAACTGACACTTCTGGAGAGGTAGCGCCTTCAGAGTCAATACCGCCTTCAGAACCTGTGCCGTCTATAGGACAGCTGGCACCTGCTTATCTGAAGCCTACTGAGCCAGCCATGACAAATGTAACAAATACTTGTATTATTTATGAAAGCCATGTATAATACTTAACTCTGAAAAAACTATGCATATCGAGAATATCAGGGGCTGCTCCTTGTAACACAGATATAGTATGTACTTGCCGCTAAAGCCTTACCAGTAGACTTATCATAACATACATAGGAGTGATGCTCTTTTAAAAGAGAAAAGATATCAGTGCAGTATGTGTATGTGTGTGTGTGTGTGTATGACTGGAACTCCAACCTCCTGCCTTTCTCTACTAGCAAAGTGCACCAGAGATGTCAATGTGTGGAAGAGATGGTATTGAATGGACTCTGGCCTATCAAGTTGTGGGCACAGATGATTTAGGCCACATTCTCTTCTGAGCTGCTTAACCTGGTGGCAGAAGGCACCCCTATGATATGTCATTCTGAGTTTGAGAGCTCCTCCTGCTCTCTACTGCCAGAATGCCCCCTCCCTTCCTCTAGTAATTTGTACACTGCATTTCTTTTCCCTTTTAAAAAGCTTATCCATGGATTATTTGGCACTTTCTCCCCCATTTCAATACTGTTTGGTTATGATGGAGTAATTGTTATTATATTAATACTAATTGCTCTTTCTGGTTTAGTTGTCTTTGCCCTTTTTGTCTCTTTATATGCGTATATTATTTTTTCCTCTTGAAACATTTACCTCAGAGACTTTTTGTATCAGTCCCTTGTTCCAGGGCTGACATCTAGTAGCCGTTTGTAGTGCTGCAAAGGGTGACCAGACTTACAGAGAAGAAGTCGTGTTTCTCTTTCTTTCCCTACCCCTTCCCTACTTTCCTCTGTTGCATTTTGTACAATGAAGTTGCTGTTGTGAACATGAGGCTCCTGCCCAGGAAGCAGCACTTTAAGAGCCAAATAAAAACCTGTTTACCAATTGGATTCTGAGGACCTTTGGCGAGTCACCCTGACATGTGGAGGGAAATTTTTGAAGGTTAAATGTATCCATTCCCTGACACTCCACACCCTAATCCAGTTTTATTCACAATTAAATGATTTCATCCCCATAAACTAAGATCCTAGGAACAGACATGTCTTCAGAAGAGAAAAGCATCAGGCATAATCTCTGAGGAGTCATTTTGGAGAAATTCACTGGAAATTGCTAGTAGGTGACTCAGGCAGAAGATGAGATTGAGTGACATGAGACTCTGTGAAGGTATAGGATTAGGTATGTTGAAAGGAACATGTAGCCAACTCCTGATCCAAGAGATGAGATAGAAGCCTTCTATTCAACAGAACACTCATGCCAGATCTTCCTACCAAAACTATTGTTAGAGTCTGTAGGAGGAAAACATGCACGTGGGGGCAGAGTAGTTTAGTGTCCAAAACGAAAAGCTAGAGGCTTTGTCTCTGGTCCTACTTCTGTGACTACCAGCTTAAAGTAAGGCACTTAACTTCTTAGCCTCGGTTTTCTTATCTGTAAAATGAGGGGGTTAAACAAAATCTCTTAAGGTACTTTCTAGCTCTAAATCTGTGATCCTATGATGATCTCTTGGTGGAAAAGTTGAATTAATTCATCTCTAAAGGTACTTTCAATTCTAAAAAAAAATTCTATAATGGGATTAGCAAAAAAAAAAATGCTGTGGGTAGTAGTGAAAGGAAAGAAATAAGCATTTAGCACCTATCATATGCCAGGCACTACACTAATCAAGGGTATCTTTGAGTTTCCTCCTTGGAATTCTAACATTTAAAACCACAAACACTAAAATCAAAACCAACAAGAAGGAAATCAGCCTTTTTCTCATACTTTGGAGTGTTCTTTGAAAAGGAACTCATTGTTTTAACATACCCTGTGTTGTTTTGCTTTAAGAATGAGTAATGCTGTTGACTTTCCCCTTTCTGAGCAGTAGATTACCACCTTCTTCAAAATGCTCAGTGTCCAAATTTCACCAAATAATGAGTTGGGTGTGACTAGCAAACTAAAAATAGGTGAATTTCAGTACTCTAATCTTCAGAATAGAGTATTTCACCATACAACCCTACAGCCACATTGGGGCAAAAACAGAACACACATACGACGACAACAACAGCCCACCTCTGTGATTCCTAGATGTTTCTTGTTACTTGGTATGTCAGCGTGTCACTGTAGAAAGTGACTGATTCTGGTATCCAGTGACCTGAGTTCAAATCTGTTTACTAACCAAGTGACAATTAGAAATTATTCAACCTCCATCTTCATTTTCTTCATCTGGAAAATGAGGGTGTCTGACTAGATGGCTTCAGATGACCCTTCCTACTCTTGTTCTATGATACATTTTTAGCCAAGGTAGCTCAGTATCCTTGGTTTGTGAAAGATCATAGCCTTTGGTTTAAGAGCCATGTAGAAGGCTATAGGGTATCCTCAGAAGGCATGAGAGGCTTATTGGTAAGAGAGTGTCAACATCATTCCACTGAGAGAGCATTACAACATCTGCAATAAAAGAGGCTATTTGTCTGAGTACGCAAAAGTATGTCCACTATGGATTTATCCACAATTTCTAGTAGCGTGAATTACATTAGTTATGCTGAGCCAATATTTGACTTAATAAAAGTGGAGGAGGCAATCTAACCCTCCCTCTGCAGAATTACAAAATGTCTAATAGGTGCGAATTTCCTGCCATGAGCAGTGAACAAGTGGTATTCCTCCCTGGGTGGACAGAACCATGATCCCATCGATGTGGACACTACCTTCATTGGTGCAGATCCCATCCACAATTTCTCATCCTGTACTATTCCTGTCCCATGTCATATCTGATAAATCCTCCCAAGGAAACATTGCCCAGTATCAACTCACCATACTGGAGGCCTTCCTAGGTCTTTTTAACATTTCATGGTGATGTAAGATCCCTAAAAATTAAGATATGTATATTGGGTAATACATAAATTTAGTAAGTACACATTATCTACATATGAACAGAGAAATATAACAAGTAGACATTATCTACATAAGAACATTGCTGTGGAGTCAGAGTCCAGGTTCTAATCCAACCTCTGATGTGTATCACCTGTGTGACCTTAGGCAGGTTCTTTAACCTCTCTGGGTCTCAGTTCTCTCTTCCATAAAATGAAGGGGGCTAGAGTAGATTGCATCTGAGGTACCATCCAGCTGTAGATCAATGATCTTGTAATCCTGTGAATTAGAATGTTCTCTTTCTGATTCTGAGCTTCTCAACCCTTGTCTCTCACAACCGTGTGTGGATTTCTCTTCAGAGGCATCTTACTCCACATTGGTTCTTATTTAGTGACAGGTAGCTAAATAGAGATTTCCCATGAAGCAGGAATAGAGGTGGGTACTCACAAGAGTGGTTTTCATTGTTTCAGTCTAAAAGAGATAATTGATTTTCCTAACCCACTAACTCCATAAAACATCAAAAATGTTCCTTTGTAAAGTAAGGTAAGAGGAGTCCTCCAAGTCATTGATACTACCTACTTATTTCCCATCCTGGCAGCTTGGTCTGGGCCCTATGGAGCCTCTACTGCTAGAGTCTGAGATCTGAAAAAACCTACTGTTTCTTGGCTGAATTTTCAAAGATGTCAGGAAAAAAAAGTAGTACAGAAATTTAGAGTAATCCAACTGAAGTGCAACCAGCATGTGTATTTTTTTAAAGCTTAACAGCAAATTAATTCCAAGCCATGTCCTTTGGATCTTAGGCAGTCATCCTAAAATCAGGCAGATGCTCAAGTTTCTGAGTGATGCTTGTCTTATCTGTAAAGACCCTTTGTTTGTATGCTTCTTAAAACACTGTAGAAGCCTTGGAAATGTGTGTATATTTGATCCATTTAAATGACCTGGTTGACCTTTATTGGGTTCTCTAAGTGGAAAATGCAGAATTTTATATTGAAAATATATGTAATTTATAATAGTTCTGTTTTATATATTATATTTTCATATGCTTAGGGCACATATGCTACTGTCCACATCCTTTTGTACATCATAATGAACAGAAATAAATACCAATACTTTATTCAACTTTCTAGGAACCAAATGTGGTACAAGGTGTATCAAAATCTCAAATATCTGAATGTTCTTCATCATCCCAAGTATTCTTGTCCTGTGACTTTTAACGTCTCTAGGGATGTGTATAGGATGCTTATGAACATCCTATTCAGGGCAAAAGTGGAAGGACCTGATATCCTATACAAAGAGGTGGAGCCTTAAAGGGGAAAGAACACTGACTTAGGAATCAGAAGTTCAAATTTCACCTTTGATGCTTAGTACCTGTGACTTTGGGCAAGTCATTTCTACCCTCTAAGCCTCAGTTTCCTCAAATGTAAAATGAGGTTAGACTATAAAGCCTCTGAGGTCTCTTCCAGTTCTGGATCTTTCATCCTTTCCTCTATTGGAAATAAGTTTTGTTTCTTGGTAGAAGTTCAGACACTTTTCACTTGGGAAAATGAGCGATTATAGGTATATAAATTTATGTCTATTTCAGTTATGTAGATGTTTCAGTGGAACAATGGCATGTCTTAAGTGAGTGCTTCAAATGTTACTTCATGATCAGCACAGGCTTCCTATTTCTAGTGATCAAGATGAAGTGCCAAAAATATTTGGGGGGTATTGATTAGGCAAGAGAAACAGTGAGGTGTAATGGAAAGAACTCTGACCTGGTAGCCAAGGTACTTGAGTTGTTGTAATGGTCCTTCTATCAATTCTATCAATGTAACTGTGAGCACCTCATTGGGCCTCACTGCCTCATCAGTAAATTGAAGGGAACGGGATTAACTCAGAAGTAGCTTCTAATTTTAACATGTTATGAATGAAAATCTAGACCAACTCTAACTCATATGTAGAAGCTCCAACCTAAATCAGTGAAGGAACTTGATTAGAAATGGAATTCAGACACCTTTTTTTTTTTAACTTTAAACATATGTCAGACTAGAAAACAACACTGAATCAGTGCTTACACTTTGAAGTTATGGTCTGTGATTGACTGTATACCTATGGAGGTATCATATTTTTCACCCCAGCATTTCATTAATGGAAAAAATAATGTTGTTTTGGACCCATCTTTCTGAAAATCAGGTTTCTGAATGTAGTTTAGCCATCATTTGATGCAGTCTTCAGACAGACTTTTGCTAGTGTTTGGAGACTTTAATTCCCCTATCTCTGGCCCAGCTTCTATGCTCACTTATAAACTGCCTTTTAAAACTTTATCTTATCTCATTGTTTATTCAATAATTATTTACTGAGCACCTATTAACTTTGGGATACTCACTATTTTTACAATGCTATATTAACTTTAAAATGAACAGAAAACATTTTGTTGTTGCTGCTGTTAATGCTGATGAAAGGCAGGGTAGTGTAACAGGTAAAGAGCTGCCCTTGGAGTCAGAAAGACCAAGGTTGAAATCCTGCCTGTGACATATACTGGTTGTATGACCCTGAGGGACTTAATTTTTTAGTACCAGGTAACTCTAAGACTTAAGTTGTTGCTGAGTTTCAGCTCTGCAAAGGTTGAGGGGGTTTCTACACTGGGAGTTCTCATGTTATCACAGGGACTATACATCTCCCAACACCCACCCCACTCCCGAAAAAAATGTTTATGGAATTAGGTTTGGATTAAACAAAGCATTGGTGGGGAGAGAGATTTGGATTTTAGTGAAGCTATTTTTTATCTTACCTGAAGGTATAAGCGTCCTGAATATTATACAAGTAAATGCTATATAACGGCAGTAATGAACAATAGCATTTAATTGAGACTTTTAAAGGCTGAGACTTAAATGTTCAAGTCCCAGAGGGTATTACTATACTCAGAAAAATGAATAGAGAGCATAAAAAGCTCTAAAGCAGCATTTCTACTCAAATGCTATCGTGATTGCCTTCTATCTAAACAAAAAATCAGAAGCCTTCAAGGTATCTCTCAAACATCACAGAGTGGTTAAAAGTTCATTAGGCTCAAAGAGAATGACCACACTGTTATTTGTTATATTTCAGTCATTCTGGGAGTCCTTTGTTGCCATGTAATGGGTATATAAGTAAAAGAAAAAGGGGTTTCTTTGAGCAGAAATATCATAAAATTGTCTGATTTTGTGAACTGTAAATGTTCATTTTTGAAGTTCGCAGATGTAAACAAATGGCAGCATCTAAGTGGATGTAACAACAGCCCCAGAAAAAGTGTGATCCATCCTGTACACTGATTGTTGCTTCAATAAAGAATTTCCACAGGGTTTGTTGAATGTGTATGTGTCCCTCCTGAAGGGAAATTTTTCAGAAATCATGTATAAGTCTATGTGGATTTTTCCATACTTTCCCCAACTTGTGAATCTATACTCAATTAGTTCTGTGAACACATTCTATATTTGTGCAGGCTTTTGGAGGAAATAGTAAATTGGAATCACTTTTATGACAACTTTTATATTTATATCTGAATTAGGAAGTCTTAACTCTCCTTCTGACATGATTTGTAGACTTCATCTACCTTAGAATTTAATTTTGGGAACAAGAGCCTACAGACAGCAGCCTCAGTCCTCTATTACCACAACTACCTTACCTCACCCCACCCCACTAAGTTTGATTCTGTCAAGTTTAATATATAAAGTCCTCTTTTATCCAGAAAACTAAAATAACTGAAATATTTTGCTATCATGGAGAGCTGTCCCTACCAAGAAGCCCTAAAATGAAAGCAGACTTCAAGGCAATGCTATGATTGGTCAGTTAGTCAAACCAGAGGCTCTAGTAACTGAATGCTAGTAGACCAAGAAAGAAGATGATAGGAAAATGAGGGTGAACCAAGGAACAAGGAAAGTAGTAAGGAGAAGAAATGGAAAATAAATAGAAGAATCAAAGTTATTGTAGTAGTGTTCAATACACAAGCAACAGAAGAAAATAGCTATAACTTAAGTCTTACAGACAACAGTAGTGTAGTACTTTAAGATTATAGGTTCAAATCTTGGCTCTGCCATTTAGGATATACCTTTAGGATCCTGGATTAAGCTCTTTAGGCTTCAGTTTTTTCATCTGTTAAATGAGGAGGTTACACTAAATGATCTCTAAAGTCCCTTACAACTCTTCAATATATGATCTTAAGGTAAAGCTAGGTTCATCTGAAGAAAGCAGAATGTTAGTTCAGAATATTAAGTACTATTACAGAAAAGATTTCATGGGAAAACTGATCCATAATGTAATCCATTTGAAGTAGTAATATAATACCTTCAGAAATGTAGTTTTTAGAAGTTTCTCATGCCTGAAATTCTATGATAAGTGAAACATCAGGAGGAGCATCAGTTTCCTAAAGCTAACAGTTTGTCTCAGTTTTATCATCTGTAAAATGAAGGTAATGATATCACCTTCCAAAGTGGTTGTGAGGATAAAATGAAATAATATTTATAAAACACTTTGCAAAACTTAAAGCATTAAATAAATGCTGTTTATTAAAAAGAAGCTATTTTTAGTATTAACACTGTAGATACATAAATGTTTGTTGACTGATTTATTTCCACTTCTTCCACTTTGCTATGGGCATTCCCAGAATCCATCCCACAGAAAAGGGAGTTGAAGAGCACTAGGTATTAAGAAGGAATGGGCTCCCTAAAAGGTGAATTTGGTTGGTTTCCTACCTCTGATGTCTCAGGAGGATAGATAACAATTAGGCGAGAAGTTGAAAATTTCTGACGAGATATCGAGAGGGAGAAAGGACAGAACCAGAATACCAAGGAGGAGTATCAGGGAGTACCCAGGGGTGGGTATATTTAAAGCAGACATTTGTCTTCATTACCACAGGCACCTAGTACAAGTTACTTAAAGAGATCACAATATACCCCCATGTGACATAACGGGAATTCAGTTCAAAGAATCAAACTTTTAGCCTAGTGCTTATCAAACTACTTTAGATTCATGTTCGAAAAATTTCCAGAGTTTCTCAAAGGCCTTTAATGATGATAATAAATTGACTTCTCAAGAATTTTTAGATAGTCTTGTAATTAAAAGTTGAGGTAGTAAAATCTCTCCATTTCTCTGCCTTGTATTTCCCCGCTATTCACTAGTCACTGACTCATAAATGTAGAGTTGAAAAGAAGGTCAAAATTCATCAAGTCTAACACTTTAATTTTACAGATGAGGAAACTGAGACCCAAAGAGGTAAAGCAACTTTGACACTAGTAAGTATATGAGGTGGGATTGGAGTCCATATCTTCAGTTCTAACACTTTAGCCATTTGTAAGCCTTAAACTATATACCATTGCTTAGCCTTTTGAAACTTCCTGCTCTGCTTCAGAAGAAACTACTCAGTACACCTGGCTTAAATAATGTTGGAGGTGGCATACACGGTTAAACTTCAGGATTCAGGAAAACATGAGTGAGTACCCTGGAATCATCCCTTACTCTGAGTTGAATTCTGAAATTAAAACCTAAAGGGAAACTATGTCTCCTTAATGTGTTTCTAGATCCTAGTAAGCAAAATTTGGAAGAAGTCAATTTTGTTTGGGTAGCATCTTCATTTCTGAGATCAAAACATTCACCATATTGGTGTTTGCTTGCTATATACCATTTTACTGTTATATAAATGGAGGGAGCTGACTGGCATTGAGTAAACTGCCAACAGTCACAAAGCAAATAAGAATCAGGACCCAATGACATAGTTCCCAGACTTTGTGTTTTGATATTCTTTTTCATTTTTGTAGGAGAATGAGTTGGGGAATGGGGAAAGATTAAAAGAACAGAAATTAATTCTATGGCTCAGAAGTTGCTATGGAAAAATGTGTCATAGACCCCTTCTCAGAATATTATTAAATGCCTAAAATAAAATACATAGCATCACAAAGGATACCAATCATATTGAAATACTTATCAAAAACTCATCAGAATATTTTTAAAAGTCAAGTTTGTGGCCCACAAATAGAGAACCTTTTGCTCTAGAAGAAGCATCCCTAATAAGTCACCAGTTGATCCTGATCCACTATTTAGAAATTGCTTCTACTGTAAGATCAAGAGCTAATCTGGTTTGGTATCAGACTCAGGATGTCTTTGGAAGCTAAAAGGCAGAGATCACAGGGCAGAGTGGTAACATCTCTTCCACGCTCTTTATTTTCGAAGAGGCAGGAAACAGCGTTCTTTTATCACACAAACCTTCCAAGTGGTCTTCTGGTCCTTCTCAGAAAGGAAACCAAGTCAGACTGTCATATTCATTTCCATCTCAAAACAAGGGAGTATTCAATACCCACAGCCTAACAAAGGATGGATACCAACTTTGATGCTGTTTTAAATCCATTGTAGAAGGGAAAAAGGTGTGAACTACAGGATTAGCATCATTTACTCTCTAGCCTTTTGGAGAATGAAGGAAGAGCAGAGGGAATAAGCATTTATTAAGTGCCTACTATGTTCCAGGCACTGTGCTAAGCACCTTATAAATATCTCATTTGATCCTTGCAACCCCATGAGGTAGGTGTGTTATGATCCTCATTTTACAGTTGAGGAAACTGAGGCAGATAAAAGCTAAGTGACTTGCCCAGGGTCATACAGATGGTAAGCTAGATTTGAACTCAATTCTAACTACAGGGCCAGTGACAACTATGCCAACAAGTACCTCCAACAAAGGAGGTAGTGTTTGAGCCCAGGTCTTTCTGCCTCTTACAGGAACAACCCCCCAACTGTGCTGAGAGAACAGGGTACCATCCACAGCCGAGTTTCTATTGGGAATGAGATATAATTTTGGAGATGAGCGCTTTTTAGGGAGGGCAAGATTAGGTGAGATGTTCTATTGGGAGGCTCAAGTGAACACTGAATGTCAAGGGGTTGGTGTAAGAGATGCCCATTAAGGCATATGTGAGTACATTAAAACTAAAATTCTCCACAATATTGCTCATGCCCAACAATATTCCTGAGATTAGTGAATTTTTGATGTGTAACTAAAATAGTGCATGTGTGTATTAGTAAATCAATAATTCAAACCACAAAGAAATGTATTAAGTTAACTGCACCTATGCATGAAAATTTTTAATTAGTAAAAGAGATATCTGGACCAACAGTCATAAGGTCAGGTTTCTCTTTACTGAGGGTCAGTCACTGGGTCCTTCTACCCTATTCTGTCATGAGCTAGATGTGAACTATAGAGATCAGAGGTCCTTCCCAGTGATAGGATGAAGAAAAGGTCTTTTCTACTGAGTTCACCCAGCTCCCAAGTCCACTTTTTTTTTTCTTTAATCATTTTTTTTTTATTTTTAAATAAATTTATTTAACTTTTTACATTCATTTTCACAAGATTTTGGGTTCCAAAATTTTCTCCCCATTAGT
>CM053774.1:59044593-59089669 GCA_028658325.1 Potorous gilbertii | reverse complement strand
GCTACTACTACTACTACTACTACTACTGCTACTACTACTACTACTACTACTACTACTACCACTACTATACTACTATTACTGCTACTACTGCTACTACTACTACTACTACTACTACTACTACTACTACTACTACTGCTACTACTATTACCACTACTACTACTATACTACTATTACTGCTACTACTGCTACTTCTACTACTACTACTGCTACTGCTACTACTACTACTACACTATAAGCTTCATGAGAAGAGAGTCCACATCTTGTCTTCTCCCATCCTCCACTGAAGTCCTACCCTGATTCTTCATTGAGGCATTCATAACACCTTGGGTTTTCAAAGTTTATGGTAGAAGGATACAAGCTTTAATAGGCCCTATCATGCTGAAAAGGGTTCCATTTGGGCCCAGTGATGAAATGTATGCCTGCTGTCCAAGAACCGGCCTCAGTAAATCTGGAGAGGGTCATCATCAGCCTGGCCATGCTTTGGCGAATTTTTTAGCCAAAGCAATCCTTCAACACTATTTACTAAGTCATAGAGAAGTTGTAACATCTACCAACAGGACATACAATAACAACAGCTCACAGTCCAAATACATTTTGCAAAGCACCGTGCATGCCACCCAGCTTTTGAACTAATTTTCCCAAAGTATACATCTGACCCTATCACTTCTCTGTTCAAGGAACATGAAAACATGTAAAGTCTTCCCTGGTTGGGTTCCAGGCTGTCCTTTCAGGGTAATGGTAGTTTTTTCTCCTAATCATCATCCCCTCTATGTATGCTCTAGACAGCTGGGCCTCCATGTTGTTCCTCATCATTGACATTCCTCAACCTGTTCAAAATGCTCTGCCTCCTCTCCTGTTCTTGGATCCTCTAGATCCCTTCAGAGTTCAAGTCAGGATATATAAAGAGTTCTGTATTTGGAGTCTGAGGACATGGAGGTAATATTTGAGCTAAGCCTTTATATGCATACATATATATGTATGTTATATATAAAACATATACATATGCATGCATATGTGTGCATGCATAGTGTTTTCACATGTATGTATCTATTGTATACAAACACACATATATACTTTTATTACCTTAGTTCTGTGATTTTTTTAGGTATAGATGGGTGACTCCTAGTGTGGAAACTCCTTCCACTCATCTATAATTCACAATCTTATAGAGTTGCTTAAGACACTGAGAAGTTATGACTTGCCTAGGGTCACATCTTTAACTTAAAATCCAAGCCTGGCTCTGAGACTTTTATCTGGTACCTCATGCTTACACACACACACACACACACACACACACACACGCACACATTAAATATATGCAAGCATAAATATGTACATATATACAAATATATGTATATGTGTGTAATATGTGTAGATTGTGGCTGTTATCAATCCATGATGCTTAAAAGTACTTTATCCCAGACTACATGAAATGTTTGAAAATCAAAAACTTGGATTTATGAATTCAAAATATTCCAAGAGCTGAGAAATATACCCATTCTTTGTAGAAAAAAAAGAAACTATATTAGGCTTAATAATTTTTTACTAATTCAATCATTGGAATTTGTGCCTCATCATACAATCAGATAGGTTAACAGTTTTCAATCTTAATATGACCATAAATCCTTTTCTTCTGTTGTTCAGAAGGTAGGAGTTGGTTGTATCAATTGGAGACTATAATCAGTGCTTGCCTGGACTAGTAGTTCAGGTTCTGTTTGAACAACTCACCATTAATTAGGAAGAATCTCTTAATGAAATTGAGGCTGAGAATAACTTTTCTGTGTACACTAATGGAAACCATACTAGTGAACCAAATGTCTGGAGATTTATGAATTTCCATTAAGTAAACCCTTGACTTTTGTGGAATAACATAACTGTATTCCGCTTTTCAGAATGAGAAAGACTTTGAGGCCTCTCAAGGCACTTTGGGGCAAAGAAGGCAAATGGAAGAGTTGGGCAAACTGGTCTTATTACCTTGCCTCCACTTCCATATTCAGCCTCCACTAAGCCTTTCAAAAGTGATGAAGTAAACATAGCTGGTGTTATGGCCAAGTGGGTTCATATTTGTCTTTGAGCTGTCCTCAAGACTCAAGAGTCTTTCCCTTTCCCCTCCCTTTTCCCAGTTGGCCCTGTTTTCAAATCTTTTAATTTAGTCAGCTATCAGCTATCCTCAGTTAACTGTTCTCTGCTAATATTTGTATAATACCTCAGTATGGTGGGCAGCTAAGTGGTGCAGTGGATAGAGCAGCAGTGCAGGAGTCATGAGGACTTGAGTTCAAATCTCACCTCAGACACTTGACACTCACTAGCTGTGTGATCTTGGGCAAGTCACTTAACCCCAATTGCCTCATCCTGGGTCACCTCCATTCATTGGATTCAGATGGCTCTGGAGGAGAAGTGAGGTTGGTGACCTGCACAACCCTCCCTCACTAAAAAAAAAAAAAGTGCAAGTCATATCATTATTTCTTTGATGCCATGGTCTTCTTCAGCAATGAAGGACGAACACACACCTCGGTATGGTGGTACAACAGGAAGAGTTCTAGACTTTGAAGTTAGAAGAGCTGGATTTGAGACCAATCTGATCTTGGGAAAGTCACTTAACCCCTTAATCCCTTAAACTTCTAATCCTCAGATATAAAATGAGGAGAGTGGACAAGCTAAGATCTCTTTAAATTGCCAACATTCTGTGTCTGAATAACTGAATAACCTTAAACATCTTAGGGGTATTTTCATTTTTAAGAGGTGACTCTTGAAGTCTATAAATACCTTCTAGACCAAAAAGCATTGGTCTCTATTCTAAGCAGGGGGTGCTGGTTAGTGGAAGACCTTGTCTGGATTGGGACACTGCCCAGAATCCCTCAATTCATAACAGTAGGTGTACCTCTACAATTCTTGTTCCTAAAGTCAGACCTTCCCAGCCCTGAGGCTGGAAAAGTCAGGGATCAGGAATGTTGAAAGTATGAGAGGGAGGTAAAGGGGAAGGAGGAAGGGAGAAGGCAGGAAGGAAGCAGGGGAAGAGAGAGGGAGGGGGAAGGATGTAGAGATAGCAAGAAGAAGATAAGAGAGAGATTGGGGGGAGAGAAAAAAAGAGGAAGAGAGGGGGAGAGAGAGAACCAGAGTAAGAGAGAGACAGAGAAAAAGGGAGAGAGACAGATAGAGACAGGGAGCCACAGAGAAAGAGACCTGACATTCTAATTTTTCCCTGTCACAGGTTCTTCCTTTAGAACTCCCAGACAGAGTTTTGAAAATGGGCAAGCCTTAGACCTAGGCATCACTTTGACCATCCTCTCTCTGCCAATAAAAATATTTTTAAAACTATAAATATCATGGGAAACAGTTGCTTGAAAATTAGTTCCATTTTACAAGGCAGAGATAAAAGCAACTATTTAAAATCAGATCACATTGAAGCATTGACCAAAGCTGGTAGAATGTTTCTAAGCAACAGGGATGGAGAGATGATCAACAGAACTGATATCAACAAAGAATAAAAAGTAATTCAAGGAATAGCTTGGATTTTTTCATTTATAAAGAATTCACTTTAATAGTTAACTTGAATTCATTCCGAATAGTTGAGGGTTGAATAATAATCTCTTCCTAGCCCCATTCTTCCCCAACAATAGTTTCAGCTTGGAATCTCCATGATTATCAGCATTTTTTCAATCCAATATAGATTCCTTACTTTAGGATATCTACATTGAAGCCTACCTGGTGCCAGAAAAAAATGGCATGAGTTTGAGTCATTTGTCAATGCTGTACACCAGTCACTCAGCCTTTGATGTCAATATAACTAATAATTTGTTTCAACTCAGTTTTTTAAGGATCTACTAAGGGCACATTACTGTGCTGAGCCCTAGGAATTCAAAGATGAGATGACACAATTCCTGCCCTTATGGATCTTACAGTCTAATGTAACATATACAAGTAGGTATCATGCAAGGTCAAGTGTGATTAGGGCAAAGGATAAATTGATTTAACATAAGTAAATAAAGGAGGTAAATTAGGAAGGAAAGAACACTTTCATGTGGGAGAATAAGTGAAAACTCCACATGAGTTGGTTCCTAAAAGGAAAGGAAAGAATTTATGGAGATCAAAGAGAGCAGGATGTGATCAGGGAAGCAATGATATGGTAGGATAGAGAAATGATTTCTTTTAATATGTCAAGACATTGGGAGCCACACTGTTTTCCTGATCTAAATCCCAGCAAGGAAGCAATGCCTTGAGCTTGGCATGACAGCAATCCTTTGCACCCATCATCTGCAAGATCTCTGGCAAAATCACACAATTATTGTATTGCTTTGACTAGCACCGGATGCACTTTGAGCTCAGACAAGCAGAGGACAAACTCGGACAAGTTTTGATCATGAAACCCTGCTAAGAATCAAACTTATCACATTGTGGCTGTTACTCCTCATTGTCAGGGCTGCAGCTCTCCAAACAACCATTGCTATAAGTATTGGGATCTCTCCATGCTACCTTGGCCCCCAACTAGGGATGAGCCCTTGGTACACTTGTCCAAATGCTTGCAAGTTATTTCCCTCACTTCAAAATTAAACTTCTGTTTGACTCTTCTCATGTCATCATTTCTCTGACGTCATGGTCTTCTTCGGCAACAAATGACGAACACACATGTTTCTCTTGATTCTAGCCTACTCTGTACAATTAGGCCAAAACAAAGAGTATTATTTTTATAAGTACATACTTATGAGGCAGCTAGGTAGCACAGTGAATAGAGCACTACACTGGGAGTTGGTAAGACCTGTGTTCAAATCCCACCTCAGACCCTTAGCAGTTGTGTGACTGTGGGCATCAGGGTCTTAATCTCGGTCCAGTGTCCTCATCTGTAAAGCAGGGATGATAATAGCACTTACCTCCCAAGGCTGTTGGATGAATGAAAAGAGATATTTGCAAAGCATTTGGCAAACCATGAAATCCTATAAAATGTTAGCTGTCATTATTTTTTATATGCTATGTGATTTTTCTCAAATGGAAGTGTGATATGCTATGGCAGCTAATTCATCAATAACAGAGCTATTTATGTTTTATTTTTTAGTATTGTTGACACCTTTTGCTTTTTATAGAACAATAATTTCCTACCATGCCCCTAGTCACTCCCACACTAAAATGATTCCTCTTCATAACAAAAGGGGAAAAAAGTCCATCAGATAAAATCAACTAATACAGTCTCATTCATCACTTGTCTACCAAGAGAAGGGAGGTGTATTTCACCTTTGCAAGAGATGCCTAATTTAGAGGAAGTTCTGGGCACTGCAAGACAGTATCTATAGACCTGATGAGTAATTTTATAGAGAAGAGCATGGGGAACCCTAGTATATTTTATTCAAGTTGAACAAAAATCCTCTAACCCCTTTTACAACTCTGTCCATTGGATAATAACGGGAAAGAATCTACAAAAAAATTGGAACCAATTTCTCAGTGATGGGTGACGTGGAAAATACACACTTTTTCAATTAAAAAAGCACTAAGGCAAAAGCATGGGCCCTATGTATTTGTGTTTTCAACCCTCTTTTACGAACAATAATAAAAGCACAAAATAAGATATGGGGGCTGGTGGTGGGGATGAGGGAGGGGTTGGGAGAGAGGAATAGTCCTAGGCAGAGGATCCTTTATGCCTAAGACAGTCAAAACTAAAACTTAAAAAAAAGACAATCTATGAAATTTCATCAATGAAAAACAACCAGTTTCTGTGATCAGACACCAGCCAAACCAAGCAAATAATGGCCAACTGTCAAACTGGCATTCTGTTTAGCTAGAAAGCTGTACACCAGGAAATCAAATTCCAACTCCTCCACTCCTAGCCAAAAAAGGAACAAGTAGGGGTTGATGTCAAAAACAATGCTAAGTAAGCATAGAATATGATGAACGTTGCTTATATTTGTATAATTCTGAGAGATTAACCAAGTATTTTGCTCACAATAACCTTGTAACACAGACAGTATAAGCAGAATTATTGTATTTTCCAAATGAGGAAAATAAATGGAAAATTTAAGACTTATGAAAGTGGTTGTAGAAAACTGAAAACAAGTAAATTAATTTAAAAAAAGAAATGTTAAACAGCTTGCCCACTATAACTACCCCCAGGGAGTTACATTTGGAATTTGTACTTAGAGCTCCTAACTATAGGCCCATTTATAATATTCGTGTTGTAATAATGTAATGAACACCACTGCTTTGCCGAGTGGTGCAACCTTTTTTTTCTTAAGTTGGTAGTCTATTTGATGGGTAACCAGTGGTTTGACGGTTGACACACATTTTAGGAATCATCGACAAAAATAAATTAGCATTTACAGCTTTCAACATAATGGGTCCAAAGTACAAAGCCTTGGCTTTCACCAAATATCAGCATTTGCCGTGAGGGAATGAAACGAGCCCTGACCGTTTAACCTTGTGTTATATTTTTATCTAGTTTGCATTTAAATTATGACCATGTTGCTTTGTTTTATTGAACTATTAATGCTTTGCTTTTTGGAAGTTACTGGTCAAATTTATTACCATCTGTTAGAACTTTTCTGGGTGGACTTTGATGAGATGAAGATATTATAACATTTTTATTTATTATTGTAATTATTTGTTATTATAGCTTTTAAAATTATTCATATAGATTGTTATTCTTTTGACATTCAGAATGTTGAAATTATAGTAAAATAAAATGTTATGAGAAGTTTTTTCCTCCTCAGGAAATGCTTAGCATAAAGGTCATGTAAATTCACTTCATACCCTTAAATTAAGCTGGGAGGCCTTCCAATTATAGTTTCTGAGTTCCTCTGATACAATAAGAATCTTTAGTTTTACAATGAACACTCAAGAGAGTTAAAGACCTGTATTAGTTATTCTAATATATATTCTATGTTAGAATCAAGTGATGGATTGATATTCTTTTATTCACCCAGTCCCCATAATATTTTCTTTGCTGATATAGTCATTTTTCATTTTGATGATGTGATGTTGTTTCATTCAGACATATATCTTGCCTTAATGCTGTCTGCTCTAATATGAGTGTGTATATTTAAATGGCACCAGACAACGTCAGCAAAATATTATATTGGCCACAGCTCATGAGCGATAGAGTGGGGCTAGACTGATAAAGACACCAAACCCCATCTAATGTTTACTACATTATAGCTTGATGGATCAAACTGCAGGAAACAAAATTTCTGAAACGATTGTTCTTGAAGCTACTCAGGCAAATAAGTTGAGAGGTCTAAGCAAATAAAATCATATACACAAAATCTGAATAGTGATATTGATACCCCTGATCTCATGTTTCCCATAGGACCAAGAAGATGGCAGACTAGGTACTTTCTCTGATCCTTATGCCCTTCAAATTCCTCCAAAATAAGAGTTATGCTCAAGAGATAGAGCATTTTCAGCTCTCTCTAGGGTCTAAGACAGTGGTTTCCAATTCAAATAGAAATAGAGGTCATACATAAACCATCCATAAAGATACCTATGTGCCACATATTGACTTAGAAAAACCACATACTAACATTATCTGTGTTCATTGTATTTTTATTTATTGTGTTAAGTATTTCCCAATTACATGTTAATTATCTATATTCATTGCATTTTTATTTATTTTGTTAAGTATTTCCCAATTACATGTTGGATGTGGAGTAGGGGTGGTCAGTCTCTATGTTTGATACCTCTGGTCTAAGACACCAGGAACCCAGAAGTAAAAATCTTATGAACTGAGAGACATAATGTGGGGAAAGCATTGGATCTTGAATCTAAGGACCTTGGTTCCAGCTCTTTTATTAATATCTGGGTGACCCTGGACACTTAAGCTTAATATCACTTAACCACTCTATGCCTCAGTTTTATCAAATGCAAAATGAGGAACTTGAATTAGATGACCTCTAAAGTCCCTCCCACCCTTACATATATAATAGGTGAATTCATTTCTGCTACATAGTATTTGACTTTTCAAGCTGCAATAGACCACTTCACTACCATCAAGCCTTAATAGCACAGTAATATTTTTTTCCCAGCTTAATATTACGTGAAGAGTTCAAATTGGGAAAAAGCCATAAAAGACAGTAATAACTTTTGTGAAAGGTGGAAGCCCAAACATGGCAAGCTGTTTACAATCATAACTTAAGCACTGAGTCATAATTTAAGATACTATGACCTATTAAAGCCAAAACAAGAATATTGTGACCCATATAAGCCCAATACATGTTCCATATACAAACTTATATTTTGGCATAACAATGCAACTCCCAAGCTTATAATTAACCAAAAATATCCCCCAATATGTAATGATTCCCTCTCTAGCTCCACCTGTGTTTGTGTGTTTTCTCTAATTACCTTGGGAATTTAGGGTTCTTTAGCAGGGATCATCCTGCTGCTGCCTCAGACCAAAGATTGCCCATTTGTAAGTATTCATGATGATTGATTAAATACTACCTATAATCAATCTAAGATCTCTACAGCCTCTTCCTTTGGTATTAAAAAGAACACCCCATTTTTGGGGGGAGGTACAGGATTCCCTAACCAGAGGAATTCTGGTTCTGGACCTTATAATTGGCATAGTCAGGCAGAAAACCAAAGGTATGCTAAGGGAGTAGGGGATAGACCAGGGGGGTGGGGAAGGGGAATCCCTGGATGGCCTTCATGTGGGATGTGGTAATTAGAGGATGCCCCCAAAATACCAAAAGGCCTAGACCAGGTTGGGAGAAAAGAGGAAGAAAGTAATGGGAGTATGTTAGTTCCTTCTTGTAGCATTAAAAAAATAAAGCCGCTACCAAGTTCCTACACTGAGAGGCTGGGAATAGAATGATAGGCTTATATCTCCTGACTCCCTTCCCTTAGAAAGATGCCCAAGATCACCTCTGATGTGGGGCTAAAAGGGGGTGACCAGAGCCCCCATATGTCAGCTACCTAAAATCCTAAAAATCCTACTAGGATCCTAAAAAATAAATCAACCATATCCACTCTGGTAGATACTGGTGCAGAATGGATCATGCTATATGGGAATTTCGAAAGACATCCTGGTGGGTAGCCATAAAAATATATGGGGGGAAATTCAGATAGAGCAAAACAAACTAAATGAAGACTGCCACCCGGAAAGTATGTGCTTTACATCAGTCTGACGGAAGAATATCGTGAGGGTAGGCTGACAGGGGCACCAGGATTAGTCCCTTCTTTAGGGTCTTTATCAAGTCTCCTTATTTTGTAAACTTTCCAGGTCCATGGAAGCCATCTATGTGGACAAGGTCATCAGCCCTAGGAAAAGACCTTGTTTTGATTATGGAGTTACTAAATAATGACCTTGGCTTGTTGAGAACCTGCAAGTTCATGTATAATTTAGAAATGATTTCTAATGATTGCTCTTTATACCAGGACAAATTTAAGTTTTAGAAAGAATGAAAAACAAATGAAAGATGTTAATTGAAATTTCTTAAGTATGTGAGTCCTGGTAAATTTTTATGGCTTATTTCAACTGCATGAGAGTAAAAGTAATGGCTAGCCCTAAGCCATAATTAGTGAAACTTGCCATTTGAGGTCAAATGGCTCTTGGGACTGTAACTGATTTTGTTTTGAGGTCTGAGATTCAAATTCAGGTATTATTATCTGATGTATCATAATAGTCCATCAATAACCAACAGTCAATAATTCACCATTTGAGAGAAATGCCACAAGCTACTCAGAAGACATGTGATACTGAACTGTTACAGATGGAGGTTTGAATCTGGGAAAAACCAAGAGGACAACCTTGGCATCATCCTAAGGTGGGATCCTCCAGGCTCAGTTTTCTCATTGTGTTCCTCTGAAAAGGAATGTTTCCCACCTATTTATTCCTGAGTCTGGTTCTGAGGTGGAATTGATACTGCATGGTTGGTTGCCAAACTGTGACTCTTACCTGAAATCAAACATAGCTAGGGATGCTTTATCCTGTCATATATGTACCCTTAGGCTTAAGCCTGAAGGGCCATTTTGATGCTGGTATAATCATAGCTCTTCTTTTTCCTTTTATAGCAAATTTCTATAATCATACCAAGTGGTCATCAAAAGACATAAGCACAATGCAAGTATGTGAGACCTTGCTATTTTCACTCTGAATGTGTAGTAATACTATATCCCAAACAACTAGGTATATTAGTGATTGGGCTTGTCATCTGCCTGCCTGCATAGTCATGTGAAAGTTTAAGTGCTGAAATATTTAATCCTTTCTGAATCATATGGGGATATTCAGGCAAAGATAAAATAAGGTCCTTAAATGTTTCAAAATGATGTAAGAGGGGGCAGAGCCAAGATGGCGGAGTAGAAAGACTCATATTTGCTAGCCTCTGTGAATCAAATATTGGAAATAGATATCCAATGGGCTCAGGTCATGGAAGAGCTCAAAAAGGATTTTGAAAATCAAGTCAGACAGGTGGAGGAAAAACTGGGAAAAGAAATGAGAGAGATGCAAGAAAAGCATGAAAAACGGGTCAATACCTTAATAAAGGAGGCCCCAAAAAATGCTGAAGAAAATAGCACCTTGAAAAATAGGCTAACTCAATTGGCAAAAGAGGTTCAAAAGCAGAATTAGCCAAGTGGAAAAAGAGGTGCAAAAGCTCACTGAAGAAAATAGTTCTCTCAAAATCAAAATGATGTAAGAAAAATTGGGTATTTTGTACAGCTGACTGAAGGACTTACCTGTTATTTTGTTAATTACTGAAACTAAATCAGAAAAATCAGTTTGATTTGGGGAATCAATTTTCTTAGAGGGAGGTAAGTTATAGAATATTTTGTGTTACATTAATGGAAGAGTCAATTTTGTTCAAGTTCATTACTAATGTGGAAATTACACCTGTATGTATTGCTTTCCTTGCATTACAAACATGTATTTATTATAAACAATTTATTGATATGCACTGTTTTGGAATTAATTACTCAAGTATTCTCCTGAGTCTTTTATTATTATAATTGGAGTAAAGTTAACCTCTCATTAGTAAATTCATTCGGATAACTATTAAACCAAGGGGTGGAAAACTTCTACCTGCAAGAATTTTGTTACTTATATTTTCTTATATAGGATTGAATCCTCATAGTATCCAATCCTCCTAAAGGAACTGGAGTTAGAGTGAAAACTTTTGAGAAAGTAACATGATCAGACAATCCTGTATATCAAATATAAATGATTGTAATGGAGCATGTAAAAAGAAAGAAAGAAAATCTAAATTTTCTGAAGCTTCAAGCAAACTCTGGGTTCCTACTTTGATGTTCCCCCTTAAAGTTCTATTATTAAAGATCAGACCTCTAAATTTTGAGCTGGTCTTCACAATATAAATGAGTTATTGGAGAATTAAAATTTGAGAGGCTATACTAAACTTGTATTGAGATCTGTTTTATAAAATATTTTTCAGTAGGAACATCTAACGAGTCTCTACAAATAACCTGGAACCAGAAAAGCAATTCTATTGAAGAGCTGCCCTGAAGACAAGACATTTGCCAGGTTGCCCCAAGAAAAGATGTTTCAGAGACCAGACAACTACATGGGACACCTGGATTCCAAGATAAAATTTGTTAATTAAATGGACATGGACATTTTGTAGTTGATTCTGTTCTCTGTCACCCCCAATATATTGTAAAACTGTTGAAGTCATGTTTATGTGTCTCTGAACCAAGTTCAGAAATTCAGCTCACCCTTTAATCCCAAAATGGCATTGGTTCTTCCTTCACCTTAACAGGGGTGGGATGAAAGAAAATTGTAATATAGTGATGATTTTCTTATTGGTCATGTTGTTTTCCTATCTGTGCTTGCATTACTTATGTGATTTATGCTTACAAATGAGATCATCCTGGCTGTACCCAAAAAGACTCTAAATACCCTAGTATAGAGTCATCTCAGGGACATTGTGAAAGGTATTCAAAAAGAATGTTAAGGGCAGCTTTTCAAGGGTGACTTGTAGAATTCAAACTGGAAAAAAGTCATAAAATACAATAATAAGTTTAAAAAAACTTAAACTCTGTGAAAGGTGGCAACCTAGACATAGTGATATGTTTATACTCATAGCTTAGACATTGAGTCAAATCTATGAAAACCAAAACAAGAATACTGTGACCCATATGTGACCAGTACATGACCCATACACAAACTTATGTTTAGGTATAACATTGGCTTAACTTCCAAGCTTATCATTAAGCAGAAAACCAAAAATATCCACCAATCATTAGTGATACATCCTTTAGCTCTTCTTGTCTTTGTTTTTTCTAATTACTATGGGAATTTGGGTGTTCTTTAGCAGGGATCCACAGAACAGTCTGGCTGTTGACCCAAACAGAAGATTGACTCTGTTTCTAAGTATTCATGATGATTGATTAAACTACTACCTATAATCATTCTAGAGCTCCATGGTCTCTTCCTTTAATATTAAAAAGAACACCCTATGATTATGGGGGAGGTACAGGGTTCCCTAGTCAGGGGAATTCCAGACCATATACATATATCTCTGGTTTCCTCTTCCCAACATGGTGGCAACTGTTGCTCTCCAAATAACATTTTACACACACCATTTTGATTGCCCCCACCCCCTTCTCAGATCCCTGAAGGAGTTCCTGTTTGCTCTCCAGAACAAAGTGAAATTTCTTAATCACTGACTATTTTCACTATTTTTTCTCCTCTCCCCTTCCTCTAATTGTTGATAGTCATTTTATCCTGGAACTGTCCATGTAACTTATTCAACCTTGCCATTCCTGCAGTCATAAATTCAAGAAATTCCAGAGTTGGAAAGAGCCTTAGTTTTACCTCATCATTTTATGTAGGAGGAAACTGAGGCACAGGGAGTGAAATAATTGTCCCAGGCTGATAAAATTAGGAAGTGGCAGTCAGGACTCAGACTCGTCTTTCTTCTGACTCCAAATCCAACATTCACTCTACTATGCCACCATACAGCTATCCTTTCCACATTGTACTTCGGCACCTCCACAATCTGGAAAATCTGTGTAAAATTTTTGGCCCTCCCTTTGTACCAGAGAAAATGTCTGAATTATCATGGTATTAAAAGATATCAATATACAATACTATACATACATGATTAGCATTTCTGAATAAACTTCTAATGTGTTGTCTGCTGGCCTTTGCATGTCATCTGCAATTTCTTCAAAACTTATCAAAAATTCCCATTTAATTTTTTTTATGCTGACCTGCAATGTATTGAAATTGACATGAGGAAAGGCATGATTTAGAAGGAATAACTGTATACTCCTTCCTCTTCAGTCTTCACAGCTTCTCTCCATCTGATCTAGCAAAGGAACAGCTTGCCTCTTCCCACACATTGTTTGTCCTTCCTAAAAGCCAGCTATCTTTATGTGGTATCCTCCCAAATGTAGGCATTCATTTGAGGAACTAAATAAGTACTTGTGAATGGAATTCAATTGCCTACCACCCCCTCCTGCCCCTCCTCATCTCTCTCTCTCTCTCTCTCTCTCTCTCTCTCTCTCTCTCTCTCTCTCTCTCTCTCTCTGTCACATACACACACACACACCACCACCACCACCACCACCACCACCATCACCACCACCACTACCACACAGGCATGCATGCACATACTCACACACTAACCAGAGCCTCTAAGAACATGTGGATATGTAGGGTGTGGTTATAAAGCTAAGAAGTTGATTTTCAAGGTGTGGCAGATGAACTCAGCCTCAGTACTTTCTGTTCACATCTCTATGTCTGTTTTAGTGTCTCTTGCCATATAACCAAAGCTCTATTCATGAGAGGTAGGTAGGCATAATGAAGAGATAGCTGGCCTGGAAGCCAAGAAGACCAAGGGTTACACCCTGCCTCTGACACAACAGCTATCAATCAGTCAACAATAATTTATTAACATTGTTGATTAGAGAGATACAAATCAAAACAACTCTGAGGTACCACATCACACCTATCAGATTGGCTAACATGACAGAACAGGAAGATGATAAATGTTGGAGAATATATGGGAGAGTTGGAATACTAATTCATTGTTGTTGGAGCTATGAACTGATTCAACCATTCTGGAGAGCAATTTGGAACTATGCCCAAAAGCTACAAAAATTACATACCCTTTGAACCAGCAATACTGCTTCTAGGACTGTATCCCAAAGAGATCATAAAAATGGGAAAGGGTCCCACATGTACAAAAATATTTATAGCAGCTCTCTTTGTGGTGGCCAAAAACTGGAAATCAAGGGGATGCTCATCAATTGGGGACTGACTGAACAAGTTGTGATATATGAATGTAATGGAATACTATTATGCTGTAATAAATGATGAACAGAAAGACTTCAGAGAGGCCTGGAAAGACTTGTATGAACTGATGCTGAGTGAAAGGAGCAGAACCAGGAGAACTTTGTACACAGCAATAGTTTATTAAGTGTTTACTACATGCCAAATACTATCCTAAGGGCTGGGAATATAAAGAAGGGAAAAAACCAGACCTTCCTTCAAGGGATTACATTCTAACGGGGGAGACAACAGGTAAATCACTAGGTACAGATAGAATATATGTAGACTATATGTAGAATGTAGAAGAAAGTCCAGGAGGGAAGGTATTAGCAACTGGAGACTAGGAAAGGTCTCCTGTAAAAGGTACACTCTAAGCTGAGTCTTGAAGGAAATGTCAGAAGCTAAAAAGTTAGGGTGGTGGGGCAGAGTATTCTAGTCATGAGAGAAAGCCAATATGAAGCCATGTCAATGGAACATGGAGGGTAGTATTCCATAAAATGTGAGTGAACCAACTCCTTTCTATAATTTGTGAAAGGGAATAAAGTATAAGACTGGAAAGGTAGGAAATGTTGGTTATGAAGAGCTTTTAATGCAAAGAGAGGGATTTATATTTGATTCTGGGAAATAATAGGAAGTCACTGAAGCTCATTGAGCAGGAGAGGGACATGGTCAGTCCTAAACTTTAGGAAAATCACCTTAACTGCTGAATTGATGATAGATTGGAGTACAGAGAGAGACTTCAGGTAGTGAGACCAGGCAAAAAGTTAATGAAGTAGTCCAGGCAATAAGGGCTCACAACAGATTAATGGTTGTGTGATTGAAAAGAAGGTGACACAGTGGATAGAACACTGGGTTTGCAGTCAGGAAGATCAGAGTTCAAATCTTGTCTCAGATGCTGACTACCTCTGTGAGTTTGGGCAAGTCAATTAACTTCTGGATGCCTCAGTTCCCTCAACTGCAAAATGGGCATAACAATAGCACCTACCTCCCAGAGTTGTTATGAGGATAAAATTAGATATCTGTAAAGTGCTTTTCAGACCCTAAAGTTCTTACCCCATCCTCAATTCTCCCCTCTCACTTTCTCATAGGGGTTACCCAGTAGGACTATACAGACTGGCCTCCATATGCCACCCCCTCCTCCTTCCAGGTGGTGTCCAGTGTGACCTAATCCACCTGGGTTACATTGTCCTCCACCATAAGCCCCAACCCAAGAGAATCTGCTCAGGATGTCAGACTTCCTGGTTATAAATCTGTCTATTCTGTAGGCCAGCTGTGGACTCTGAACCATAAAACTTATTATATAAGTATTCAATGACAAATAGAACCCAAGTAAAAACAGGTCTTTTACTTGCTAGCCTGACTATAGAATTCCTCTCAGGTTTATGCATAGAATGTGTACACACCCATTAATTAGTGACAACTTGCATCCTCTTCCTTCCATTGTAAAGAATTTCCTTGTTTTCCCTGAGCTTGGGTACATGACAAACTATTAAAGAGTATAACATATGTCTTTATTGTCAACTTCAGCTGAATATACATACCTGTGCAAATATACATCAAGATTATATGGGTTTGCATTCATGTGGTATATTTATATGCACATACAGATCTGTACATAGCTCTTTTTCTTTGCCTGTTTAGTAGGCAGCCTCCACACCTCTGTCTTGAAACATTCTTGCATGAATGTTCTTCCCTTGATGACTGTACACCCTAAGGAGAAGAATGGTGCCAGACCTGCCTATGTGCCAAGGAACCTGTATGTTCTGATTTTATTCATTTAGTTAGTCATCGGATGGATCTTTTGTTCACAGTGTCAATAAAAGTGAATAAAACCAGTTGCCAGTATCAAAATTCATTGGATACTTTTATGTTTATATAGCAGCTTAAGCATTTAAAAAACACATTCACATACATGATCTCATTTGATCCCCACAACAACTTGGAGAATTAAAATCATGCTTATTTTACAGTTAAGGAAAATGGGGCCTTGGGAAGATAAATGGGTTGCTCAGGATCACATAGCCAGTAGGTGAAAGAACTGAAACAAGAAATCCAGAACTTTGGAATTTTTGCATCTGGGACAAAAGGCAGAAGCGTCTTCATTGAAGTGGTCAGAGAGTGTGAGTTCCTGCACCACTGGTGTGAGGTAAAGATAGGAAGAGAAATTCCCATTCCTGGAAGATTCCCATTCATTCCAATCCCATTATCATTTATTAAATTCCTTTTATTATCAGTTATTAAATTGTAATTATCCCATTATCATTTATTAAATTGCAAGACACTGCAAGAAACTATTAAAATTCTCATATAATTTTCATACTTATTTTTTAATCTGATAACCTGAATTTTGTTACTGATTAAAAGAGAATTCATAGCGTTATTTTCACTTATATTTATGATGAGATGTTTTATAAACAAACAGAAGTGAGAATGGCATGTTGCATGGGGAATTTTTGTTTCAGCATAACAAAATAGGTATAATCATTTTGGTTGTGTTGAATAATAGATTTTAAAAGTTTAAATACTTGGATTTGTACAATTGTAGCTAAGATTTAAAGACTGTAATTTTTTGTTTAGTAAGTCAATTATGTAGCTCTAGAATAAAATAAAAATTTGTTGGATTTTTATTTTTTAACATTTTTACTTAAAATTTTGGGTTCCAAATTCCATTCCTTCTTTCCATCCCCCCTTCCTTAGATGGTAAGCAATCAAATATTGATTATGCATGTGTAATTATGTAAAGCATTTCTACATTAGTCATTTTATACAAGAAGATTCAAATAAAAGAAAAAAAATTAAAGAAAGTGAAAAATAACCTTCTTCAGTTTGTATTCAATCAACATCAGTTCTTCTCTGGAGACTCATAGTATGCTTCATCATTAGTCCTTAGGGATTATCTAGGATCATTGTATTGCTGAGAATAGCTAAGCCATTCATAGTTCTTCATCAAAAAATATTGTTGTTACTGTGTATAACATTCTCCTGGCTCTGTTCACTTCATCGTGCATAAGTTCATATAAGCCTTTCCAGGTTTTTCTGAAATCATCCTGCTTGTCATTTTTTATAGCGTAATAATATTTCATTATAATCATATATCACAGTTTGTTTAGCCATTCCTCAATTGATGGGCATTCCTTTGATTTCCAAATCTTAGTCTCCACAAAAAGAGCTACTATAAATATTTTTGTATAAATAGGTCCTTTCTCCTTTTTGGATATCTTTAGGATATGGACCTAACAGTGGGATTGCTGGATCAAAGAGTATGCAGTGTTTTATAGCCCTTTGGGCATGGTTCCAAATTGCTCTCCATTCAGAGTTGTTTTAATTTTTTCATGACTATAGATAGCTTTGATTTCTTTGTCTGAAAACTGCCTGTTTGTATCCTTTGACCATTTGGCAATTGGGAAATGATTTGTATTTTTATAAATTTTACTCAATTCTCTATTTGAGAAATAGATCTTTATCAAAGATATTTGTCACAAAAACTTTTCCCTAGTTTTCTGCTTTCCTTATAATTTTGGTTGCGAAATTTGTGCAAAAACTTTTTAATTTTATATAATCAAAATTGCCTATTTTACACTTTGTAATGTTCTCCATAACTCTTTTGGTCCTAAATTCTCCCCTTGTCCATAAATCTAACAGATAAACTATTCCATACTCTCTTAATTTGTTTGTGGTATCACCTTTTATGTGTAAATCATGCACCCATTATGACTTTATCTTGCTACATGGTGTTAGATACTGGTCCATACCTAGTTTCTGCCTTACTATTTTTCAGTTTTCCCAACAGTTTTGTCAAAAAAATGAGTTTTTGTTCCAAAAGCTTGGATCTTTGAGTTTGTCATATACTAGATTACTATGGTAATTTACTGTAATATAATTTGTACCTAATCTATTGCAGTGACCCACCACTCTATTTATTATCTGGTACCAGATTGTTTTGATAATTACCGCTTTATAATACAACTGAGATCTATCTAGACCACTTATTTTGCATTCTTTTTTCATCGGTTCTCTTGATATACTTGAGTTTTTGTTCTTCCAGATAAATTTTATAATTTCTTTCTAGCTCTACAAAATAACTTTTTGAAAGTCTGATTGGTTTGTCACTGAATAAATAGACTGATTTAAGTAGAATTGCCATTTTTATAATATTGGCTCAGCCTACCCATGAGCAATTATTAATTTTCCAGTTATTTAGATTTCACTTTATTTGTGTGAAAAAAAGTGTTTTATAGTTGTTATCACATAGTTCCTGGATATTTCTTGGCAGGTAGAGTGCCAAGTATTTTATACTATTTACAGTTATTTTAAGTGGAATTTCTCTTTCTCTTGTGGCTAGACTTTGTTGGTAATATAAAGAAATACTGATGATTTCTGTGGGTTTATTTTGTATGCTGCATGCAACTTTGCTAAAGTTGTTAATAATTTCAAGTAGTTTTTTAATTGATGCTCTAGGATTTTCTAAATGTAACATATCTGTTACATGATAGTTTTGCTTCCTCATTACCTATTCTAATTCCTTTAATTTCTTTTTCTTCTTTTATTGCTATAACTAACGTTTCTAGTACAATATCAAATAATAGAGATGATAATGGGCATTCAGTGAACCTTGAGTGTATTGGGAACAAACACTTCTAGCTTATTCTTGTTGCAGATAATGCTTCCTGGTGGTTTTAGATGAATAGTAGTTTCCATTTTAACGTAAGCTCTATTTATCCCTATGCCCTCGAGTGTTTTTAATAGGAATAGGTGCTGTATTTTATCGAAGGCTTTTGCTGCATCTATTGAGATAATCATGCAATTTTTGTTTTGTTTTGTTGTTTTGTTTGTTGTTGTTTGCTGCTGTTTGGTTTTTTATTGCTATGGTCAGTTATGAGTGATAGTTTTCCTAGAATTGAAGCAGCCCTTTGAGATTCCTGGTATAAATCCCACTTGGTCATAGTGTATGATCTTTGTGATTTATTGCTCTAATCTCTTTGTTAATATTTTATTTAAAAATTTTTGCATCAATATTCATTAGGGAAATTGGTCTATAATTTTCTCCTTTTTTTTGACTCTTGCTAGTTTGGATAATAGGATGGACACCATATTTGTGTCATAAAATGGATTTGGTAGGACTCCTCACTTGCCAAATAGTTTATATAGTATTGGGATTATTCTTTAAATGTTTGGTAAATTTTACTTGTGAATCCATCTAGTCCTAGGGATTTTTTCTTCAATGACGGTTTATTCAATTTCTTTTTCTAAGATTGGGATATTTATATATTTTTTTCATCTTATGTTAATCTGGGCAATCTATATTTTTGTAGATATTCATTCATTTCATTTAGATTGTCAAGTTTATTGGCACATAATTGGGCAAAGTACCTCCTAACAATTGTCTTAATTTCCACTTCATTGGTGGTATTAACCCCTTTCATTTTTGATACTAGTAATTTGGTTTTCTTTCCTTTTTTCAATCGAATTCATTAATCTACTTTTTCTGTTTTATTGATGGAAGCAATTAGAGATATAAATTTTTCTACAAGTGCCACTTTGGCTGCATCCCAAAAATTTTGGTATGTTGTCTCATTGTTGTCATTTTCTTTAATGAAATTATCGATTGTTTCTACTATTTGTCCTTTGACCCACTTGTTTTTTAGGATTAGATTATTTAATTTCCAATTAATTTTAAACTTCTCTTTCCATTGTCCATTAAGGAATGTAATTTTTATTGCCTTATGATCTAAAAAGGATTCATTTTCAATTTCTGCTTTTCTGCATTTGGTTATGAGGTTTTTTATGTCCTAACACTTGGTCAATTTTTGTGTAGGTGCCATGTATTGCTGAGAAAAAAGGCGTATTTCTATTTCCTTTCAATTTTCTCCAGAGATCTATCATATCTAACTTTTCCAGAATTTTATTCACCTCCTTAACTTCTTTCTTGTTTATTTTTGGTTAAATTTATCTAGTTCTGAGAGGGGTAATTTAAGGTCCCCCACTAGTATAGTTTAATTATCTATTTCCTCCTCCAACTTATTCAACTTCTTAAAAAATTTTATGTGCTATACCATTTGGTGCATATCTGTTTAGTACTGATATGACCTCATTGTCTATGGTATCTTTCAGCAAAATATAGTTTCCTTCTTTATATGTTAATTAGATCTATTTTGCTTTTGCTGTATCTGAGACAATAATAACCACCCCTGTTTTCTTTGTTTCAGTTGAAGCATAATAGATTGTGCTCCAGTCCCTTACCTTTATCCTGTGTGTCCTCTGCTTCGTATGTGTTTCTTATAAATAATATGTTGCAGGATTCTAGTTTTTAATCCATTCTGCTATCTGCTTCCATTTTATTGATAAGTTCATACCATTCACCTTTATAGTTATGATAACTAACTTTCCCTCCATGCTAGTTTTTGCTTGTTTATCCCCCCTCTCCATTACACATTTCCTAAATCTTATATTTATTTGGAAGCCAATTGTTTTTCATTTGGTTCTGGTCTTTTAATTAGAAATGATTGAAAGTCATCTGTTTTGCTAAATGTCCATTTTTCCCCAAAAGATTATATTTAGTTTTTCTGGGAAGGTGATTCTTGATTGTAATCCTAACTTTCTTGTCTTCTGGCAAATAATATTCCCAAGTCTTCTGTTTTTTTAATGGGGAAGCTGCCAAATCCTGTGTAATCCTCACTGGAGTAATCCTGAGCTGCAACTAAACAATATTTGAATTGTTTCCTTTTGGCTGCTTGCAATATTTTCTCCTTGATCTGTGAGCTCTGGAATTTGTTCCCAGAAGTTTTCATTTTGGGATCTCTTTCAGGTAGTGGTTGGTGGATTCTTTCAATTTCTGTGTTGACCTCCAGTTCTAATATATCAGGGCACTTTTCTTTGATAATTTCTTGAAAGATGACCCGACTCTTGTTGTTGTTGCTGCTGTTTTTAAAAGTGACTTTCCAGTAGTTCAGTAATTGGAATATTCTCTCTCCTGGATCTATTTTCTAAGTCAGTTGTTCTTCTAATGAGAAATTTCACATTTTCTTCTTTTTTTTACTTTTTTTTATTTTTATCATTTTTTGACATCTCATAGAGTCATTAGTTTCCATTTGTTCAATTCTAGTTTTGAAGGAATTGTTTTCTTAAGTGAGGTTTTCTACTTCCTTTTCCATTTGGCCAATTCTATTTTTTAGGCTGTTATTTTCACCAGTAAATTTGTGTATATCTTTTCCCTTGTTATTGATTCTTTTTTTCATGATTCTCTTGCATTACTCTCATTTCTTTTCCCATTTTTACTTCTACTTCCCTAATTTGCTTTTAAAAATCCTTTTTAAAAAAAAAAATCTTTTCAAGTTCGTTCAGGAATTCTTTTTTGGGCCTGAGGCCAAATTACATTTTTTTTGAGGTTTCATATGTAGCCATTTTGACATTAAGGTCCTCTTCTAAGTTTATGTCTTAATTCTTCCTGTCATTATAGTTACTTTCTATAATCAATTACTTTTTTGGGGGTTTTTTGATCATCATTTTTTGCCTTCCTTTCTTTCATGATTTGGTGTTTTTATGTGAAAGTTAGGCTCTGGTCCTTCATTGTCCCAAGCTTTATGTGCTGGGCCTCTGTGTTTTACTGCTGTTTTTCATTGAGCCTCAGGGCTTAGCTGCTTCCCTTCTGGCTTGTGCTGGGGTGCGGGGCCTCCCTGTTGGCCTCCCCTGAGTGTGGGGTTCAGCTGCTGGCCTGTTCCAGCAATAGAGCCTTGCATCCGGGTTGCTATGGTAACAGAGTCATTCTGGTGGTTGGTCCTGGAAGAGAGAGCTTGTTGCTGATCTGCCCCAGGGAAGAGACCCTGCTGTGGGTTGCTATGGAAACAGGGTCTCTCTAATGGTAGGCCTCAAGGATGAGGTCTCTTTGTTGGCCAAACCTGGGGTTAGTCTTCACTACTGGTCAACAATGGGGTCAACAGTGGGGTCAATCTGACTGGTAGCTTGTGTTAGGAGTAGGGTCACTGGGGTAGAACGTTGCTGTGCTACAGAGACTGCTCACTTGCCTAGGGATCTGCGGGTTTGCAGGAGGATAGGATCTCATTGGTGGATTGCCCCAGGCTTCCAGCATTGCTGTAAGGCTGGCTGTGAGGCTTTTAGACCTCACTCCCCTCTAACTTCAGTGAGATAGACCCTTCCAGCACAGCTGGTAAGCTGCTGCCCTTCTCCTAAATCAATTTTTTTGGAAGGGAATTTTGGAGGATTTCTGAGGTTTCCTTCCTCACTCTGCCATTTTAGCACCAGAAGTCTGTAGTTTTGTTGCTCCTTTATTTTTTAAGGAAAATGCAGGAAGGAGAGACTTTCCAGGAGAAGGGAAGTATAAAAATGTTAAACAGAATGAAGTTTTATTATTTTATTTATGCTTTTCTTTTAATTTTCTGAGACTGGATGTCACTATCACCAAAATTGGAAATGTAGGGACCACATTTCTACTACTGATAGACATGGAAGTTTTGACCTGCTTTATTTCTGACCTGGATTGGTTTGCCCCAGTTTAGGCAACTTAATGGGCTTCTGTTTGCTGGGGCTCACTATATTAGTGTTGGAGTAGATACCCAATTGGCTTTAGATGACTAAAGCTCAAAACTCTTGAAATCAAGTGATCCATCAACCTCAATTTCCAGGCATTACACTACCATGCCTGACTGAATGGAATTTTATGTACCAAAAAGAAAAATTATAACTGCTCTTTTTTGCTGTTGAAAAGTAAAAGAAAAAGAAAAAAGGGAACTAGACACATTTGGGGAATGGCTAAATAAATTAAGTATAGAAAGAGTTGTATGAACTGATACAGAGAGAAATGAGCAAAATCAGGGGAAAAAAATACAGAGGAACAACTTCATGAAGATAAACTACTTTGAAAGACTTCAGAACTCTG
This sequence comes from Potorous gilbertii, assembly GCA_028658325.1. Taxonomy (NCBI): domain Eukaryota; kingdom Metazoa; phylum Chordata; class Mammalia; order Diprotodontia; family Potoroidae; genus Potorous; species Potorous gilbertii. The sequence goes on along the minus strand of CM053774.1, from coordinate 59,066,564 downwards.
AATAGTGTAACAGCTAACCATGACTTCAGAATATTTATGAAACCCACCTCCTAATAGAGAATGAGGGGTGATATGTATATATATATGTATATATATATATATATATATATATATATACATATATATATATATGTATATATATATATATATATAAATATATATATACATATATATATATATATAGAGAGAGAGAGAGAGAGAGAGAGAGAGAGAGAGAGAGAGAAAGGGAGAGAGATGGATATAATAATATAATATCTATGTATGACATAAAAAGTATGTGAGTTTGTCTTTCTGAATTATGCTTATTTGCTACAAAGATTATGTTTTCTTTATCTGTTGGGGGAAGAAAGGAAAGTAGAGCCATGGATAGTGTTTCCCAGCAAAAAAGAAAAATGAGTTTTTAAAAAAAATTTTTAAAAATACATATCTAAACTTGAAATTCAGAAGGAAATACAGTAAAGCATGACAACTTTAAAAATGGCATGTTGAATTTATTGCATACTCCATTTTTTAATTCTAAAATATATAATTTTATTTGATTAGTTTTCATATAGTCTAGTCAGTGGTTCTTAATATAGGGTCTTGGCGATTCCATGTAGTTTGCTTTATGCAGTCAAAAATATTATTCTGCCAAAGAGGTCCGTGACACAAAATAAGTCATAGAACCTCTATTCTAGACCTTTGAGAGATACAGCATCACCTGGATCCTAGTTCCAATGGCCTTGATTGAAAGATTGCTATGGTACTTGACCTGATCCATATTGTTATTTCCCCAAGTCCCTTGCCCCAAATCATTCTCATTCTCTTGTGTTTGCTCCTAAAAATCACTTTGTGTTTTAGTTTGTTTACATAGGCTAAAAGGATCCACTTTCAGACCAGGCATAGACTCCTTCAGTCTTCAGAAAAACTGTGTGTTCCACAATGTTTCAAAGGGCACACTTGAAGCCAGAACAAATGGCCTCACAGACATTTTCCTGTTCTAGAAGTCCTATCTCTTAAAGGTCTTCTGAATTCTAGGATGGAAGAAAAATCTCTACAACCTTTGCTGTGGATACACAGCATTCTCTTCTGATTATTCCTTCTCTGCCTCCATCTACTTTTTAAAAAAAATATATTGGCTTTTTTCAATGGTCTCTCTTAACCCTGTTAGAAGCAGCTAGGTGTCACCATGCAAGGAACACTGGATCTGAAGTTAAAAAGACATGAGTTCAAATATAGCCCCAGACAATTATTAGCCGTGTAACCCTAGGCAAGTCACTTAACTTCTGTTTAACTCTCATTCTTTAACTGTAAAACAGGAATAATAATAGCAATCTCAGAGCTTGGTGAGAATAAAATGAGATAATATTTATATTATCTTGGGACATAGAAGATGCTTAATAAATGCTTTTTCACTTTCCTTCTTCCCCTTCTCTTTATTCTTTATACTCCTGGTAAAAAAAAATCTAAAGGAATTTTCCATAATTTAATTGAATCGTTGGTACCTGTGAAATATTAGCAGCATCACAAGAAGGCTTCCAGCAGGAGGTGGAGCCAAAATGACAGAGTAAAACAGAGCCTTACCTGAGCTCTCCCCCAAATCCCTTGAAATACCTTTAAAAATGACTCTAAACAAATTCCAGAGCAACAGAACCTACAAAAAGACAGAGTAAAACAAATTCTCAGCCCAAGACAACTTGGAATGTCAACTGGAAAGGTCTGTTGCACTAGGTGAGAGGAGCACAGTCCAGCACAGGCTGCAGTAGCACAGATTGGACACCTTAGCAAACCAGGAGCAGGCCTTGGGGAGATTGAATCACTGATAGCAGTGGCAGTTTCCAGACGTCTCAGCCTACAGACAGTAAGGAGGTTAAATAACTGGTCAGAAGGAGATAACAGGGGCCTTTTTACTAGCACTGAGAGAGGACTCTGTTTCTTTGCCCGTAGTTGGATTTGAGTGGCAGTCCTGGCTGGAAGTCCCAGAGTGAGGAAGAGCACTAGTATTGTAGAGCTTGCCAATGCTCCTCTCAGTTCCAGGGAAGAAAAGACTACTTGTGGTTGTTCACAGACCAGAGCACAGACCAGGAGAGGAGTAAACATCTCTCTTTAGATAATAGCACCTTGGAAGAACTGAAAACTTACAAAAGAGCTGCATAAAACCCTGAACTTGGCACCTTCAATCCTGTAAGCAGAGCTCTACCTTAACAAAGAGTCAAAAGTCAAGTAATTATCTGGAAAAATGAACAAAAAAATGGGAAAAACTCTGACTATAGAGGTTACTATGGTGACAAGGAATATCAAAACCCACACTCAGAAGACAACAAAATCAAACCTCCTAGATCCAAAGTCCCTAAGAAAAATATGAATTGGTTTCAGCTCAAAAAGGATTTTGAAAATCAAGTAAGAGAAGAAGATGGAAAACTCAGAAGAAAAATGAAAGAGATGCAAGAAAATCATGAAAAGCAAGTCAATGGCTTGATAAAGAAGTTACAAAAAAATACTGAAGAAAATAATACCTTAAAAAACAGACCAGGTCAAATGGTAAAAGAGGTCCAAAAAGTCAATCAGGAGAAGAGTGTTTTGGAAAGTAGAACTGGCCAAGTTAAAAAGGTCTAAAATCTCTCTACAGAAAATAATTCCTTAAAAAATAGAATGGAGCAAATGGAGGCTAATGACTTTATGAGAAAATAAGAAATTATAAAACAAAATGAAAAGAATGAAAAATAACAGACAATGTGAAATATCTTGTTGGAAAAAAACAATTGACATTGCAAAGAAATTCAGGAAAGATAATTTTAAAATTATTGGACTACCTGAAAGCCATGATCCAAAAAAAGGATCTAGACATCATCTTTCAAGAAATTATCAAGGAAAACTGTCCTGATATTTTAGAACCAGAGGGTAAGATAGAAATGGAAAGAATTCACCAAAGAGATCCCAAGAGGAAAACTGTCAAAAATATTATAATCAAATTTAAGAGTCCCCAGGTCAAAGAGAAAATATTCTAAGCAGCCAGAAGGAAACAATTCAAGTATTGTGGAGTCACAGTCAAGATAACCCAAGATTTAGCTCCTTCTGCATTAAAGGATTGGAGGGCTTGGACTATGATATTCTAGAGGGCAAAGAAGCTAGAGTTACTACCAAGAATCACCTACTCAGGAAAACTAAGTATAATCCTTCGGGGGAAAAACAGATATTCAATGAATCATAGGACTTTCACATATTCTTAGGAAAAGACCAGAGCTTTTTTAGCTTTTTTTTTTAGTTTTTTAAGGAAATTTAACTTTCAAATATAAGACTTAAGACAGAAAAAAAGTTAAACAGAAAAGGAAAATTGTAAGGGACTTAATGAGTTTCAACTGTTTATATTCGTACATAGGAAGATGATTTTGTAACTCATAAGATTTTTATCATTATTAAGGAAGTTAGAAAGAGTATATATGGACAGAGAGAACAGGTATGAGTTGAATATAAAAGGATTATATCTAAAAAATAAAGTTAAAGTGTGAGGGAATAATGTACTGGGAGAAAGAGAAAAGAAGAGGTAGAATGGGATAAAAAAAAGAAGAAAACGCTTTTATAATGGAAGAGAACAGGGTGGAGGTGAGGAGTTAGTGAACCAATTCATCAGATTTGGCTCAAAGAGGTAATAACATACACGCTCAATTAGATATAGAAATGTATCTTACCTTACAGGAAAGTAGAAGGGCAAGGGGATAAGATTGATAAGATTGGAAGGTTGATAGAAAAGAGAGCAGATTGGGAAACAGGGTAGTCCAAAGCAGAACACTTCTGGGAGGGCTAGGGTGAAAGGAGAGAAAGAATAGAATAAACTGGGTGGGGGGAATAGTATGGAGGGGAAATACAGTTAGCAATAGCAACTGAAAAAATTCTGAAGCAGATTTCTCTGATGAAGGCCTCGTTTCTCAAATGTATAGAGAACTGAGTTAAATTTATGAAAGAATTCCCCAGTTGATAAATGATCAAAAGATATTAGTTTTCAGATGAAGTCATCAAAGTTATCTATAGACATATACTCTTAACTCACTATTGTTTGGAGAAATACAAATTAAAACATCTCTGAAGTACTACTGCATTCCTATTAGATTGGCTAATAGGACAGAAAAGATAAATGACAAATGTTGGAGTAGATGTGCAAAAAATGAGACATCAATGCACTGTTGGTGGAGTTGTGAACTGAATCAACCATTATATAGAGCAATTTGAAACTATACCCAAAGGGTTCTAAGACCACACATACCCTTTGACCTAGTAGTGACACTATGAGACCTGTATCCCATAAGAGATTTTTAAAAAGGAAAGGGACCTATATGTACATCAATATTTCTAGAAGCTCTTTTATGGGGGCAAAGAATTAGAAATCGAGGGGAATGACTGAACAGATTGTGCTATATGAATGTGTGAAATGATGAGCAGGATGCTCTCAGAAAAACCTGGAAAGACTTTCATGGACTGATGCAAAGTGAAATGTACTGTATACAGCAATATTGCAAGATGATCAGCTATGAATAACTTACTTGTTCTCAGCAATACGATGATCCAAGATAACTCTGAAGGATTTATGATGAAAAATGCCATCCATTCCCAAAGAAAAAACTGATGATGTCTGAATACAGATTGAAGCATACTTTTTTTAAACTTTGTTTTCTTTAAGTTTTTTTGTTTATGTTTTCTTTCACAACATGTCTATTATATGCTCTGCATGACTACACATGTATAACTTACATTGAATTACTTGCCTTCTCAATGAAAAGGGGTGGAGAGAAAAAAAAGGAGAGAATTTGGAACTCAATGTTTTAAAACTGAATGTTAAAATTTTTTTTTTATTTAAAATTTAAATTTTATAAATTCCTAAATAAATAAATTTTAGAAATAAAAATTAAAATAAATTTAAATTTAAAAAATTTACATGTAATTGGGGAAAAAATAAAATACTACATAAAAAAAGAAAAATTAAAAAAGAAGAAGACTTCTAGCACTTCTAGGTAGGGATCTCTAAGGAGGAAGTACAGAAACAAGTGAACAGGAATCACCAAGAAAAAACAATCTAGAGAGGGTCTCCATCTGTAACAACAGAGTTAACCATATTGATCTCTGATCACAGATATATTCAAATGTGAAATATAAATAGTTCTGAATTGTACAAATAATTACATTGAAATAGAAATAGAAACAACTATCAATCTTTATTTGTTGAAGCTGATATTTTTGTAATTAGAATTATTTTTAACAAGTTTAATGTATTATTAAATTTTACCTTTCTTACGATGCCCAGCAGAGGGTCTGCCACAAAATTGGCATTTAACAGATGGTTTTCAACTTGAACTATAAATCATTCAACTAGAAAGTCCTGAAAAATGTTCAGAGGGAGCAGCCTCGTTGGCTGTTATTTAACTATTGTGACATAATGGCTAAAGTGTTGAACTTAGCATCAGACCTCTATTTGAATGATGGGAAAAATTATTTAAATTCTCAGGACCCTCATTTTCTGACCTATAAAGTGGAAATAGTATTTGTATTTGTATAACAGTTTTTACACTGGTCCCCACTGCCTGAAAGTCAGGTATGTTACATTTCACCCTTTTCCCAGAGTTCAGGATTAAGGAATGGGTCTCATCTCTACTATTTTTCCCCATTGATTGTGTTCCCTTAATTTTGGGAGGTCCTTAGCACCCCAGTCCCATTTTATCACTTAAAAGTGAGGTTAGCATTAATATTTACTTCAAAGGCATTACAAGAACAAACATACAAATATTCCTCCCCACACTGGAAGAGACATAAACCCCCATATACAACCTCTGTTTGCAGAAGGGAAGGGGATTAGATTCACAGCATAACTGTGTTCTTACATAGCAATCATTCTCTGATGTCAAGGAGCTTACATTGTAAAGAAGATCCCACATTTTAGAGAAGTAGAAGCTGCCTTTCTTAGAGCAAAAAATTTATCAAGTTTATAAAATTTGTTCATTCTTCCCAAAGTAGATTGGCCTAGATTATATTTATTGATGTTGCTTTCTGCCTCTATATCTTTCCACGGTTCCCTACTAGCCAAGAAAACACTTTAATCAATATCTATAATCAATATATTTAAATTTTGTCCATTGAAACAAAATTCTATGAAACTAAATGCAAAAGGAAAAAAAAGGATGTGTAACATATTAGATTATTTGACTGACTGTCTGATTCACATTATTCCCTAATATCCTTAATCTCTTTCAGTCCTGAGAACATGAGTCAGATCTCAACCTCGAGGAGAAAGTGCCACAGATGTCAGGTTGTTGTGCTACTAATTTTCTGAATCCTAGCCATTGCCTCCTATGGTCACAAACCACATTATGATCAGGAAAGATAAAACTACAGAATAAACATCTAGAAATAGTTGCTCAATAAAAATTTATGGAGCATCCCTAGTTCTGTTTTGAGTTGATTTATTAAACATTTTGAGTTAATTTATTAAAGATTCACTAGGCTATGGGACCTAGTCCAAAACTTATGTTACCTGTCACCCTAGCATTTGCAAAAAACATGAAATTCAAGTTTCCTTGACTTTATTGCCAAGTTCTCGGAAAATTAAGCTGGATATTTAATAAATCAATTTAAAATCAGGCATGATCCATGCATTACTGAATAAGAATTCTTTGAGATATATATGTGTATGTTGTGTGTGTGTGTGTGTGTGTGTGTGTGTAGACAGGCAGAGAGAGAGAGAGAGAGGAGAGAGAGCAAGAGTGAAAGAGAGAGAAAGAGATGACAGATAGATATTCTGAGGTTTTTATCTTTTCCAGGCTTAATTAGGGAATGTTTGGGAAACAAACTCTGAGATTGTATTGTAAATAGTTATGGACCAGGGTAAGGATTTCAGTTATCTCCCTTCATAATTAGTCATTACTGCATTTCTGTTAGAAGAGAGAAGAATTTTCCAGCTGTGGTTTTCATTCCACATAGGACCTATACCTGAAAGGCCAAAAGTGTGTGTTTACTGAACAGATTCAGTGCAGTTCAAGAAATATCCGTTAAGTGGCCACTGTATCAGATCACAGATCTAGAGTTGAAAGGGATGTTAGAGATCATCTAGTCCAATGTTCTCATTTTACAAATGAGGAAACAGAGGCCCAGGGAAGTAATATGATGTACACAAATAGCAAGAGGCAGAGTTGAGATTGAATATCTAATCCTAACTCTGATCCTAACAGAGCTCCTTCCTTCTCTGAGGATGGTTTTATTGTGGAAAAAAGAGCTATTTAGGAGAGTGGCTCTCTAAGCATCTTGCTGAGGAGGATCCAAGAAGGCAAGTCCCAAGAAAAGGTTAGTTCTTTTCCCAGACAATCTTCTTGATACCTGTGTACAGACACTATCATATAATCTGTCATTTCATTATACAAATGTTTCCAATAAACTGAATTTTGCCCCAAACACAAACAGACCAAGGGTTAACTAGTTGTTGCTGTTATCATGTTATCATGTCTGTCTCTTCACGACCCCATTTGGGATTCTCTTGGCAAAGATACTGAAGTGTTTGCCATTTCCTTCTCCAGTTCATTTTACAGATGAGGAAACTGAGGCCCACAGGGCTAAGTGATTTGCCCAGGGTCACACAGCTAGTAAGTGTCTGAGGTTAGATTTCCTGACTCTAGGCCCAACACTCTATCCTTTGTGCTACCTAGCTGCCCCAGGATTAACTAGAGATATATATAAATGTAAGATTAGGCAGAGTCTTTAATTAGGTGTTAACAGTTTTCCAAACTGGGGGTTCATAACAATTGTGACTGCACTCAGAAATTTTAATCTAAAATAAACTCCCTAAAACAGAAAAGGAGAGAACCAAGTGGACCTTAAGGGTCACTTTATTGGCCACAGGCTTAAAACAAAGCTAAATTTATAATAGGGTGTTACCACTTTTGTTGTTATTATTTTATAATACATTTCAGCAGACCTATAATGAGCTGTTTCTGCATCTCAGATAAGTAGCACAAACTGCTAAATAAATTGTCATAGCAGAGGACAGGATTAGACCAGAAAGGCAATCACTTGGAGTCTAGCCACCAGGAGAAGGAAACACATCATCTGGTAACTTCCAGTTTAAGTATTCTTAAATATTAGGTGCTAAGGGGGGGGGGCGGGGGGGAAGAGTCAAGATGGCAGAGTAAAAGCAGGGACTTGCTTGAGCTCTCCCCAAAACCCCACCAAATGCCTGTAAAATATGACTCTAAACAAATTCTGGAGCTGTAGAACCCACAGAAAGACAGAGTGAAGCAAATCTCCAGCCCAAGATAGCATGGAAGGTTGACAGGAAGCATCTATATAGTGCCAGACTGGAAGTAGAGCACAGCTCAGCATTGGCTGCACTGGCACAGATGGAACCTGGGCATGCCTCAGAGTGACTGAATCACTGGTATTTGTGGTGGTTTCCAGACTTCTTAACCCCAAAATGCAAAGGACAATTTAGAAGGTCAGTAGAAAAACCTGTCAGATCTGTGGTGAGAGAGTAGAGTGGTCCAACCCAGCCCCAGGGCTGTGGAAGGAGCAAAGGAGTCTGCACAGCCATAGCAACAGCAGTGGCAGAGGTAGCAGCTGTTTCTGGAGCTCTAGGTGCAGATAGTGGGGGAATCAGGCAGCTGATAGTACACCCCCATCACCACTATAATCAGCAAAATACCTTGACAAAGAACTCAAAAGTCAAGTAATTGCCTGGGGAAATGAGAAAAAAAATCAGACTATAGAGTCTTACTTAGGTGACAAGGAAGATCTAAACATACAACCAGAAGAAGATCACAAAGTCAAATCTCCTACATCCAAAGCCGCCAAGAAAAATGTGAATGGGTATCAGTCCATGGAAAAGCCCAAAAAAGATTTTGAAAATCACATAAGAAAAGTAGAGAAAAAATTGGGAAGAGAAATGAGCGTGATGCAAGAAAAGCATGAAAAACTACTCAACTCCTTGCTAAAGGTGACCCCAAAAAATGCTGAAGAAAATAACACCTTAAAAAATAGACTAATTCAAATGCAAAAGAGAGTTAAAGAAACCAATAAGGAGAAGGATGCCATAAAAAGCAGAATTGACCAAATGGAAAAGGAGATCCAAAAGCTCACTGAAGAAATTAATTTCTTAAAATTTAGAATGGAGCAAATGGAAGCTAATGACTTTATGAAAAATCAATAAATTATAAAACAAAACCAAAAGAGCGAAAAAAATAGCAGACAATATGAAATATCTTATTGGAAAAACAACTGACTTGGAAAATAGATCCAGGAGAGATTTAAAATTATTGGACTACCTGAAAGCCATGATCAAAAAAGAAAAGAGCCCAAACAAGAAATTGTCAAGGAAAACTGCCCTGATATTCTAGAATTAAAGGGTAAAATAGAAATGAAAAGAATTTACTGATCACTTCCTGAAAGAGATCCCCAAAACAAAAACTCCCAGGAATATTGTAGCCAAATTCCAGAGTTCCCAGGTCAAGGAGAAAATATTGCAAGGATCCAGAAAGAAACAATTCAAGAATTGTGGAAATACAAACAAGATAACTCAAGATTTAACAGCTTCTACACTAAGGGATCCAAGGGCTTGGAATATGATATTCAAGAGGTCAAAGGAGTTAGGATTAAAACCGAGGTCAAAGGAGTTAGGATTAAAACCAAGAATCATCCATTCAGCAAAACTGAGTAAACTACTTAAAAGGAAAAATGGTCATTCAGTGAAATAGAGGACTTTCAAGCATTCTTAATGAAAGACATCCACATCCAGAGAAAAAACTATGGAATTGGAACACAGAAAAAAGCAGACCATTTTCTCTTGTGTTATGTTATGTTTTGCTTTTTCTCATGGTTTCTCCTATTCATTTTAATTCTTCTGTACAGCATGACTAATGTGAAAATTTGTTTAATAAGAATGTATGTGTAGAACCCAAATAAGAGAGCATGCACAGTGCATGCATATAAGAGTCTCAGGGAGGGAGGAAACAAGGAGGAGGGGAAAATTTAAGATTTATGGAAGTGATTGTTGAAAACTGAAAACAAATAAATTAATTTTTTTAAAAATGGAGCTGAATAGAAAATTTGACTTTCAAATACAAGAATCAAGAGACAGACGATAAAGGAAACAAGAAAGAGAAACCATAAGGGACTTATTAAAGTGGAACTATTTACATTCTTACATGGAAAGATAATATTTGTAACCCTTGAGAGTTTTCTCAGTATTGGGTAGTCTATATAAATAGACAGAGGGCACAGGGTGAGTTGCATATGAAGGGATGATATCTGAAAAGACAAAATTAAAAGAGGAATATATTGGGAGAAAGAGAAATGGAGAAATAGAATGGGGTAAATTATCTCCCAAAAAGGAGGCAAGAAAAAGCTTTTACAATGAAGGAGAAGAGGGAGGAGGTAAGAGGGAAAGAGTTAACCTTACTCTCCTTAGATTTGGCTTAAGGAGGGAATAACATGCATACTCAGTTCGGTATGAAAATCTATCTTACCCAACAGGAAAGTGGGGGAAAGGGAATAAGAAAGGATTGGGGGGAGGATGTTATAAGGGAGGGCAAATTGGAGGAGGGGGTAATTAGAAGTAAACACTTTTGAGGAGGGACAGAGTCAAAAGAGAGAATAGAACAAATGGGGGACAGGATAGGATGGAGGGAAATATAGTTAGTCTTTCACAATATGACTGTTATGGAAGTGTTTTTCATGACTACACATGTATAACTCATATCAAATTGCTTGCCTTCTCAATGGCAGTGGATGAGGAAGGGAAAGAAGGTGGAATTCAAAGTTTTAAAAACAAATGTTAAAAATTTTTATTATATGCAACTGGGAAATAAGACATGTAGACAGAGGGGAACAGAAATCTATCTTGCCCTACAAGAAAATAGAAGGGAAATAATGGGTGGGGGGAATAGTGCGGAGATAGAAGACAGGGTAGATTGAGGGAAAAGATAATGGACTATAGAAGGAAGAAAAGAATGCACACTCTCTTGGTGGGGGGGAAGGGAATTTTGGAACTCAAAATCTTGTGGAAATTAATGTTGAAAACTAAAAATTAATTAATTAGAGAAAAAATTAGGTGCTAAGCTTAGTTATTTTTAACTGCTTTTTCCTTCCAAAAAAAAAAATCAGTGCTACTAGAAACCTCTCATTTTTAGTACCCTGGGGCAAACCTCCAGTGTGCCTGCTCTATCTATAATCATATCATTACAGAATTTTTATTGCTTCTATAATAAGAGACACTAGTAATTGAGCTCTAAATGAAGGGAATACATAAAACCAAAGAGAGGCTGCATAGCTTAAAGAAGGGCTGGGCTTTAGAGTCAAGTCCTGACCCTGTACCATAGTGGAAAGAGCCATGATTCCATCATCAGAGGACAACAGGCTCAAATCTTACCTCCAATGCTTATGACCTGTATAATTTTAAAGCAATGTCCCTGGACCTCAGTTTCCTCATCTCAGCCCCAGACCAATTGGCTTCTGCAGTCCCTCAGAGCTCACTTAAACTCTTAATGTCCCAAATAATTCTCTCAGACTACAAGTTACAGATAAGAAGTCAATCTGATTCAGGACAAGCAGTTTCCACACCTCTACTGATGAACCATTGACCTAGTAACAAAAAAATGAACTGTTAATTATAGATCTGATCTGCCTAAGTATGGTTTATAAAATAACAATGAAGTGAATACTAAATAGATATCTATTTGTTAGTGACTTTTAAGTGACTTTTATTGATTCTTTTACATCACCAAATTTCCCCCAATATCTCTCCCTCTTCTACCTAGAGAACCATCCCATAAAAAAATAATATTTTAAAGAGGAAAAAAGAGAAAAATAAAAAAATCAGCAAAACTGATAAACACTAAAAAGTCTGAAAACATGCACAATGTTCCACAGCTATGGATGGACCTTATATCTTTTTACAGATAGGAGGTGTGGGGGTTGATAACATCATATCCTATCTCTTCTTTAGGGCCATACTTGTTCTTTGTCATCTTACAATATTCACATCGAATTGTTCTGAGGTTGTTCTTTCTGTTTACATAGTCATAGTCATATATGTTGTTTTCATGGCCCTGCTTACTTCCTTCTGTATCAGTTCACGTAAATCTCTCCATGCTTCTTCTATACATTTATTATATTTGTCCTTTCTTACAGTATAGTAATGTCCTATTATATTTACATACCAAATTTGTTTAGCTGTTCCCCAATGAATGAGTATCCATTTTGTTTCCAGTTGTGTGCTACCACAAAAAGTACTGCTATAAATATTTTGATGTATGTGGAGATTTTTTTCTTATTAATACCTAGTAGTGGAATTTCTCATAATGCATGGACAATATAGTCACTTTGCATAATTCCAAATTGCTTTCCAAAATGATTGTGCTGATTCAAACTTGAACAACAATACATTATGTGCCTAATTTATCATACATCCTCCAGCACTGACTATTCTTATCTTTTTTTCATCTATGCCATTTTGTAGCATGTGAGGATAAATGTTCAACATTGTTTTGATTTGCATTTCTATTATTATTTGTGATTTGGAGCATTTTTTCAAATAGTTATTAATTATTTGCAGTTCTTTTGAGAACTGTTCCTATCCTTTGACCACTTATTTATTGGAGAATGGCAGCTGGGAACAATTTGTTCTAATGGCCATGAAGACAAGAGGATGGCTCAAGTAGGTGCTATGGAGGATTTGGACAGCTAAGACACCAAGGCCATCAACTGCATCCTGGGCCATCCCAGTCATCTTGACTTTTGTCTTACCATTGGATTTCAATAACTGGAAGAGAGAATGAAGTTAACGACTTTGTGCAATTCTGCCTCACTTAGATCCAATTCACGTGAATCAAGACATTACCTTATGATATCACTGATACTCTTCCAAAACAAAGGACAAATAATAATAATATTGGAGACTGACTTTTGGTCTTATATGCATATATTAGATATTTGTTGAACTGTACCAAATCTATCTTATAGATAACTATTGCTGGCAGGGCTCTTAATACTATGTGGTTCTGAAACTTCCTATTTTGTCCTAGGTACCCAGGAAGTACAGCCATGTTGCTGTTAAAATTACATATATTAATCCAACAAATAGGTTTGGAAAATCTGGGGTACACTCTACCTTTTTATGCCATTGTCTCTTGCTATTGACCTGTCCTCACTCCTTCCTATCCCTTCCCACATCACTAAACTGAGAGAAAATATTACTTTCAGAAAAAAATATTTTCTACCAAACACAAATGTTTAAAGAAACAATAATGACATGAACCAAAACAATAGCTTACAAATGGACAATGTTTTGTGATTTACAAAGCACTTTTTTTAAATTACCTCCTATGAGACAGCAGCTATCATCACAAGACCATCATAAAATTGTTTAACTTCAGCACAGAGCAATAACTAGGGATGAATGATCATGGCTTCTTCCCAAGCTAGCAAAATTTAATGTGTACTCCTAGTACATTTAGTCCTTCCTGCATAAAAAACAACTGAACTTAGTACCTAGTTAGCAAAAATAATTAGGTAAAATCATAAGTTATGAGATAGTAGGCAGGCCTCACTGAGTCTTGTTTCATGCTTTTGGAACTTGAGTATTATAGGATCATGGATCTAGCACTGAAAGAGAATTCAGTCATTCTAGTCCGATCCCTTCCTGCCATCTGTAGAGGTAAGTAAATTGAAGATGAAATACAGTGATTTATCCATGGTCACACAGGTAATAATAGCCATCAAAAGTGAGATTTAACCAGGATATCAGATGTCATAGCCAGTACTCTCTCCACTAACCCATACTACCTCCCATTTGTTGACTAAAAATAATTTCAGCCAAATCACATCCAAAATTCTCTGCCTGGTTTTGATGTTTTTCTTATCTTTATTTCCCACAAGTCCCCACAGTTCTATTATCAGTAGTTCTCCTCAGAATTCCAGCTTTATTTCTGTCTCTGTGCCTTTATTCATACTACTTAGAATACCTTCTCCAACTTCTCTCAAACTTTTTGATCCTTTAAAATTTGCCTCTCTTCCATTTACTGTCTTCCATGAAGTATTACCCACTCCTTGAGCCTCACAGATCCCTCCCTTGTCTGAAATTTGTGCTTGAAGTCACTCCTATGCAGTTTGTGCCTTTTTGTTCTGTCTTACTGTTCCAAGGACATTGAGTTCCCTTCCCCAACCTGACTGGAAGTTCCTGAGGACGTAATATAGTATACAGCCCTCTCTGAAGTTCCAGTCACATAGGCATCTATAAAAAACAATCTCCACCAACAAATCATAAATGAATAAGTTGTACCTCATTGATGGTGGAACTATGAGTGCTGGAGTCATAGAAAACAATTTGGCATTATGTCCTGAAAGTTACTAAGCAGTACATTACCTTTGGTTCAGTGACAAGTCCTGTGCCCCAAAAGATTCAAGGATAGAGGAAAAGGTCCTCTATGGACAAAAATAATTATAGCTGCTCTTTTTGTAATGACAAAGAATTGAAGACTGAGGATATGACGATCAGTTGGGGAATGACTAAACAACATATGGTAGAGGAACATGATGGAATATTATTGTACAGCAAGATGTGAAAAAAGAGACAGTTTCATAAAGACGGGAAAACAGATAAAATAATGTACAGTAAATAAAGCAGAACTAGAACACTTTGTACTATAGTATCAATATTGTGTATGTTCAATCATTTCAGTCATGTCCAATTCTCCATGACTCAATTTGGGGTTTTCTTGGCAAGGATACTGGTGTAATGTCATTTCCTCCCCCAACTCATTCTACAAATGAGAAAACTGAGATCAGCAGAGTTAAGTGACTTGCTCACACAACTACAGTAAGTGTCTGAGTCTGGATTTGAACTAGGGTCTTCCTGGCCCCAGGCCCAGCATTCTATCCACTGTGCCACATATTATAAAAATGAGTGATCCTGAAAGACTCAATAACTCTGATCAATTAAATAATCAATAGTGATTCCAATGGTCTGATGAAGAAGAATGCTACCCACTTCCATGTAGAGAACAGACAATATGCAAAATAAGAAATGCATTTGTGGATGTGGCCAACATGAAATTGTGCTTTCCTTGACTATGTTTATATAATACAAGGATCCTTCCTTCCTTCCTTCTTCCTTCCTTCCTTCCTGCCTTCCCAGATAGACACAAATACACATATATGTGTATAATCATATGACATCCACATGCATGTATATACACATGCTCATGCAATAAATGTGTACATATGCACACATGCATCCACATGTGTGTATATATGCACATATATGTATGTAATCATACACATACACAGTGCTCATACATGTATACATCGCATAAACTTCTGCCTGTGTACATATGTGTAGCATATACAAACCATATATACATAAATGGGGGCATGTGCTTATGTGCATGCACATATATGCTCACATGTATAATCACATGCTTGCATGTATATGCATCTTAATTACCATGCGTTGTGTACATGTATGCATCCATACATGCATACATATACACACGCATTCACAGACATAGATACAGACAGAGACATAGACACACACTCAATGAGAGGCAGCCTGGCATGATAGAGAGCTGGCCTCACCCCCAGGAAGATCTAGGTCCAAGACATGCTAGTTGTGTGACCCTGAACAAGTCACTTAACTTCTCAACACTCTTTAGCAATACCCCCAAGTAAGTTGCAGAGA
This sequence comes from Potorous gilbertii, assembly GCA_028658325.1. Lineage (NCBI taxonomy): Eukaryota > Metazoa > Chordata > Mammalia > Diprotodontia > Potoroidae > Potorous > Potorous gilbertii. The sequence goes on along the minus strand of CM053774.1, from coordinate 59,050,879 downwards.
AAGTGTAGACCTGGATGATGTATCTTCATTCAGGAATTCCCTACACCCATAAAATCACACGTCTAGTCCCTTTTCCTCTGTATTGATAATAACTGCACATTTCTCAAGTACTTTATGTATATTTCTCATTTGATCCCATTACGAGGATAGATTCAAAGTGGGAAATTCAATACATCAAAGAGGATGTTTGATAATTAGTCTTAAGGATAAACAAGTGTGCACAAGCACAACTTATGACCTCAGGGCAGTATGTTAATATCCCTTTTATAATAATATGTGCCATATTATCAAATAAATTTCTGACAGAAGCCAGAAGTACCCACAAGAGTCCCCTGCATAGTAGCTAATTTCACTGTGTGGACACAGCTTTTGATTTTCAATCAGAAGACCTGGGTTCTTGTCCCAATTCTCCCACTTAATTGTGATGGGACCATAGTATGTCATTCAATTTCCTTTGACTACAATTCATTATCTGTAAAATGGACATGATACTATTTGTACTATTTACCTCTCCAACTCTTTTTGTGAGGATCGAATGAAATAATGTGTGTAAGACGTTTTGTAAATTCTAAACCTATAGTCAATGTCAGCTATTAAGAACAGTCTACTAAATTGCTGGTTGTTGAGGAACATTAGTACTCATATATGTTATATATAAATACATCTTTATACAGAAAAACATACATGTGTATACGTGTACACACACACAATATGGATTATTAATCGATCAACAATCAATGAGAAGAATGATGGACCTGGAGTCAGGAAGACATGAGTTCAAATTCAACCTCAGATACTTACTAGCTGAGGAGATTATTTAACTTCTTCTGTCTGCCTCAGTTTCCTCAACTATAAAGTAAGGATAGTACCTACTTCCCAAGGTCATTGTGAGAATCAGATTGCATAAATATGTAAAGTGCTTAGCATACTGCCTGGTACCTAGTAGATGCTTAATAAATGCTTGTTCCCTTGTTCGTTTCCCGACTTACTAAGCATCTATTTTGTGCCAGGCACTGTATTAGAAGCAGAGGAATGCATAAATGACATATATATGCATTTGCATTTTCTGCAGTTTTCATAGGAGCTGAAAGGGACTTCTTAATCCATCTAATCCAAGACCCTAACTTTATAGATGATGAAATTGAAGACCCTGAAAGTTAAGTGATTTGCCCAAGGTAACATGTGTAAGCATTATCTATGTAAGGTTACAAAGTATTACAGGCAGGATTTGTACACAGGTCCTCTGACTCCAGAAGTAGTATTCTTTCCCCTAGTACTAGTTGCTTAATAAATTTTTGTTGACTGACTGTAAATTGTTGCCTTAAAATTTAGAACTAGAAGGGACCTCAAAGTCATCTGATACAACCCGCTTAATTTTATAGATGATAAAGTTGAAGGCAAGAGAAGTTAGGTTATTTACCCAAAGTCATTTAGGTAGTAAGTGGCAGAGCAGGTTTGAACAAGGACCTCCACCTTTAAACTCAATTCTTTCCACTGCTTCCTGCTACCCCCAAAGTGCTTAGGACTCAGGGAGCTACAAAATGGAGATTAGAACAACAGAAAAGTAGATAAGGCAAGATAAGAATGTCTGCAGTTTCTCCTCCTCTCAAAAAGGATGGGATGACAGTAAAGCCTTCTCTATCCATTAGACTGTCATTTCCCCTCTTTATTTATAAACTCAAGCTTTTGTCTTTTCTGTCTTCACTGACTTAGCAGTTTCTACAACTATTTCTCCTACCACATGCTTCCAAAGAGTTCCTTAGGAATAAGATAGGAAAGATTTCCCTATGAACTGACTCCTCCATTGCATCCACCCTCTCCAGCCTCTGATGAACATTCCAGAAGATAAGTCAGTAGGGAGGTCTGAATTTGTCCAGGTCATACCCTTCTTTCAGTCATGGAATTGAATCTACACTAGAACATCTCAGGGACCTTGAAACAGATTCAAGTATAATAGGTTAGTCCAAACAGCAGTCAGGACAATGGGTCAAATGGCTGTCAATTACCTAGTACTTTGCCCCGCTGCTGGTTAAATCTGGAGCTCTTTGGTCTAGGTTGCCTATTAACCTCTAGAGAACTCAGATCCCCACATCTAAGCCGCTATTCCTTTCTGATCAAGCATGTAGGTTCCTTCACTGATACCTCAGCGTTCAAGGTTAAACAACAGTTTAATTACATTAGTTAAAAAAAAAAAAGAAAGAAAAGCATGGTAGAAGTCAAGCCACTTGTATCCTAATGTGTAAATGGCAAATCCTTCCCAGCTCCAGCTCCAAGGTAAACCCTGACCCCTCAGTTCAGAATCCATTTCTATTCTCTTTAGCATGAGAAAAAATTAGAAAATTCACCTGCCAAAATATACATACAACATTCCTCTATTTCTTCAGCCTTTCTCTCTCTCCACAGAGAGGCAAAATTTCAGCTGCTCACCAGAAATTAAAAGAATGACTGTACAAGCAGAAAAGATGAGATGCAACTACCAAAGGGGAATGAAATGAGAAGTTTATATAAGTGGAAACTCCTAGTGCCTTTATTTCGTTTTCTTTTTAATTTTTTTAAAAACATTTTTATTTTAACTTTTGAACTTCAAATTCTATCCCTCTCTCCCTTCCATCTCCCCTCCTTGAAATTGAAAGCAATCAGATATAGGTTATATCTGTGCAATTTATGTAAAGCACATCTATATTTTGTATAAGAAGACTAGAATAAAAGAAAAAAATAAAAGAAAGTGAAAATAGCATTTTATATTCAGTTACTATCAGTTCTTTGTCTGGAGGCAGACAGTAGTCCTTTGAGATTGTTTTAGATCATCACATTGCTGAGAATAGCTGTCATTCACAGTTCTTCATCAAACAATATTGCTGTTGCTATGTGCAACATTCTCCTTGCTCTGTTCACTTCACTTATGCATCAGTTCATGTGACACTTTCCATGGTTTTCTGAAATCATTCTACTTGTCATTTCTTACAGCACAACAATACTCCATTACAATCATATACCACAGCCTGTTTAGCTATTCTCCAACTGATGGACATCCTTTTGATTTCCAATTCTTAGCCACCACAAAAGGAGCTGCCATAAATATTTTTTGCACAAATAGGTTCTCTTCCATTTTTTTGAATGTCTTTGGAATATGGACCTATCTGTGGTATTGCTGGATCAAAGGATATGTAAGTTTTATAGACACTTGGGCATAGTTCCAAATTTTTCTTTAGAATGGTTTGATCAATTCAACAATTCTACCAATAGTGCATAAATGTCCGAGTTTTCCCACATCCCCAACAACATCTAACATTTTCTTTTTTTGTCATATTAACCACTCTGATAGTTGTGGGGTGGTACCTCAGAGTTGTTTTATTTGCATTTCTCTGATTAATAGTGATTTAGCACATTTTTCCATATGACTATAGATAGCTTTGATTTTTTTGAAAACTGTCTGTTTATGGTCTTTGACCATTTATCAATTGGGGAATGATTTGTAATTTTATAAATTTTATTCATTTCTCTATATATTTGTGAAATGAGGCCTTTATCAGGGATATGTTACAATTGTTCCCCAGGTTTCTACTTTCCTTATAATTTTGATTGCATTGGCTTTGTTTGTACAGAAACTTTTTAATTTTATATAATCAAAATGATCTATTTTACATTTTGTAATGCTCTCTATGTCCTTTTTGGTCCTAAATTCTTTCCTTATCCATAAATCTGACAGATGAACTATGCTCTTTTATTTATGGCATCACCCTTTTAATGTAAATCATGTACCCATTTTGATCTTATCTTGCTATCTGGTGTGAGATGCTGATCTGTACCTAGTTTCTGTCATTCTGTTTTCCAGTTTTTCCAGCAGTTTTATCAAATAATGAGTTTTTGTTTCAAAAACTTGGATCTTTGGGTTTATCATATACTAGATTGCTATAGTCATTTACGAAAGTATAATTTGTACCTACTCTATTGCAGTGACCCACCACTCTATTTATTAGCTGGTACGAGATTGTTTTGATAATCACCACTTTATATTTGAGATCAGGTATAGCTACACCACTTCTTTTGCATTCTTTTTTCATTGATTCTCTTGATATCCTTGAACTTTTTTTCTTCCTGATGAATTTTGTTATCTTTTTCAGTTCTATGAAATAATTTTTTGAAAGTTTGATTGGCATACCGTTGAATAAATAAATCAAGTAGAATGACCATTTTTATCATATTGGCTCAGCCTACCCATGAACAATTAATATTTTCCCAAGAATTTATATCTGACTTTATATGTGTGAAAAAGTGTTTTATATTTCTTATTATATAGTTCCTGTGTATTTCTTGGCAGGTAGACTCCCAAGTATTTTATATTGTCTACAATTACTTTAAATGTAATTTCTCTTTCTATCTCTTGCTGGTCAACTCTGTTGGTAATATATAGAAATGCTAATGATTTGTGTGGGTTTATTTTGCATCCTGCAACTTGGTTAAAGTTGTTAATAATTTCAAGTAGTTTTTTTAGTTGATTCTGTAGGATTTTCTAAGGATAACATATCTGCAAAGTGGTAGTTTTGTTTTCTCATTGCATATTCTAATTCCTTTAATTTCTTTTTCTTCTCTACTTCTATAACTAACATTTCTAGTACAATATTCAATAATAGAGGTCATAAGGGGTATCTTTGCTTCACCTCTGATTGTTTTGGGAAGGCTTCTTTCTAGCCTATCCCCATTACAGATAATGCTCGCTAATAGTTTTAGATTAAATAATACTTATCATTTAAAGTAAGCTCCATTCATTCCTGTGTTCTCTGGTGTTGTTTTGTTTTTTAATAGGAATGGGTGGTATATTTTGTTAAAGGCTTTTTCTGCATCTATTGAGATAATCATATGACTTCTCTTGGTTTTATTATTGCTATGGTCAGTTATGCTAATAGTTTTCCTAATATTGAACTAACCCTCCATTCCTGGTATAAATTCCACTTTGTCTTAGTGTATCATTCTGATGTATTGCTGTAATCTTCATGCTAGTATTTTATTTAAAACTTTTGAATCAATATTCATTAGGGACATTGGTCTATAATTTTCTTTCTCTATTTTAGTTCTTCCTGGTTTGGATATCAGCACCATATTGATGTCAGAAAAGGGATTTGGTAGGACTCCATCTATTTTTCCAAATACTTTATATGTTAACAGGATTAATTGTTCTTTAAATGTTTGGTAGAATTTGCTTATGAATCCATATGGTCCTGGGTTTTTTTAAGAGTTCGTTGATGGCTTCTATCAATTTCTTTTTCTATGATTGGGTTATTAAAGTATTTTAATTCTTATTCTGTTACTCTGAGTAATTTATATTTTTGTAGATATTCAACCATTTAATTTAGATTGATCAATTTATTGGCATATAATTGGGCAAAATAGCTCCTAATAATTGTCTTAATTTGCCCTTCACTGGTGGTGAGTTCACCCCTTTTGCTTCTGATACTAGTAATGTGGTTTACTACTTTCTTTTTTTTTAATAAAATTAATTAATGGTTTATCTGTTTTATTGTTTTTCCCTCATAAAACCATATTCTAATTGTATTTATTGATTCAATAGTTTCCTTACTTTTAATTTTATTAATCTCTTATTTGATTTTCAGTTTTTTCAGTTTGGTATCTTACTGGGTATTTTTTATTCTTGTAATTTTTAGTTGCATGTCCAATTAATTGCTCTGCTTTTCTCTGTTTATTGATAGAAGCAATTACATACAAATCTTTCTGTGGGAAAATTTGCCCCCATTCAATCTCCTTCCTCCATCATTTTCCAATGCAATTTTCTTTCTACCCTTTTATTTTATTTTTTGGGGTATGATCCCATCAAAGTCACCTTATATCCACACCCACTATCTACATATACTCCTAATTGCTCCTTAGAGTATTAAAAGTAAAGAGTTACAAATATCATCTTGCCGTAGAGAAATACAAACAGTTTAACCTTATTGAATTTCTTATGATTTTTTGTGTCATGTCTATTTTACATTTTTATGTTTTAGTCCTGTATTTAGAAGTCAAATATTTTATTCAGCTCTTGTTTTTTAATTAGAAATGCTTGAAAGTCTTCTGTTTCATTAAATATCAACTTTTCTCCTAAAAGATTATATTTAACTTTTCTGGGTAGGCGATTATTTTTTATAATATAAATTTATTTATTTAACTTTTTACATTCATTTTCACAAAATTTTGGGTTCCAAAATTTTCTCCCCATTTGTCCCCTCCCTCCACCCCAGTACACTGAGCATTCTAATTGCCCCTATCACCAATCTGCCCTCTCTTC
>CM053774.1:58995828-59044093 GCA_028658325.1 Potorous gilbertii | reverse complement strand
TGATTTCTTTTTTTCTCAGAAAGTCATTGGCCTCCATCTGTTCCATTCTAATTTTGAGAGAACTATTTTCTTCAGTGAGCTTTTGAACCTCTTTTTCCATTTGGCTAATTCTGCTTTTGAAAGCATTCTTCTCCTCATTGGTTTTTTGAACCTCTTTTGCCAATTGAGTTAGCCTATTATTCAAGGTGTTATTTTCTTCAGCAATTTTTTGGGTCTCCTTTATCAAGATATTGATCCATTTTTCATGCTTTTCTTGCATCTCTCTCATTTCTCTTTCCAGTTTTTCCTCCACCTATCTAACTTGATTTTCAAAATTCTTTTTGAACTCTTCCAAGGCCTGAGCCCATTGGATATCTATTTCAGATGTTTGGGATACAGAGGTCTTGACTCCTATGTCTTTACCTGATGGTAAGCATTGGTCTTCTTAGTCAGGGAGGAATGGCACAATTATCTGTTCCCCAAGAAAGTAACCTTCTATGGTCTTATTTTTTTTCCCTTTTCTGGGCATTTTCCCAGCCAGTTACTTGACTTCTGAGAGTCCTCTCCACACTTGCCTAGCTCTGCCCAGCTAGTGCTTGGGGTCTGAGATTCAAATGCTGCTCCCCCCGCCTCAGGGCTTTCGGCAGCAGGCCTCGCTGCTATTCAGGGTAAGATTAAATCAGGTTCTCAGGTGGGGGCAGGGCCGCCTCCCAGGCTCAGCTCCCTCAGCGGGTTTATGCAGAGGCCTTCTGTAATGGAGCTGCTGCTGTGCTCCTGCCTGCTCTGGGAGCCTCTGGCCACCCACTGCCTCTGCTGCTGCCTCCCGAGGGGGTTGAGTCATGGATACACCTCAATCCCCTCTCAGCCTGTCCAGACGTCTCTCTCACTTACCTGTGCGTCTGTGAGTGGAGGGACCTTTGGGGCTGCTGGAGATTCTGTTCCTGAAGCCTGCTCGAATCTGCTCCTCTCAGTGCCACGCAGCCAGGGCAGGGCAGGGCTGGGCTCTGCTCCCGTCTGGTGTGCGAGGGACCTTTGGGATCGGTTTTTCAGGGCTCTCTGGAATGGAAATCTCCTTCACCCCATTGCTGCGCAGCTTCACTGTTCCAGAATATGTTGGGAGTTTTTTTTATAGATAATTATGGGCTGTAGGTTTGGAGCTAGCATATGTGAGTCTTTCTACTCCACCATCTTGGTTCCGCCCCCTGGGTAGGCGATTCTTATTTATAATCCTAACTCCCTCGTCTTCTGATATATCATATCCCAAGCCCTCTGTTTCTTCTGAGGCTTCACATGTAGCCATTTTGACATTATTGTCCTCTTCTAAGTTTGTGCCTTCTAAGTCCTCTAAGCAACCATAGTTACTTTCTATAGTCAATTTCTTTTGGGGGGATTTTTTGCTCATTGTTTTCTGCCTTCTTTTTCTGTGTATGTGACTTGGTCTTTTTATATATGAGTTGAGCTCCGGTCCTGCACTGTCCCAAGTTCTTTGTGCTGGGACTCTGAGTCTTACTGCTGGCTTTCACTGAACTTCAAGGTTTAGCTGCTTGCTTTCTCTGGAGTACAGGCTTCCCTTCTGACTTGTACTAGGGTGTGGGACTTCCCTATTGGTCTCCCTTGAATGTGGGGTTCAGCTGCTGGCCTGCTCCAGGAGTAGGGTCTTGCTGCTATTTTGCTTTGGTCACAAAGTCTTCCTGGTGACTTAATCTGAAAAGAGAAATCTTGTTGTTGAACTGCCCTAGGGGAGGGGCCCTGCTGCTAGATTGCTATGGAAACAGAGTCTCTCTGGTAGTAGGCCTTGGAGGATTAATTTTCTTTCTGGTCTGCCCCAGTTGGGGCCCTCCTGCAGGGTTGCTATGGAAAAAGGGACCCTCTGCTGATAGTTCTTAGGGTTGGGATCTCTGTATTGGCCAGCCCTGGGGTTGGGCTTCACTACTGGTCAGCACTGGGATCAAGGCCTAGATTGTGGCTTGTGCTGGGGAGTCGGGGAGGTGTGACCTTGTTGTGCTACAGAGACTGTTGACTTGCCTAGGGGTCTGCTGGTTTGTAAGAGGGCAGGACCTCACTGGCGGGTTGCCCCAGACTACCAGTGTTGCTGCAAGACCCCTGCTGTGAGTCTGGAGGCTGCTATTGCTGCTCTTGGGTTTCACTCCTTTCCATGCCAGTGAGACAGACTCTTCCTGTGCAGCTGGTAAACTGCTTCCCTTCTCCTAGACCAATTCTGAGGTGGTTTTACAGTTGTTTAGAGGGGTATTTGGGAAAGTTTCAAAAGGTTCCTTCCTTACTTAGAAGTCCCAGTGCTTATATTTCACTAGTATTTCTTAAATTTATATACATAATATTTTAAAAATAATAACACAATAACTATAACAGCAATAATTATAATACCTGATAAGTGTATTACAGAAATGCAAACTAAGCATTAGATGAGATCTCAAGTGGGGGAAAAGGAAATTGTCAACAATAAAGTCAATGAAAATGTATTAAGGGAAAAAGCATTTAGTAAACACCTACCATGTGCCAAGCACTTTCCACATATTATTTCATTTGATTCTTATAACAACCCTGGTGGGGAGGTGGTTTTTTTTATCCCCATTAGATAGTTGAGGAAAATGAGGCAAATAGATGTTGAGTGACTTGTCCAGGATCACACAGTTTAAGTGTCTGGGGCAGGGTCTGAATTAAGCACTTACTAGGTCCTTTGCTTAAGCACTAGGAATGCAGATACAATCAGATAAAAAAGACAATCCTTGCCTTCAAGATGCTTGTATTCTAATGGGAGAATGGAACTGAAAAGAGTATGTGTGTGGAAGGGCAAAATGAAGGTACCTACCTGGCTGCAGAAGTGTGGCAGACAAAAACCATGTGGAGATAGGTCTGAAGTACAGTCTGGAGAAGAATGAAAACATGGCTGCCCTGGATATCCTCCTTAAAAAGGAGGTTCTAAAAGGAACCAGCCCATCATAGGGAAAGGCTATTGGGAGAAGGGATAGAGGCATTTGTGCTGGACTTTACAGGATAGCTTGAAGAAGGGTGGAGGAGGAGGAGGAGAATATTTCAGATAATGGAAACTATGAACAAAGGCATGGAAGGAGGAAGAAATTTTTAAAAGGGGAATCTTCTGTTTTGGATATATACAGTTCATAAGAGATAAAGCTATACAGAAAGGGTTACACAAAATTATAACTTTACACTGATGGGTCATCAACTCTTTAAGGACAAGGTCGGTTTTCATTGTAGTGTTTTGTATCCCTGGCAGCTAGCACATAGTAGGAGCTTAAGAAATGCCTTTTGATTGATTGATTCCAAGCAGAGCATGTACATCAGCATATCCATGGTTTTTGTCCATGTTATTTTAACTCTGTGACTTATTGGTGTGGGGGAACTAATGCAGACCAGCAACTTGTCTGTAATTTAGAATCACAGAGAGTTACCTGGGGAACTGAGGGGTTAAATAACTCCTAATCTGAGGCAGGATTTAAACTCATATTTCCATGATCCCATGATGATGATGTTCCTGACTGTCAGATAAGCCTTTCTCCTACTATTCAGTTCTGCCTTTTTGCATAAAAAGCATTCATCTGGCAAGAGTTTGAAGGATGGATTAGATAGAGGAGACACTGGATACTCTGAGGGACTAACAGATGAATCTGTTAGGAGACTATTGCAATAGCCCAAGCAAGGTATTGAGGCTCCATTCTGGATGGTGGCAAGAAGGAAGAAATAAAAGTTATGAGAGATATTGCTAAGGCAGAATCAGAAACAAGCTAACTGTGGAACCATGGGCAAATAATTTCATGTCCCTGGGTCTCAGCTTCCTCGTCTAGATGCTCTCTAAGATTCCTTTCTGCTCTATGATCTTAGAAACCTATGAACAGGACTGGTTAATTGGTTAAATACAAGGAGAGAAGAGTCACAGACAGTCCTAAAGTTCCTTTCCTTTTTTTTTTAGGCAATCTGGGTAAAGTGACTTGTCCAGTAGCATACTGCCAGTAAGTCTCTAAGGTCAAATTTGAACTCAGGTCCTCCTGACTGCAGGTCTGATACTTTATCCACTGTGCCACCTAGCTGCTTTAATAGCCCTAAAGTTTAAAATGTGGTGTGGCCACTGACAGAAAAAGTTAGATCAGAAGAAAGTTTTAGGAGGTCTGCAAGTTGCTTTGCAAATATTATCTTATTTTATCCCCACAACAACCCTTGGGAAAGGAGTACAGGTAAGGACTATCATTATCCCCACTTTATAGGTGGAGGAACTGAGACATGACTTGACACAACAAGTTAGTGTCCAAAGCAGGATTTAAACTCAGGTCTTCCTGACTCCATGTCTTAGCGCACTATCCACTGGGCCACCTGAGATATCCCAAGCATAGCAAACTGAAATTCTCATGAACCTCCTCAGGGAAGTGGTTACAGTTTTTGCAAAACAATTGTTCTGAATTAGGGCACCAGCATCAAAGGAGATGCAAAGCACCTGCTGGTAACCATTTGTTCATGGTATTTTAAGCCTCAACAGGAGGCAAATAGTTCCATGTGCCATACTCATCCCCTTTCCTTCCCACCCTCAGCACTAAAAATAAGTCTTCTAAAGGCAGCTTTGTCTTGCAGGTGTTCTATATACACCCTATAGTTTGTATTTTATGTGGTTGAAGAAGAAGGGAGCTGTTGCTAGCAGTTCTGTCTTCACATTTGTTTGTCAGGATACTCAGCAGCCTTAGAAGGCAGCGTGTCACAAGGGACATATGGAATTTCTATTTCAATGAGGAAAATGAATTCAACTCAAGTAAGTTCTGGACACCAGTGATGCAGAGACATCCAACAGACAATCACAAATACAGACCATATTTTTCTGAAGCCCTCCTAGAGGAGAGAAATGTTTTCAAAAAGAATTTTAAAGCAGGCCTTAACATAATAATGGTACCCATACTGCACCGTCCTTCAAGTCTAAAGCTATTTTAGTGACCCATCATTGACAGAGGAGGCAGAAAGGCCTGGTAGTAACAACCATGACCTAGGAGTTCTAAATCTGGCTCCGCTGTTAATTTATTATGTGACCCTAGGCATCCTCTCCCGGGACCTCAGTGTCTTCAGCTGTCAAATGAAGGGGTTAAGTTAGATCATAAGTTCATCTACTAACAATTAGAAGGGATTTTAGATTATCTGAGGCAGCTGGGGTACAATGGATAGCATGCCAGGCCTGAAGTCAGGAAGACTCATTTTCCAGAGTTCAAATCTAGCCTCTGATATTTAGCTGGGTGACCCTGGGCAAGTCATTTAAATTTGTTTGCCTCAATTTCCTCATCTGTAAAATGAGCTGAAAAATGAAATGGTGGACCTCTCCAGTTATCTCTGCCTAGAAAACCCTGAATGGGGTCACGAAGAATCAGATACAACTGATAAAACAATCATGATGGTTAGAGACTAAAGTCTGGCCCCCTGGACTCCAAAATCAGCACTCTTACCATGACATTGTCCTTTCACCTTAAAAAAGTTGTGATGCTTCATGATTTCTCTGTTTTGAGTTGTCATTTTTTTTAGAAGAGGTAATGGGTGATACTTGACCAGGCATACCCTCTAGCTTAATCTTTTAGTGCTAATGGCACATTTGTTAGTAGACAGATAATAAGGATATTTCAGCAAACATGAGGATGGCTGTGTTTCCTTCCTATAAAATTAAGTGGCCTATGTTTCTAATCATGGCCAAGTTGCCATGAAAGCTTTATAAACAGTAGCTGACTGTCCACTGGGATATTGGGAAATATGGGTTCCTCAGCAGGACCTAAGTGCTCTGCTTGATGGCCCCAACTATTTGGGACTTTTGCTTCTGTGTCATAGATTTAGAATCGGAAGGGACATCACAGGCCATCTACTGCAGATCTGTCATGTTACAGATGAGAAAGGTATACCCAAGCCTATCATAATGCCTTGCATATAATAGGTACCTAATAAATGCTTATTTATTAAGCATTATTATGCAGGTTTTTAGTTGTGTTGTTGTGTTTGTCCTTCATTCTCAAAGAGGACTAGGACATCAGGAAGATGGTGACTTGACTTGCAGTTGATTTTGATTTGAGTGAGGGTGGACTGTGTGCAAGGTCACCAGCCTGACTTTCTCCTTCAGAGCTGTCTGGGTCCAGTGATAAGAAATTCATCAGGATGACTGGAGATGGCCCAGGATGTTATGGGAGAGAGGTAACACCTATTCAGTGAATAGGCCTCTTTAAGAAGTGAGTCAAGGGATGGCCCCTTTAATTAAAAAAAAAAATCAAACTTAGAGGGGAAGACCCTCAGGGTTACTGGTCAAAAGAGAATCAGTGAAAATTTACATTCACTATGAGTCAGAAGGACCCAAAAACTAGCCATTAAGTGGTGCTTGGGCAGGGACCTATTGTTGTCCAATCTATGAGCTCCAGAGTGAAATGGATTTAAGGCTTGGTTTTTAATAGATACAAAAGAACAAAACTTGTTCAAGGTTAACTAACCAAGGAACCATGAGAAGATTAGTTTTCACTTAGCAGTATTTCACTCCTTCTAACACTGAGAGTTGCTGGTTCAAGTTAGGCCTCCTTGGTCATCTTACCAGCACTCTCAGCATCAATGCACTTTCTTTTGGTCAACATCTATATCTGTTTGGGGAGCATTTTCTAACAATGTTGTCCATTTGAATCACCAAAACACTAGGTCCTCAAGGATGGATGATTTCAGGACTTGGAGGGGAAGGTCTCATGTGTATGCTCCCTCCACTGACACACAAATCTCAATTCTGTTCTTTAGATGATTTTCATACCTTCATGAGTTGCTCTGGTCAAGAAAAATCACCACAGTTCAACCAACCTGCAAAGGAAGAGAGGAAAAATGCAGTGAAAATTTTAATCACATTCTCCTGGTATAAAAATGTAAGCTTAATTTCTTGCGGTGGGAAAACCAAATATAAGACCACCAAAGAAGAGAGAGAAGAATTTGGCAAGGGTGAAGAGGCTTTCTGGTATAGAGCCATAGGAAGAAGTTCTGGTGCTCCAGTCAAGTATCCCAAAGCCAGAAGATGTCACAAGGAAGTTTTCCTCACCTCAATTGTTTAAAAAAAATCAGTGGAATGGTACCTGAAGATGGAATTTTGGGGGAGACCTGAAGGAGAGACTAACAGATCATAGAAAAGAAGTCTAATGGAAGGAGAAGACCCAGGATAACAAAAAGTCATTTCTGGAAAGTTGCTTCTAGGGATGAGAACAGAGTAGAGCCAGACTGGGCAAAGGCTCATCCAAGGTATGAGATAGGGAGAAAACAACATCATCTGGGAGCTTCTCATTTTCAAGTATTATTCTTCAGTTGTTTTTATTTTGTATAGAAGTACAGGCATTGTCATTATATTTTAGGACATTTGGACAAAGCTCTGCTTACCCCACCCTAGTTTTAACTCTGTAATGGATAGGGTCACTGCTCAAACTAGCACTCATTTTGCAATGGAGAAGCTCATTCTTCTGAACCGTGGATACCGCTTGATTCATTCCCTAAACTCATCAGATTGTATACCTCAGAGCCTACTCTGGACACTAGATCAGGAACCCAAAATATTAGAGAGGCTGGCAATCAGAGTTTTCTATGAACTCAAATTAAGTCTTAGTCTATATGATCTTGGTGGGTAGACAAGGTGAATGGGTGAGATGGGTATTAACAGAATACTAATCCAACCACCAAATTCTGCTCTTTTCCCACCCCAATCATCCTTTCATATTTTCTAAATCACTTGAAAATTTTAAAATGTACAGAAGATTTCTGGTAATCAATCTCAGAATATTAGGTTTGAGGTAAATAGCATTGATGACATCAATTCATTTAATTTCTCTTTCTTAGAGACTAGTGAATATGATATACAAATCTATTTAGACAATATAGAATTGTGGAAAGCACTAGAATAACCTAGCAACTTTAGTACTTAACTTCACTTAGCACTGAGCCATGCTTATAGCAAGAACCCCATGAAGGCTTACTGTTTCTGGAATTGAATTGAATGATCGAGTTAAGCATTTTGAGAAAAATTCTACTTTGAATAATGCCTTGGGAAATAATTCTCCTGGTTGGGGGGCAGGGCAGGGAGCTAATGGAAGATGACTTGTATTTCTCAGAAATAGGTTCCTCCTCAGCCCCAAGTGATACTTTTCATTTCATTTTGTATAAAACATTTACTTTTCTCACACAGTGAGAATTGAATATTTGACTATTGACTAGTTCCATTGCATCTCAATACATTGAGAAAGAGCAACAGGAACCTCAGGAATGTAAGGCCTTCCCCCACCTCCACCCCTTGAAGCAGCAGCTGCTCCAAGACCTGGGCACCAAGCCTTTCAGTCTGACCTACTGGCAAAGGAGGCAGGTTTCCTTTTCTGTTGAATGAATATCCAGCAGGGCTAATGCAAAAATCTAGGGAGACTTTCATAAGTTCAATAGCCTCCTGTTAAGTACTTCAGTCCCAAAGGAAGCTAAATTTTAAAATAAGTCCAAGGTTTTCAGAGTACTTTGAAGAAGTACTCCTCTTTAGGCAGCTTCAGGGCCCTCCTTTCTTGGAGGCTCATTACATTGGTAGTGCAGACACCCAATCACTTTTAGACCTACTATACCCCAGAACTCCTGAATTCAAGGGCTCTACTAGCCAGTCCCACCTTAATAGCAGGGATTATAGGAATGAGTTACCTGCCCCAACATTATTTCATCATTCTAGGAACATCCCTGTGAGGTCAGGGAAAGAGTAAAGATTATTTTCATTTATGAAAGCATTAAGTGACTGTCAGGGTCACAGAAACTCCATGGATCAAGTTGGGTAAATTACAGTCATGCCAAGTTTTTGGACAGAGCCTCTGCTGAGTGGGGAAGTCTTGGGTAAATACAGGGTAGAGTGAGAGGTAGCAGAGTTCAGTAGGTAGTATGGACATTTTCTACTCTTCCTCTGTTGCTGTTGTCTTCATCACCTCCTTTTTTATCCCCTCCTTTGCTTTTTTTAAAAGCAGAAAACTAATGAACATGACCTCAAAGGCCATTGGAAAATAGGAAGTACAGAGAATCATAGATCTCAAATTGGAGAAAATCTCAGAGACAACCCCTAGAAATTCTGTCTATTGGCCTGATACTAGGGAAATTGGCTTGGCTTGTTTGTTGGAGGCCATGACAATATCAATAACACTCAAAAATGTCTACAGACTGATAGAGATCATTTAGTGCAAATTCATCATTTCATAGATGAGGAAACCAAGGTCACACAAATAGTTCCTGGTAGAACAAATCCTATAACCCAGGTTCCTTCAGTTGCTACATTCCTATTATTGGTACCTGAGGAAGGAAGGCCTCAACGCACAGCATTCAAATGCCATGTTCCCCATGAAGTCTTCTCTGAGCACCTTCAATTTGTTTTGACTGAGTACCCATATTTTTTACAAGAGGTTTCATTTTCTTTTTTTTTTCACCAGTGAGAAGAGGTTAAAGAATATGTATTTTTGTTCATTGAACAAACTTACTTTTAAAAAAGACACCAATGGAAAAAAATGAAGTCTACAAAGATACTTCTTTTTCTGGAAAGAAAGGAAAGAGGGAAGGAAGGAAGGAAGGGAAGGAAAAAGAAGAAGGAAAGGTGAAAGATGAAAAGAAGGAAAGAAGGAAGAAAGAGAAAAAGTAAGGAAAGGGGAAAAAAAGAAGGAAAGAAGGAAAAGAGAAAAGAAAAGAGAACAAGAAGAGAAGAATGATGTTCTCAGAAAAGAGCCTGAACATTTATTACCTATTCAAGTATCAGCTCTTCCATATACTGGCTATGTGAGCCTGGCCAAGTCATTTAATTTAGTGCCCATAGCAACTGTTTAAGGTTGCAGAGCAGGTACTAAGTAGAGGAAGTTTCTAACTAGTAGCTTCTTCTGCAAATTAAATAGCAATACCAATCTTACAAAACAAAGCAAAGCAAAATTCTGATATGACCTTTGGGGTACCACCTGTCTTCTCTAAGTATGTGTGTGATTTCCTTTATTTCTTTATTGGTCTAAATATAGGCTGTCTCAGACTCTCCCCACTTAAATCAAACAAAATCTCTTTTATACACTCACGTACAATTATATACTAGAAAATACTGAATTCTTTCAATACCTTAATGGTTCAGGTTTTTGTCAGTGGTGTTACTCTTTTCACCAGCACAGATCCCAACTTGTCTGTGGTCTTCAAAGGTTACTGCTATGTCAGGAAAATCTCATCACCTTGACCACAGCCTATCTTTCCAAACTCATTAGATGTCCTGTTCCTGCACTCTGCAATCCAGCCAGACTGGCTTTCTCTCTGTTCCTCATTCACTCACTTTCAGTCTCCTACCTCTGAGCCTTTGCAATGATTTTTATACACACCTGGAATGTACTCCCTCTGACCTCTGCCTTATAGTGTCCTTCTTTACCTTTAAGATGCATCTCAAGCACCATCTTCTGCTTGAGCCTTCCCAGCTGCCAGGGCCCTTCCTCCCATATTACCTTCTATTTGTATTTATTAGCTTTATATTTGTGCTATACATTTGTATATGTACTTCTTGTCTCCCTTATAAGAAGGTAAGCACATTCAAAGGTTGACAAGGATTCCTGAGGATTGGTTATGAAGAATGATATGCTTTTCCACCTGACTCAGAAGTGATTGACTCTAGGTGCAGAGAGAGACTTAATTTTGAACAGGGACGATGTCGCTCTTTGTTTTTGTTGCCTTTTCATATTTGTTACAAAGTTCCTATTTTTCTTTTCTTCTCTCTCAATGAAGGTAGAGTTGAAAGGAAAATAAAATAAAGATGTATTAATTTTTTAAAAAGCATGTAACTTCAATGCAAGTAAGGATTGTTTCCTTCTCTGTATTTGTATCACCAGTCTAGCGCAGTCCTTGGCACATAGAAAGTACGTAACAAATACTGATGGATTGATGTTAGGTCCTGAGGCTCTAAATTCAGCACTCTTTACACAGCATTGCCCAAGCCAGGTCTCTATTTAGGATAGATTTATTGAATCATTCTAACTACCCACATTGTACAATGAAACTGCTGACCATTGTTGTTCAGTTGTGTCTGACTTTTTGTGACCTCATGGACTTGTCCATGGGATTCATTTCCTCCTCCAGTGTGTCTCCATTTTCCAGATGAGGAAGGGTTAAGTGACGTGACCAAGGCACACGAGATAGTAAGTGTCTAAGACTGGATTTGAATTCAGATCTCCCTGACTCCAGGTCCATCCACTGCACTGCCTAACTGCCCCTATCACAGAATGTTGACTATCAAAGAATCACAAAATCTGAGAGTTGGGATGGGCATCAGTCGCCATCAAGTCTGATCTATGCAGAAAAGAAACCCTACAAATACTCTTCCAGCCCAAGCAGAATAACTATAGGATCTCATTTCTTGATTTTTCTCTTCTCCTACCTGCCTCTGCCTGTGTCACATGGGCAATATAGCCACAGTGGAGTAACAGTGCAAAGACATGAAGAAAGAGGCAATTTCCCTACCACACACCTTAATCCCTCCCTGTAAGCACAGGCAATCCTCATCGAAACCAACTCTCTCAACTATAACACAGCAGGGATAGTTGGGCTCATTATTTTGTTGGGTTTTTTCCAGTTCAGAGCATGTGAAATAAATGGTGTTTCACTGAATCTAGCTGTGGAAAACATTAAAAAACAATGAGTCATCTCTGTTAATAAAAATCAGTTCTCAAAGAAGGGGAAAATATGTAGTAAGAAAAGGTCACTTCAAGCTATAAAATTAAGTGGTCTAATTGGAGCCCCTCCAATCCCTAAATTGCATAGACTCAGAACCAATTGGTTTTCCTTTTACTAGGTTTGATGGTTTCCAGGTTGTGCGCTCAGGTAATAGGAAAACAGCTCTTGCCAAATCATCGTTGTTCTGAAGTTATTCCTATGCAAAAATGCCTTAGTAGATACATACCAAATTTCCATTTGATATTCCATGTCTGAGTCTTGAGGTTGGTACAATATTCTACCAGCTCTCCAGACAAATAGACCAGTACTGTACAGTATCTCTTTTGTTGGCACTGTCTAGAACCCAAGTCTCAGGACAAAGAACTTGAAGTAAACAAGTCAAAATTGGGAATTTGGCCAGCTGACATATCAGTGCCCTATGGTGCTAATCTATGGAACCCCATGTTTTCAGATAATGACACAATTACATTTTAGTAACTACTCAAGGCCAAAGTCTGACCTCATCATCAACAGCATCTTATTTCCCACTTTCTAATTTTCAGTCTTACAGTTCTATTATGGTCTTCATTCCCTTTGCAGAAAAGGGGATTCATAAGAGAAATTATAGCCTAGTCCCAGCATGGTGATTAACTGATCAAAATGGGAATGGGCTAAAGGATCAAGGAAGCTTTAAAACATTTTGATCTCAAACAATGTCAGCTCTGGCCATCTCTTTCTACAAATAAATTAACTTTCTGGTTCTCTTTCTCCATCCTTCACCCCTGTACCCCACCCTATCCTCTAATTTGGTACAACTCACAAATGACTGACTCCTTGGACTGGGAACATTCAGAACTCAAGGTAGCTGCAAATAGGTTTTGGAATTGAACCATAAACCAGCTTCTTTACTATGCAGCACCACTCTCCTCCCAAAGAGAAGGCAGGGGAAAAAAGCATGAGGATTTAAAGGAGGCCAGCAGAAGGGAAACATATCACTTCATGGTGTTGTGAGTGGTCTTTTTAAAGTGTACCACTCATAATTGCTTGCTATTTTACATTATCCTTATATTAAATCACCACAGCAATGACATTGCAAACTGCATTTTATTCAGAAGCATTATTGTCAGAATACAGTCATTTTTGTTATTTTTACTAGATGTGTCATTGCATCATCACCACATTCCCCCATCTAATCTGTACAATGTATTTTGCCCTACTCAGAACAAATAAGTAGAAGTATAAGTCTTTCATGCTTAGAAGGGCAGGAAATACAAATTCACTACTCTATGATGTTAATCTGTGAGAGAGAAGGAAGATGGAAAGAGAGAGACAGAGAAAGAGACAGAGAGAGATAGAGAGATTGAGACAAAGAGGAGAGGAGAGAGAGGGAGAGGAGGGAGAAAGAGACAGAAGAAGAGAGGAGAGGAGAGAGGAAGGGAGAAAGAGAGACAGGGACAGAGTGGAACACAGCAAGGGAAGAGAAAAGAGGCAGAGAGAGGGAGGGGGAAGAAAGAAAAGGGGAGGGGAGAGAGAGACAGATGAACAGAGACAGAGATAGACATAGAGAGACACAGAAATAGAAGAGAAGAAGTGGGCAAAAGTGTAAGAGTATACAAAGCCAAGGGTGTTCAAGGAGGATTAGCACCTCTGGTTTGAGGGCATGCTGAGTCCCTTTCAGGGTTGCTCATTCACCTTTAATGTCAACCTGCTACCCAACTCAGCTATGGTTCCAAAAAGCTGCAGCATGCATAATAGCCACAACCTGGTAAAAACCAGCTGGGCAGATGGGCTAAACCACATTGCATATAACCTCAAATACATCAGTTATTTAGGGGAATGAGCAGGTGAGAACAGTTTGTTCTAACAGTCATGAAGCAGCTAAAGCAGGTGCTGTGGGGTGCTTAGAGCTTGGTCAGATGTCTAAGGTACTTAGGTCATCCACTGAATCTGGGGCCATCTCCAGTCATCTTGACTTTTGTCTTGCTACTGGACTTAAAAGACTGAAAGAGAGAGTGAGGCTGACAAATTTGTGTAGCTCTGCCTCACTTAAATCTAATTCATGCACATCTCAAGACATCACCCCATGATGTCATTGGTCATCTTCAAAAATGAAGGATGAACAACATAAAGTCAAAGAAATTAAGGAAGAAACAGCCTAACCTCTTTCATTGGAGACCAGGCTACCTAATAACTGAACTTAATAACTTGGTACTTGGGGTCCCTAGAAGGGCTCTTTTAGATGAGAAGGTGTAGCGTCCCAGCCCCTTGGACCCATCATCAGTTTTTAGTGTTAGAAAAGAAAAATAAAAAATAGAGAGAAAAGAGATATGACAAAGAAAAGAAGACACAGCCCATGAAGAGAAAGGAAACAGAAAGACAAAAGAGAGATGAAAGAGAAAAAGGAAAGCAAGTACATATGAAGAGAGAAAAGAAAGAAAAAGAAGAAACAAAGAGAGGGAAGGAGAAAGAAAAGAGAAAGGGGGGAAAGGTAAAAAGTAAAGGAAGAAGAGGGAGAGACAGAGTAGAAAGGAGAGGATAGAGAGGAGTAAATAGAAGAGAGAGAAAGAAAGGAGGGGAAAAGAGAGGAGGGAGGGAGAATAGGGAGAGAGAGAAAAAGAAAAGACAATGAAGAGAAAGAAGGAAGATGAAAAAGAAGAGAGGGAAGTAAGAGGAGAAAGAAGGACTCTCCTTCTGACCAGTAAAAGATGATCTCTTGGAATTCAAAATTCTCAAAGACAGCAAGTCATCTCAAGATTCCCTATCCTCATGTTTTGTGATTTTAACAATATTCTTCTCACACAGTGTACAAAAAAATTCCTCCAGGAGCTTGGAGGAACATAGAACTGCACGATCCAGTCACATTCTACTTCTTCTTTCCTCTTTTCAAACTTTGGTACATGTACCAGTACCATTGTGAATCTTTAGAGAGCGGCTCACTATATCCTTTCATAGCTTTCTGTGAGGCTATGCTATCTGTTAGCAGTGACGGAATGCAGTTGCTGCCAATTTACAAAAAGCACACGGCAAGAGGAAGAATGGGAAAGGACCATGGAGACTTGTGTTTCCCCAGGTTCTCCTTGTTGTTCTCGATGGCCCCACTCTCACTCACTGGAAGCCTTTCCCTGGGTGGACAGAGGACCATGATTTTTTAAGTCACAAAAAAGTAAACATAGGGAAACTTGAGTGAGACTAGTTACCTTGAAGAATTTTGGGCGGGGGGAGAATGACTTCACAATTTTCACTGCCCTTTGGGGTCACAATTAAGAGAGGGTGATATTTTTGCCACAGAAGGAGTTGAGGAATAGAGCACATAGAGTGTGGCCTCTATAGAGGGCCAGAAACCCAATAAATTAAAAAATGTTTTTCTCAAGAACTGTATTTGGGAAATTGCTTTCCGTGGGAGCTAATTTGCTATTCCATGCAGGCAATAGAGTTTCTCCAAATTGGTCACTGCAGCTGCATTTGTCACTATCCTTATCATGTATTACTAAATATACCCTAGTAGGAAGAACTATGCTATTATATTTACAGCTAAATGTATTCAAAGAATGTTTTAAAGACTATTCTT
This sequence comes from Potorous gilbertii, assembly GCA_028658325.1. NCBI lineage: Eukaryota > Metazoa > Chordata > Mammalia > Diprotodontia > Potoroidae > Potorous > Potorous gilbertii. The sequence continues at coordinate 59,028,858 of CM053774.1, read as the reverse complement.
TATCATCAGCACAGTTATTATGTTAGAATGTTATAACTTATGGGTAAAAGTGCATGAGTATATGGAATAGACAAATTATCAAGATGTCCAAACTGGAAGGTTGTTGTAACAATCAGGTAAGAGTTGATGAAAACTTGAATCAAGGTGTTAGCCCAAGTTTGAACAGAAGGATTTCAATGGGAAATATGCTGTAATGGTAGAATATCCAAGATTTGGAAATCCAAGTGAATTTTGGAAGGGAAGGATGAGTCAAGAATGAGAACTTTCTGTCCTACTTTAAAGAAAAAATAGAGGCCAACCATTCTTAACTTTCTGTTCTCTACCTCACACCTCAAAAATCTATTGACATCACCCTCATTCTCTCCTTCATTATTCAAGTATTTGACAAACAAGTGGTGGCATGTCTTGTCAAGTTCAACTTTTCTATTTATGCCCTTTGAACTTCACCATTTAATTGGAATTGTCATATCCGAAGTTAACAGTGAACTCTTCATTGCTAAGTATGATGGAAGTATGATGGCATTTTCTTAGTCTTCATCCTTCTTAGTTTCTTTGCAGCATTTGACTGACCAGTTCCTCCTCCTAGAGACTCTCATCTTCCTGAAGTTTTGGGACAATGCTCCCTTCTAACAGTCTGGGTTCTGAATCATTTTTCATGTCCCTACCCACTAGCTATGGGTTACAGCAGGTCTTTGCCCCTGGTTTTTCTTTTCTTCTCTCTCTACATTCCCACTCTGTGATCTCATCAACTATAGGCTCAATTATTATCTCATAATACAATGGAAAATAGGCTGAATTTGGAGTCAGAAGACCTGGGTTCAAGTCCTACCTATGCAACTTAATAGCTGTGTAACTTTGGGTAAATCATTCAACCACTTTGGGCCTCTATTTTCTCATCTTTAAATTAAAAGGTGGCTTCTACTGTCTGTTCCACCTCTAACTTTACAATCTTTGATCTCTAAACAGGATATTCCCAGAAGTCAATGAAAGAGTTGAAGGAAACTATTTAAATCATAGACTTTTTACTAAATTTATTTTTAAAATTCCAAGCTAAATATTAAAAATGAAAAAGGTCACTTCATATGCAAAGTAGAAGAGAGAAGGAGATTAAATGTGAAACCATGAATCTACTACATTTTTATTTTTTTTTACAAAGTATGTGAAAAAATGTTACTTTCAAAGCTTTCGTCCTTAATTTCTTTCTGTACATTTTAAATTATATGTCAATGAATTTCTTTTATTTGTTTTTCTTGGTAACTCCAAGCTCTCCATCTTCCTAAGATACCTCCTCCATTGAAAAAGAAAAAGAAAAAAACGCTTCTAAGCAGTAAATATTTGTTTTTGTTATTCAATCATTCTGTCATGTTTGACACTTCTTGACCATGAACCATACTATTCACGGAGTTTTCTTGGTAAAGGTACTAGAGTGGTTTGTCATTTTCTTTTCTAGTGGATTAAGGTAAAGAGAAGTTATATGACTTGCTCAGTGTCATACAGCTAGAAAGTGCATGAGACCATATTTGAACTCAGATCTTCCTGACTCCAGACACAGTACTCTATCCATTCATTGAGTCATCTAGCTACCCCCAAGAAGTAAATGTAGTCAAGCAAAAAAAAATCCACTCCATGCACGTTTAAAAATTAATGTCTCCTGTACTTTGAGTCTATCATCTTTCTGTGAGGAGGCTGTAGCATACTTTATTATTAGCCCCCTGCAATGGCAGTCTATTATTGTATCAATCAGAGCTCCTAAGTGATTCAGTGTTGTTTTTCTTTAACATATTGTTGCTATATAAATTGGCAGCTAGCTGAACCTGAAGTCAGGAAGATTCATCTTCCTGAGTTCAAATTTGACCTCAGACACTTACTAGCTGTGTGACCCTGGGCAAATTATTAACCCTGTTGGCCTTTGTTTACTCTTTTGTAAAATGAGCTGAAGAAGGAAATGGCAATCTTGCCCAAAAAAATCCCAAATGGGATGAGAAGATTCTGGGAAGATGGTGAAGTAGGTCAGAAAATTCTAAGCTTTCAAGATTTTCCTTCATTGAAATAGCACCTCTGGGCAAACATAGAGCAGTAAAAATAAATAAGCGTAGGGGCAAAAAAATACTCCTTCTGGGACAATTGGAGATATGAAGAAAAATCCCAGAAGAGGTTGGTCCCTGTGTAAATGCCTTCAGATTAGGACTGCTTAAACAACAAGGGGCAAGCCCTGGGATTAGCTGTGTTGGGAGGCTGCCTTAGTCATAGTCACAGAAACAAAAACCCTGGGACAATAAGGGGATTTGAGCATCTGAGCTGGGGAAGATTGAGGGCATGAAAAACATGAACATTTAATGAATTATCAGTCTTTCAGGACTTTGTTTAAAAAAACAAACAAATAAACCTGGACTTAATAGAATATTTGACATACAAGAGCGAAGAGAAATTTAAGGTAGATAGATACCAGAAACTAACTACAAAGGATTTAGTAAGGACAGACTGTTTATCTTTTATATATGTAAAATGCTTATCTAAGATTATTATTAGTAACTGGGTAGTGCATAAGAAAGATAGGAGTAGACCTGAATATGATATGATTTTTAAAAATAAAACTATTTAGGAATGACTTAAAAGGAATTTTATACAAACAAGGTTCAAAAGGAAGAAGTGACACAGAGGAATTAGATGGGGGAGGAAGGCTGGTAGTTCTGGAAACCTACTTTCATAAGGAATAGTTTCAAGAGTGAGCAATACATAAATATCTAAAAGAGTATAAAAGTCTTCTAAATTCAGGATGAAATAAAATGCTAAAGGGATAGGGAGGGAGAGAGGAAAAGGGAGGGATCTCTAGAGGGAAATGGGAGGGAATAAGTCAACAGGAGCTACAGAAGGGTGTCTAAATTTATGGGAATGGGAGCATAAGGGAGGGATCTTTGGGGTCAGGTGATAGGTTAAGTAATAAGAGGGCAAGGTAGCAGGTAGAAGTAAGGTAGAGGAATCAGGAGAGATAGGAAATAAAAGATACATGCAAACATACGAACATAGATCAGGAGTAGAATTTGTTAGAAGAAGTATATGTCTATATAAGTATGTATGTATGTATGTATGTATGTATGTATGCATGCATGAATATGTGCATATATCTATATATAAATATGTTCACACATGATAGAGAGGATGAGGGAACAGGGGAAAAAAGAAAACTTACAAGAAACAAAGAAAAGATGAACAGTTTTTAAACAATGCATAGTATTTATTATATAGGCTTTCTTGAAATGGAAATTTATTGCTCTATATTTTGAATCCTCTCATGGTCTTATGCACACATGACAGTTTTTTTTCTGTTCTTACTTTGTAACTAAGTTTCAGTATTTAGGTTTGTGTTTCTTTTTATTTTCTCCATTGTATATTTAAGTTTCAGCCTATAAGTCTAAAGAAAAAAAAGAAAATTCTAAACAGGATCACAAAGAGTCAGTCATGATTGACTAACAACTACTATATAAACTGCTCTCCTGGTTCTGATCATTTTACTCTTTATCAATTCATATAAGTCTTCCCAGATTTCTCTGAAATCATCCCTTTTGTCTTTTCTTACAGCACAATATTTCAGCATAATTTATACTATAAATTGCTTCAGTCATTCCTCAATTAATGGACACAACTTTTTATTTCCAATTCTTTCCTACAAAGAAAGTTGCTAGAAATACTTTTGTACATTTTATCCTCTTTTATCTTCTCTATCTCTTGTTGTAAAAGGTATTTTCTTCTTTGCTCCTCTAATTTGTGACATGACCTTTTATATCTAGGTCATGGATTCCTTTTAGGTTCTTGTGGCACATGATGTGAGATTTTAGTTTAAACCTAAACTCTGCCAGACTGCTTTTCAGTTTTTGTGAGTTGTTGTTGAATGATTTGTATGTTATATATCTAATCTATATCACTGATCAGCTTTTCTATTTTAACCACCCCCAAACAGGTTTTTGTATTAATTAATTTGTTTTCAGTTTTCTGCAATCACTTCCATAAATCTTAGATTTTCTCCCCCTCCCTCCATCCTTCTTCCCTCCTCCTTTCTTTCTCCCTCCCAGAGACAGTGTGCAATCTTATATAGATTCTACATATACATTCTTACTAAATATATTTTCACCTTAGTCATGTTGCGTGGAAGAATTAAAATGAATGGGAGAAACTATGAGAAAAAACAAAACAAAACAAAACACATGAAAAATAGTCTGCTTCATTCTGCAATCCAGTTCCTTAGTTCTTTCTCTGGATGTGGATGGCATTTTGCCTCAAGAGTTCATTGGAAATTTTTTAGGTCCTTGCATTGTTGTGAAGGGCTAAGTCTGCTTAAAAAAACTCCTCCCACACTGTGGTTGTTACTGTGTACCAATTTCTCCTGGTTCTACTCCTTTCACTCAGTATCAGTTCTTATAAGTCCTTCCAGGCCTCTCTGAAGTCTTCCTGTTCATCATTTCTTATACCACAATGGTATATGAATTACATTCATATACCATAACTTGTTCAGCCATTCCTAAACAGTTTTGATGATTTGAGATTTTATACTACTATCCCACACCTCCCTTCCCACTTTTATATCTTGAAAATAATTCACATTATTTGCCATGAGATTCTTGACCTTTTGTTCCAGATGAATTCTGTTAATATTTTTTCTAACTCTTAAAGGGATTCCTTTAATAGGTTGATTGGAATGGCACTCAATAAGTAAATCAATTTAAATAACCTTGTCTTTTTCTTTGGTAATACACAATATCTCTCCATTGATCTGGGTCTGTATTTCTATAAAAAGTGTTCTGAATTTTTGTTCATATAGTTTCTGTGCATATCTGGAAAGGAAGACTCCTAAATATTTTATATATTTTGTAATTATTTTTAATTGAATTTCTCTTTCTATCTCTCTGCTGAGTTTTGTGCTAATACATTGAAAGACTTACAATTTGTGTAGACTTATTTCCTGAAATTCTAGTCTGCTAAAGTTATTGTTATAATTAATTTTTAGATAACGCTCTACATATCCCTAAGTAGACTATCATATCATCAGTAAAAGTTATAATTTTATTTCTTCTGTGGCTATACTGATTTTCTTTATTGCTTTTTCTTATTGCTATAGGTAGCATTTCTAGCACTATTATCAAATAATAGTGGTGGTAATGGATATACTGCTTTACTCCTGATTTTATTTTTGAGATCTCTAGTTTATTTCCATTGTTTTTAATGTTCACACCTTATTTTTTATAAATACTATTCAAGTCCATGTATTCTCACAGTTTGTAATGCTTGAAAAGAAATGTGTGTTTTATTTTGTCAATAACTTTTTCTGAATTTATTAACATAATTAGATGGTTTGATTTTTCTTAAATATACATAGTCAATTATTGTGTTTATAGTTTTACTAACATTGAACCAAACTTGCATTCCTCATATAAATTCCACTTGATATTAACGTTCTATCTTTTGAGATATTGCTATAGACTCTTTGCTACTCTCATTTAAATTATTTTGCTGTTGTTATTACATGGAGATATTGCTCTATATGCTTCTTTCTAGTTTTAGCTCTCCCTGGTTTAGGTATTGAGACCATATTTTTTTCTTCCCATGTTGGAATGTGAATATACCATCATCATATTGTCCACTTAAATTCTCTAACTGTATTTGCGTTTGTATTTCAAAGAATCTTGACTAAGAAAATCAAAGAATTTTCGTCATCATTTTCATTTCATTGAGAATATTTGCATGTCCTCAAACTCATTAGTCAGTTTTTTCTCCCATTGGATAAAACATGGCTTTATCAGATAAATTTTCCATGGTTATAAGACTTTATCTTTTATGTTTTGGAAAAATGTATTCCATGCTCACCTCTCTTTTATCATTGTAGTGGCTAATTTTTGTGTTAACTTGATTGTAGCTCCTTGATATTTGATTTTTTCACTTTGGCTGCTTCTGAGAGTTTTCATTAACGTAGTTTTATTCAGAACATAGCCAGTGTAGGTTTTCTGTTTTTACTTTACCCTCTGATTCCAATAGAACCAGGTTCTTTTCATTCATGTCTTTCTTTTTTTTTTCTTTTTGGAGGCAATCAGGATTAAGTGGCTTGCATCAGAGTTACACAGCTAGCAAGTATCTAAGACCAGATTTGAATTCAGGTCCTCCTGACCCCAGAGCAGTGCACCCAGTCCACTGAACCATCTAGCTGGAATATAGACTTTCTAGGGACATAATTTTCAGGTCATGTAATTATTCTGTATTTTTTCCCTTTTTTATTTTTTATTTTTCAGTATTGGTTTTTTTCTAAATTTTTTTTTAATTTTGAGTTTCAGATTCTCTCCCTTCTTCCAGTTCCTCCAAAATCCATCAAGAAGGCAAGCAATGAGATATTAATCATAAAAATGAAATAATGCAAAATATATATGCATATTAGCTATACTTTTAAAAGCAAGAGGAATAAAGTGAAAGGATTACATTTCACTTTGCACTCAGAGTTCTGTCTCTCTGGAGGTGGACGGCATTTTCCATCACAAGTCCTTTGGAATTATTTCATATCATTGTATTGAACAAAGTAACTAAATCTTTCAAAGTTGATCAATGTTACGATATTGTTGTTAATATTCTCCTGGTTCTGTTCACTTCACTCTGCCTCAATCCATATAGGTCTTCCAAGGTTTTTCTGAAAACATCTCCCTTATCATTTCTTAAAGTACAAAACTATTTCATGATGCTCATATGCCACAACTTGTTCAGCCATTATTCAATTGATGAGTATCCCCTCAATTTCCAGTTTTGTTACCACATAAAGAACTGTTATAAATATTTTTGTATATGTAGTCCTTTTTGATTTTTAAAAATCTCTTTGGGGTACTAGCCTAATAGTACTATTGCTAGGTAAAAGGGTATGTACAATTTTATAAACCTTTGGGCATAATTCCAAATTGTTCTCCAGAATGGTTCGATCAGTTCACAACACCACCAACAGTGCATTAGTGTCACTATTTTTCCACCTCCTATCCAGTATTTGTCGTTTTCCTTTTCTGTCATGTTCTACTAATCTGACAGGTGTGAGGTGGTACTTCAGAGTTGTTTTAATGTGTATTTTTCTAATCAATAATGATATAGAGCATTTTTCATAGGACTATAGATAGCTTTGGTTTCTTCTTCTGAAAACTGCTTGTTCCTATCCTTTGACCAGTTATCAACTGAGAAAATACTTCTATTTTTATAAATTTGACTCCATTTTCTATATATTTGAGAAATTAGGTCTTTATCAAAGAAATTTGCTATAAAATTATTTCCCATTTTCTTCCTTTCCTTCAAATTTTTGATGCATTGGTTGTGTTTGTACAAAACCTTTTTAATTTCATATAGTTCAAATTATCTATTTCACTTCTTATGATATTTTCTATTTCTTATTTAGTCATAGACTCTTCTCTTACTTATATAGCTGATAGGTAATTTGCTTATGATATCACCTTTTATGTCTAAATCATGTACCCATTTTGACCTTTTCTTGGTATACAGTGTGAGGTGTTGGTCTATGCCTAGTTTCTGCCACACTGCTTTCCAGTTGCCTCAGTAATTTTTGTCAAATAGTGAGTATTTGCCCCAAGAAACTCGGATCTTTGGGTTTATCAAACTGATTACTATGGACATTTACTACTATGTATTGTATACCTTGGATATCAAGTGTGTTCAGGACAGATTAGAACCTCTGCTGTGAGGGTTGCTGAGCCCTTTTCAGGGCTGCTTTCCAATTTTAGTGTCTACTTGATCTGCCAAACTCTCTCCTGTGACTCCAAAAAGCTGTAGCATGCACAGCACCCACACCCCAGTAAACAGTTTTGGCAGACAGGCTAAACCAAGTAGATTGAGGAGTCTCAAACCCATCAATGAGTTAAGGAGGTGCCCACCCCAAACATGTGAAGACTTCCCTTGGTGGAGTGGGTAGATTTGTTCCAGTACCTTTGAAGGCAGATGAAACAGGTGCTGCGGAGTGCTTAGAGTTTTGTTAGACATCAAAGATGCCAAATTCATCCACTACATCTCAAGCCATCAGCAATCGTCTTGATTCTGCCCTCATACTGGAATGTGATGACTCTGGAAGAGAGCATGAGGCTGACATCATGCAACTCTGCCTCACTTAAATTCAACTTACACACAAAATCAAAAACTTACACACAAAATCAAAAGACATCACTTATACCATTTTACTATTTTTACCTATTACAAAGTCCTGTGGCAACAGGCAAGTGACAAAAAACAGGTGCAAATACAATGGAAGCTATAGTCACAACCCTGCACACAGGTGGCCCAAAACATAGGGTCATTTTCTCATTGGAAGCAGCAGTGACTTTCAGCAGCCCCTTGAGTGTCTGAGCAGCCTTTTAAAGATTACACCACTCACCTCCTGGTATGAGGAAGGTGCTAGAAAAAGTGCTGTAAAAATTGCCTACTTACACAGCCTGATTACCATGGCAGGTCGCACCTGTGTTTGAAACACAAAAAATTATACAAAAACTTCTGCAAAGATGATTTCATTCACTATCACTACTTGGAATATGCACACACTTATAGACAACATAATTTCCAATAGACCAGAAAAATGAACATCTCTTGCAGTTGGTATCACATCTAAGTAGTAGCCCTGAGTGAAACGAGGCTGTCAAGTGATGGCCATCTTACTGAAGTAAGAGCTGGATACGTTTTTTTTTTCTTGAGTGTCTACAGTGAAACAGAACACCGTGAAGCTGGTGTAGGTTTTGCAGTCAAAACTAATCTATTCAACAATCTTGTATGCCTACCAAAAGGAATGAATGACAGATTCACGACAAAATGATTTCAGGAAAACACCATGCCACCATTATCAGTGCCTATGTTTCCATGGCAAACCCTAATGAGGTCAAAGAAAAATTTTATGAAGACCCTTATCATCAATGTGCCAAAAGAGGACAAGTTTATAATTCTGGGAGACTTTAATGCTACAGTAGACTCAGACTGTCAGACATGACAGGGAGTCCTTGGGAGGAATGGAGTTGAAAACAGCAACAATAATGGTCACTTACTACTGAAGATCTGTGCAGCTCATGACCTCTTCATCACAAATACTGTCTTCTTATTACCAAATACAACAAAATTTCAAGGATGCACCCTTGCAGCAAATATTGGCATTTAATAGATTATATGACTGTAAGGACAAGAGACAAACAGGATGTGAGAGTAATGAAGGCCATGTGTGGTGCAGAGTGCTGGACTGATGATAAACTTATCATCTCCAAGCTAAATAGTCGCATTCAACAGAAGTGGGATCCTCAAGGCAAAATGACTGCCAGAAGAATTAACGTCAACAGATTGGAGGCTGCTCTGAGTGGAAACAATTTGTTGCTAACTTGGAGGATATAAGTTGAAGCCAAAACACAGTTGAAAACAGTGGAGCATAGAGGGAGTAGGCAGCTTTCAGAGATTTGCTATACAGTATGCATTTGCTTATCTGGATCAAAACATTTGTAAAAATCAAAACTGGTTTGATGAAAATGATGGAGAAATTCAAAAACTGCTAAATGAAAAGTGAGAACTCCACAGGGTTTACTAGCAGGATAGTTCATCCATCTCTAAAAAGGCAGCATTTAATTTCATTAGAAGTAAAGTACAAGTGAAGTTTAAAGAGATGCGGGATTCTTGGCTCAGTTTTATGCTGATAGTAATAAGTCAAAGCATTCTTATGATGCCCTGAAGGCTATTTATGGGCCAAAGATCTGTGGTGTATCTCAACTGCTGGGTGCTAATGGAGCCACACATCATAAGGACATGATCCTAGAGACGTGGGCTAAACACTTCCATAGTATTTTCAACAGACCATCTTCAGTGAATACTGAAGCCACTGACTATTTTTCTCAGGTTGAAGTCAATTCCTCCCTAGCTGAAATTCCAACTGGAGAAAAGGTTATGAATGCCATTAGGATCTTTTGGTGTGGCAGAACATCTGGTGCTGATTCTATTCCATTTGAGATTTATAAGGTGTGGGTGTGTGAGTGTGGGTGTGGAGCTGTCCTTTGCTTATACAAAAGCTGACTGAAATAAGGCCTTCATTAGAGACACTGGTTATAACAATTTTTTCCCATCTTTCTGTTTCTCTTCTAATCTTGGCTGCATTGGCTTGGTTTGTACAAAAAATTTTTTCAATTTATCCTAATCAAAATCATCCATTTTCATTTCATAATGTTTGGTCATAAATTCTTCCATTTTTTCATAATCTGACAGCTAGACTATCCCTTGCTCTCCTAGTTTGCTTATAATATAAGTCCATATGTCTAAATCATGTACCCATTTTGACTTTATCTTGGTGTAGGGTGTAAGATGTTGGTCTATGCCCAGTTTCTGCCATATTATTTTCCATTTTTCCCAGCAGTTTTACTTAAATAGTGAGTTCTTATACCAGAAGCTGGAGTCTTTGGATTTATCAAATAGTAGAATACTATAGTAATTGACTATTATGTCTTGCCTACCTAACCTATGTCACTGATCCACCATTGTATTTCTTAACCAGTACCAGGTAGTTTTGATATTGCTACTTTATAATACAATTTAAGATCTAGTGCAGCTAGGGCAACTTCCCTTGCATTTTTTTGATTAGTTTCCTTAATATTCTGGACCTTTTCTTCCAGATGAATTTTGCTATTGTTTTTTCTAATTTTATAAAATACTTTTTTAGTAGTTTGATTGATATAGCACTTAATAAATATCTTAATTTAGGTAGAATTGTCATTTTTATTATGAGTAGCTCATGCTACCCATGAGCAACTGATATTTATTTTTCCAATTATCTAGATCTGACTTTATTTGTGTGAAAAGTGTTTTGTAATTGTGTTCATGTAGTTTGTGAGTTTGTCTTGGCAGGTAGACTCCCAAATATTTTATAATATCTGCAGTAACTTTAAATGGAATTTCTCTTTCTGTGTCTTGTTGTTGGACTTTGTTAGTAATATATAGAAATGCCAATGATTTATGTGGATTTATTTTGTATCTTGTAACTTTACCCAGCTTTTTTACTTGGCTGTCTAGGATTCTCTAACCATACCATCATACCATCTGCAAAGAGTGATAGCTTTGTTTCTTCTTTGCCCATTCTAATTATTTCAATTTCTTTTCCTTCTCTTATTGGTATAACTAACATTTCTAGTACAATATTGAATAACAGTGGTGATAATGGACATTCTTGTTTCACCTCCAATCTTACTGGAAATGCTTTTAGCTTATCTACATTACATATAATGCCTGTGGATGATTTTAGATAGATACTACCTGTCATTTTAAAAAAGCCTCCATTTATCCCTATTTGTCTAGTATTTTTAATAGGAATGGGTACTATGTTTTGTCAAAAGTTTTTTCTGCATCTATTGAGAAAATCAGATGATTTCTGTTAGTTTTGTTGTTAATATAGTCAATTATGCTGATAATTTTCTTAATATTGAATCAGTCCTGCATTTCTGGTATAAATCCTACCAGGTCATAGAGCATTATTCTCATGATAATTTACAGTAATCTCTTTGGTGATATTTTATGTAAAATATTTGCATCCACATTCTAATGAATTAGAAATTGGTCTATAATTTTCTTTCTCCTTTTGATTTTTCCCAGTTTAGACATCAGGACCATATTTGCATCATAAAAAGAATTTTGGTAGGACTCTTTCTTTGCCCATTTTCTCAAATAATTTATATAAGATTGGAACTAATTGTTCTTTAAATGTTTTATAAAATTCACTTTTAAATCCATCTGGCCCTGGAAAATTTTTCTTAGGGAGTTCATTGATGGCTTGTTCAATTTATTTTTCTGAAATGGGGTAATTTACGTATTTTACTTCCTCTTCTATTAATTGGGGAAATTTATGTTTTTGTAAATATTCATCCATTTCACCAAGATTATCAAATTTATTGGCATACAGTTGAGCAAAATACCTCCTAATTATTGTTTTGATTTCCTCTTTGTTGGTGATGAATTCATCATTTTCATTTTTCAAACTTAATTTTGTTTTCTTCTTTTTTAAAATCAACTTAACTGAAGGTTTTTCTATTTTATTGGTTTATTCATAAAACTAGATCTCAGTTTTATTTATTAGTTCTAAAGCAGTCTTAATTTCAATTTTATTAATCTTTCCTTTGGTTTTCAGAATTTCTTATTTGGTATTTAATTGGGGTTTTAAAATTTGTTCATATTCTAGCTTTTTTAGTTGCTTGCCCAATTCATTGTTCTCCTTTTTCTCTGTTTCACTAATTAATGTAAGCATTAGGAGATATAAAACTTCCCCTAATAACCACTTTCACTGCATCCCATAAGTTTTGATATATTGTCTCATTTTGTCTTTCTCTTGAAGGTATTGACTGTTTCTATGATTTGTTATTTGACCAATTCATTCTTCGGGATTAGATTATTTAGTTTTCTATTAATTTTACACTATCTTTCCATGGTCCTTAATTACATGTAATTTTTATTGTATTATGATCTGAAAAGGATACATTTAATATTTCTGCCTTTCTGTATGGGATTGTGAACTTTTTATGCCCCAATGCATGGTCAACTTTTGTGTAGGTGCCATGTACCACCAAGAAAATATATATATTCTTTTCTATCCCCATTCAGTTTTCTCCAGAGGTTAACCATTTCTAACTTTTCTAAAATTCTATTTATCTATTTATTCACTTCCTTTTTGTTTATTTTTTGGTCAGATTTATCTAGTTCTGAGAAAGGGAGGTTGAGGTCTCCCATTGGTATACCTTTGTTGTCTATTTCTTCTGGTAACTCCCTTAGCTTCTCCTCTAAGAATGTGGATCCTATACCACTTGGTAGATATATGTTTAGTAATAATATTACTTCATTGTCTATAGCTTCCTTCCTTATCTCTTTTAATTTGATCTAATTTTGCTTTTTCTTTGTCTGAGATCAGGATTGCTAAATCTGCTTTTTTTTTTACTTCAGGTGAAGCATAATATATTCTGTTCCAGACTTTTACCTTTACTCTGTGTATATCCGATGTATTTCTGGTAAATAACATATTGTAGGATTCTGGTTTTTAATCCACTCGAGCACTCATTTCCATTTTATTGGAGAGTTCATCCTATTCACATTCACAGTTATAATTACTATCTGTGTCTTTCTCTCCATCCTATTGTCCCTCTATTTATGCTTTTCTCTCTCCTTTCTCCCTTTCCCTCCGCACTAGAGTTTTGCTTTTGACCACCATCTCCTTCAATCTGCCCTCCTTTCTATCAACTCCCTCCCTTTACTTCCCCTTTTCCCTTACTCCTTTTTCCCTCTCTTCCATCCACCCTCTCCCTTTTCTTTCCCCTTTCTCCTCCTACTTCCTATAGGGTAAATTAGATTTCTACATTTAACTGATCATGTTGTTCCCTCCTTGAGTCAAATCTAATGAGAGAAAAGTTCAAACAATGCTCATTTCCTTCCCTTCTTTCCCTCTACTGTAATAGGTCTTTGTGCCTCTTTATGTGATGTAATTTGCCCTTTTCTTCCTCCTCCTTTCCTCTTCTGCCAGTAACTTAATTTGATTTTTTATCATCTAATCAAAGTGAACTTATACCCATACCCTCTGTCTATGTATAACCCTTATGAATGTCATAATAAAGATACAGTTCTCAAGAGTTACAAGTATTATCTTTCCATGTAGGGATGTGAACAGTTTGCCCTTATTAATAACATGTGCTTTTTTCTTTCCTGTTTACTTTTTTATGGCTCTCTTGTGTCTTATCTTTGAAGATCAAATTTTTGTTGAGCTCTGGTCTTTTCATTGGAATGTTTGGAAGTCCTCTATTTCATTGAATCTCCAGAATCCTCAAAAATCAAGCTCAATTTTGTTGGATAGCTGAGCTTTGGTTGTAATCCAAGCTCCTTTGCCTTATAGAAAATCATTTTCCAAATGCCCCAATATTTTAATGTAGAAACTGCTAAGTCCTTTGTAATACTGACTATGGTTCCACAATGCTTAAATTGTTTTCTTCTGGCTGCTTGCAGCGTTTTCCCTTTGCCTGATAATTTTGGAAGGTGACTACAATATTCCTTGGCATTTTCATATTTGGATCTCTTTTAGGAGGTTAACAGTAGATTCTTTCAATGACTATTTTAATCTCCGGTTCTGGGACCTCGGGGTAGTTTTCTTGAGGATTTCTTGAAAGATAATGTCCACATTCTGTTTTTTCATCATGGCTTTCAGTTAGACCAATAAGTAATGTAATTAAGTAATTTCAGCTGGATTTATTTTCCAGGTCAGTTGTTTTTCCAATAAGATATTTTACATGTTCTTTAATTTTTTTCATTCTTTTGATTTTGTTTGTCTGATTCTTGATGTCTCAAAGAGTTATTAGCTTTCAGTTGCTCAGTTCTAATTTCTAATGAATTGTTTTCTTCAGTTAGATTTTGAACTTTCTATTTGGTCCATTTTACTTTTTAAGGAATTCTCCTCTTCAATGAGTTACTGTGCCTCCTTTTCCATTTGCCTAATTCTACTTTTTAAGGAGTTGTTTTCTATAGTTGATTTTTGTCCTTTTTCCAAACAATTAACTCTCTCTTGCATACCTCTCATATCTTTTCCCAATTTTTCTTCTAGTTCTCTTATTTGACTTTCAATATTCTTCTTGAGTTCTTCTAAGAAGGCTTTGGGGTTTAAGATCAATTCATATTCCTCTTTGAAGTTTCAGATGTAGGTGTATTGAAAATGTTGTCCTATTCTGAATTTGTGCCTTGTTTTTTTCTGTCCCTATAGTGAGAATCTATGGTCATTGGGCATTTTTGCTTTTTGCTTATGGTGTTTGATTATTTCTTGGCTTTTAAAGTTGAGCTCTCCTGCTGTGGCACAGAAGACACTAACCCAAGCTTCTTGTGCTGGAGGCTTGATACCTCGTCACTAGCTTTGTGGGCTGGGGCCTCAGGTGCTGGCAGCTGGAGGCTGTAGCTGTCTAGAAGCTTATCTGGTTCTGAGCTAGAGTCAGCAACACTGAAGTTCTCAGGGTGTTGAAGGAGGGAGGTCCTTGCCCCTGGAGGATGTCTGCTCACATGGGCTACTTTGAGTTACTGCAGGACTTGGCTATTTGAGGACACCTGCCTTCCTGGAACTGTGCCTCCTGGAGTTTTGCTTCAGCACTTGGAGGTTTGGATGCTAGAGGATGCTTGCCTGCCAGTATATGCAGTGGTTTTCTGAGCTGGAATCTACCTGTGTCAAAGCACTCAGGGAGCACTTGTATTGGCACCTGCCTGCTCCACCACCCTAGGGCTTAGAATCTCCCTCTGGTTTGCTGAGGTGGGGTTTGCTGCTAGCTTGCTGGGATGCCTCCCATCCTGTACTGCTCTCCCTCCATCAGAGCCTAGACAGACCTTTTACATTAATCCTCCAAGGTTTCCAGACTATAAGATAGCTGCACCCTGTATTTCTGCTGGCTCAACCATTCCAAGGTTTTTCCTGGGATGATATTTTCTGTGCTTTCAGAGGTCAATATGGGAGAGTGAAAGTGACATACTTCTTAATCTGCCATCTTGACTCCAAGAAGTTCAAACAGAATTCAGTATTCTTTCCACTACACTATGTTTCTGTAAGTTTGTTTAGATTTTAATGTCATCTTGTACATGAAGACTCTTGGTTAAATCTAGTAAAATCTAGAAAGACCAGGAAGTCAAAGGAAGATATAGTACAGGAGGAAGAGCATGGTCAGCAGCTACATAGAGATCATAAAGAATAAAAAATGAGAAAAGACCATTAGTTTAGGCATTTAAGAAGAGGACATTTAATCTGATCCCCTCATTATAAAGATAAGGAAACTAAGGTTCAGGAAGATTAAGTAATTTCACCAAGGTCACATAGGTAGCAAACATTACAAGCTGAATTTGTATCCAGTTCCTCTGAACACAAATTCAGTGTTCTTTCCACTGAGTCATGCTGCCCCCCAAATGATGACATTTGAAATAACAATTTCTTAGAGTTATGGAGTCGGAAATCAGATTACAGAGGATTGAGGAATAACTGGGTGATCAGGAAATGGAGGTATTCAGTGTAGATAACTTTTGAGGACTTTGTATCATATGAAATGAAATGATAAATTTGAGTAATGAAAGGTATACGAAATCCTTTAGATTAAAGAAAGCAAAATTAGAACACTATATTCACGGACTACTGTTATACAAAAATAATACAAATAAAATAGTAACAACAAAATTAGAAAATATATATGGAAGAAAAAAATTGGAAAAGGACAGTGAAACAAACTGACATTTTTTTAACATTTTGTTAAAATTAATGTTACATTTTAAAAACCAGATCAAACTTTGGAGTTTTGATGTTTTATATACATCATTTTAATGTGTTTATTTGGGTGGGGTGTTAATTGTTACTAAATTTAGAAAACAAGTAAATAAATAAATATATTCTCTCTTTCCAGCTTCCCATCTCTAAGATAAAGCAAAGTCTTTTGTTTATAAACTAAATCAACTGCAAACTATTCAATCATGAGATTAAATCTCAGATTGCTAGAGTGATCATCCCCAGAGTACCCTATTGTCAACAGAGATCAATATTTAACTGACAAAAGCTATATTTGCTCCTCATCAATCCATTACCCTTTCTTCTAGGGAAGCTGGAGCTGTCCAAAGTGCCTAGGGAGCCCCCTGATGAATAGTTTAATGCTTATTTCAAGGTGACCCTAGCCTTATTAACACACAGACAAATGCACAAAAGCTTTCCTTAGACAATGCAGGCTGAGACATCTATGCTGGTATCTTCTCCAATCTGACAAAGGCATGACTAGAAGGGAGAACGCTTGGGGCAAATAATTAGGGAGCCACTTAGTATCTCATTTATCTTTCATATCCCTCTTCCATGTGAAAGAGAAATTAAAATTTTAGTTTAAGTTTAGAGGTAACTGTGACCTTTTCCCCACATACACCCCATATGCAAGGAGGAACAATAAGGCTTAAAGGAAGAATTGGTATCCCAGAATCCAGTAAATGGTGGAACCTGTTTTGTGTATGGGAGAGAAGCTAAGAACGGCTTTATTGCATTATTATTTTTCCGTTGCTATTTGTTTTACTTTTAATGTCTTAAACATTTTGCTATTGTATTGTGACTTGAACACTTTATGATTAGAGTATTAGACTGGCAGGATCTTTGAGTATAATTAATATTATTCATTATCCCAAATATCCTCACATTGAACTTGAAGAATGTTACAAGGGGTTCCAGAGTCAGAATGTGAGCATGGCTCAGTATTTTACTCACACAGCTCTTTAAAGTTCTTAAAGGCTTGTCTTTATAAACGGTAAGAATTGAAACCTTGGTTGTTCACATTCACATCCTTATTCACATCACATACTTATTGAATATAAAAATAACTCTAAGCCAAATTAGCCCTTTTCCTAATGGTATCTCATCCACTGGGGGCAACTAGGTGGTACAATGGATAGAGCACCAGTGCAGGAGTCAGGAGGACCTGAGTTCAAATCTCTCCTCAGACACTTGACACTCACTAGCTGAGTGACCTAGGGCAAGTCACTTAACCCCAATTGCCTCATCCTGGGTCATTTCCAGTCATCCTGATGAATATCTGTTCACTGGATTCAGATGGCTCAGGAGGAGAAGTAAGGCTGTGACCTGAACAGCCCTCCCTCACTCAAAACAAAGTCAAGTGCAAGTCATGTCATCATTTCTCTGATGGCATGGTCTTCTTTGGCAATGAAGGAGAAACACACACATCTCATCCATTGCTCAATTTTTGTCACACTAGAAGAGTCATTTTGTAGCTCACAAATCAAATCAATAAACATTTATTGAGCAAATCATTGTATGAGTGTGAGGGAAGGACCCAAAGAAGTAGTAGCCATCAATTATAAGACAAGAGAGTTGGATTCAGTGATATTTAAATTCCCTTCAAGGTCCATAATTCTATGCTTGATGTATTTGGGGAAACAAGCATAAACAAGTATAAGATGAAATAGCAATGTGTGATTTAAATAACACTTCAAAGACAACAATCAGAAGGACTGTCTTAACGTAGTAGGTGATTAATGGGTCGTTCAAGGAAGACTTGGTGTGAGGACTGCTTATCAACCTTTGGCATCCTCCTGCCACTCAACTCTCACCTGTATTTCCAAGAAGCCATAGCATACACTAGCTACACTCCAGTAAAATCCTATTGGCAGACAGGCTAAACCAGGTTGAGGATAACCAGCAGACCTCAAACCCATCAGTGAGTTAGGGAGATGCCTGCTCCAAGCATATGAAGACTTTCTCCAGTCAAATAGGTGAATAAGAACAATTTGTTGCAACAGACATGAAGGCAGCAGAAGCAGGCACTGTGGAACATTTAGAGTTTGGTCAGACATCAAAGATGCCAATGTCATCCTCTGCATGCCAGGCCATCACCAGCCATCTTGACTTTTATCTTGCTACTTTCAATGACTCTGAAGGAGAGAATGAAGATAACGACTCTGTGCAACTCTGCCTCACTTAAATCCAGTTCACAAGTAAGTCAAGACATCACCCATCATCCACTATATTACTTCAACATTGTGATGTTACTGGTCCTCTTTAAAATGAAGGACAAACAAGAACAATGTGAGCAATTGACGAATGGATTGCATAGATAATGAGTGCTTCTGGAGTACAAGGAAGCAAGAACCCTTCAAATCATCTTGGAATGATCAACAAGCATATTCATAGCTGAGAGGTTACATCTGGGGATCACACTAACATTGGAGACAGAATGGCAATGGAGAAAAAGAGAAAATTATCACTGTATTTCCACTAATGAACATAAAAGTGATCAATAGGTCTTTTGAGGTAAGGAAAAGAAAGATCTTTAGGCAAACCCTTCAGGATTCCCCAATGGTAATTTGTGATAGCATGTCTTAACTTTTAGCGTTTTATTTATTAAGTCTCATTTGGAATTCAAATTTAATTTGGGGTTCAGACAACACAGTTCATCACAAGAAAATCTGAGAGGGAAAATGATAGGATCATAGCTTAAGAACTGAAAGGGATATTAGAAGTCATCAAGTCTACACCCCACATTTTAAAGAAAAGTTTTATGACTTGCCCAGGATCACAAATATCCGACCAATCTTTACATTAATTTGGGGAATCAATTTATATTTGAATATGAAAAATTGAGGCTTAATAAGTCTGTTAATCAATCTGTCTTGAAAGTTCCCTTTACCTTCAAAGCTCACAAGTGGACTTTCTTACATTCCATTAGTTTAAGTCATTAACTTACAAATGGAACCACCCTTTGGGTACAATAATCCTGGAAGAGACATGGAGAACAAGTGTGCCTATCCCTTGTAATTAGGTCACTAAGGGAAGCTTTCCCAATATCCTTTTTGTAAATCAGCTTTGCTGATAATAACTTGTTCTTTTGTCCTACCCCAGTAAATGGGGTAAATGTAAAGCTTAGCTTTTAGAAACTATAGTAGGTATGTTTAAAATGAGAATAAATACCTAGAATAGTTGCAAATCATGTAATAATAATACCTACAACTATATGAGTAGAGCAGTTAGAGGACCTCCCTGATGTATTTTACACACAACTAGTTAAATCTTGGGATTACAGATTTAAACCTGAAAAAAAAATATCTAGCTCAATCTCTTTATTTTACAGATAAGGAAATAGGCACAAAAAGTTTGAGTAACTTGCCTAGAGTCACAAAGATAGGAAGAAGCTCAAGTAGTATTTGAATCTAGGTCTTCCTTCTCTGAGTCCAGTACTATATCTACCTCCAGAAACTTCTCCAAAAACCTTACTCTGATTTCTCATCCTGGTTCTTAAACACAGTTTCAGAAGCCCTGAAGAATTGTGAGTGGAAAAAGTTTAAGAAGCTCTGGATAGAAGAAAAACTGTGGAGAGATCCCTAGTTTAGGCAGATTCTACCATTGTAAAGGTTTCAAGTACATACCGCAGACATATTAATGCTATTGTCCAGTAACTAGCGTAGTTAGATCACAGAAGGTTGGCCACGTTGTGTGTGTGTGTGTGTGTGTGTGTGTGTGTGTGTGTGTGCGTGCGCACATGCGCATGTATGCCACGTTAATTCATAAAACTGTCTGTAGAGAATTATGGAAGGAGTCATGATATCTTCTAGGAGGGGGTGTTCATCCTGATGAAATCAGATCTTTTAAAATACTGAAGAAAGTAAGGATATTATAATTGAGTCTTAAGAATCCCAACTAGCAAGATTTCAAGAGACAAACCCATCACATTATATACTAAATATATAATTGTCCAGTAAAGAAAAGATGAATCCAAACATGTCACTGTATTGTAATACAGGTTTCAAAAAGTGACTGGAATGTTACTGAATAGGAGGGCTTGAAAGAATGAGATCAAAGAGGTTGCCACTGTATTTCCCCAAGAGTTCATGGGAGATCTCCAAAGGCAGAGGTTTCTCCCCACCCCTGTATTTTAAAGATATGTATATTTCATTAATTTGTAATACTTGCATTTCCTAACACTTTTCTTTTCATTTTCTTTCTCAAAAAGTCATCCCTTGTAACAAATAATAAAAATGATTAAGAAAGGGAGTTTAGAAAAAATTAAACATCATATCAACCAAATCAAATTGTTACATTGTTCCACATCCATTGTCTCCCCTTTGGCAAAGAAGAGAGATGCATTTTCTCAATATTCTGAGCATGTTTTTTATAAAGAGTATTCTCGACAATATTCTAGACTTAAATGTATATTTGAAGGTAAAGAAATATAGGAGACTATCCTGTCAGATTTTGGACTATACGGAGATAACTAGAATTTTGGGTCAAATGATATTTTCTGGGACTATAGGCAAGATGGAAAATATTAATTGCTTTAACCACATTAAATGTAGTGGTAGATGTAATGATAACTATTTTCATTTATGTAATCTTTAAATTGTATGAAGTATTTTCACATATATTATCTGAAATAACTAGATAATAGAATCATCCCATTATAGATATAAAACTCAAAGAGACATCAGAGGACAACCTTGTGAGTTAAGTATTATTGTCTCCACTTACGTATGAGGTAATTGAGATACCAAAAGATTTACCCAAAGTGACATCACTAGTAAGTGAATGATTCAAGACTTATACCAAGTTTCTTTTGATTTCCATTCAAGTGTTCTTTCCTCTCTACCAAATATGTCTCCTATAAAATAGAAGCATCCAGAAAGCCCTGGTTTTAAGTTCTGTCTCCAGTCTTGGCAGAGACATATACTGGCTTTGTGACCCTAGATAAGTCATTTAACTTCTCAGTACCCCTAAGGAAATCTCTAAAAATCTAAATTTTAGAGAAGGTGCCAATCTGAAAACTGAGAGTTTCCTATATTAATGAAATAACAGGTTCAGTATCTATCCCTAAAATACAAATATTTACTCTCCTCTGTTTCCTACAGGAACCAAAAACTCTTTGCCTTATCAAAGACACAAACAAAATCATTATATCATTCATCAGTGTAGTATATGCAGAGCACAATTCCATAATATCTCTATTCCTGGCAGCTAATCAGTTAACAGAGCACTGGGCACGGAGTGAGGAAGGCTAGAGTTCAAAACTGGCCTCAGATATTTACTAGCCGTGTGACTCTGGGCAAGCTGCTTAATCTTCGCTTCATCAATTGTTTTTAAAAAATGGTAAGTACTATGTAAATGTTAACTGTTATTCTTAGTATTACTATTAAGTGTTTGTTTCTTATTTCCTTTACCTTCTTTTCCTGTAGGCTTTACCTCTGTGTTATTCCATAAATCTTTCATACATGATTCACTTAGCATGATATGCAGTCAAACTTATCCCATTAAAATGCACATTCAACCTTTAGTAATAAAATTATCTCTTTAATGATGTAAATTGCCTCTGCCTATAAGAATTCTCATGTGCACAAACAAGTCATTATCAAGAAAGGATGTTTATAACAAAGGTGAAAGAATAGCCACTTTAGACTCCTATTGTATGCATTACAATATTTGGCAACTCCAAGGAAGACATAAAATCCACAGATGGAAAATATAAATCATTCTTTTTATAATGGAACAACCAGATAATGAGGGCCCCATCCTTAAAGAGCAAACAATATCTGCCTACTTGGTGTGTTACTTCCAGAAGTATATAATAAAGGGGTCACTTCCTCCCAATTCAGAGCATATATAGGTATTCTCTGACTATTTCTGTTAGCTTCCTGTTTAGTAGTAAGCAGACTTTTAACTAGGGGCTGAACCATAACTGAATGTGCATACGAAAGTCTCAAACAGATGAACTCTATTTCTCTACACTGATGTCAACTGAGGTAACAAACACTATAAGACTCAAGGGAAGGGAGAAGTCGGGGTAACAATATGGATCTCTCTACCTGGTAGCCATGTGTACATGAATACATGATACCTCTCTTCATCTCAGATAGATATAGAGAGATAGATGGATAGGTGGAGCATTTATTAAGCACTTACTATGTGCCAAGCACTGAGAATATAAATAAACCAAAAAAGATAAAGAGATAGAACCTAACCTCAAGTTCACATTCTAATGGGGGAAGACAATATATAAATAGGAGCTGGGAAGTGGAGGTTTATCAGGAGGGAGGATACCTGAACCAGGGTCAAGGCTTCTATGGAAGAGGTGGAAAAATCCAGAGAGTCAGAAGTACAAACCAGAAGACAAGTCACCATAAATGGCCTGGGCACTTTATGAAATTAGTGGGAATTCACCAATCAGAGAAGAGACTTCAGGGGTAGAAACATCTCTATTATTTTTGTTCTTTCCTGATCTTAAGTGAATGAATACTATAGATGGACTAGACAAGGTTACAACTTTATGAGCTTCTTAATGTTGAAAGAACCATCAAAAGTCCCCTCAGCAATCAGAGTTGATAGTAGCAATATAAAAGTCCAATAAGGAAAAACAGTCCTGAAAAGCAACCTGCTTGACCCAGACCAACAGTAAATTAACCCAGCAGCCAAAATACCGGATCCTATAAGCAAGGACATGACTTGTCCATCAGCTATGCCTCACTCAGGAATTAACTGAGAGTGGCAATTGATTTAGATTTGAGTTAATTTTCCCCAAGGACTGAAGTGTTTAGAGCCTCAGGAAGATATTGTTTTATTTTAGTTCTTGCTATAAATATCTATTTGTTAAGGCTAATTGATGTTAATTTGTTCATTTATATTGGGAGATATTACCTAGTCAATTGACACTGAGGGGAGTATACAAGATGAGAAATTATGTGCTATAATACTAAGAAGAAAAAACCTCAAACTTCTCAAGGTTAGCCCTAAAGGGTTGGGGAACCTGTAGACACGAGGCCACATGTGACCCTCTAGGTCCTCAAGGGCAGCACTTTGACTGAATCCAAACTTCACAGGAAAAAAAAATCTTTTATTAAGGGAATATTCAGTCCAACTGCCTCATTTTCCAATAAAGAAAATTGAGGAAACAGAGAGGTTAAGTGACTTATCCAGGGTTACACAACTACTAAGTGCCTGAGGCAGAATTGGAACCCAGGTTCTTTGACTCTAAGACTGGGCTCTTTCCATTTCATGCCAATACCTCCATAGAGTTGGAAAATTAAAGTACAGAGAGGGCCAGTGACCTCCTTAGAAATATACTGCCAGTGTTGGCAATAAACTCATTATAATGTCCAAAAAGCTAAACCAAACTGACTCCTTTCCAGGGAGGGAGACAAAACAAAAAGGGTATAAACTACGTGATAGGAACTAAATATAATGTGAAAATAATCACAATTCCAGAAAAACAAGAAAATTTTTATTTGCAAAACATTTAACGAATAGTCTCCTGCTGAATAAATTCCAAGAAGTTATGTGGATTAATTATTTAGAATACTGTGCTTTCTCCTTTTTCTAAAGAAGACTTTCTCTATTTAACTTTTTTTTCTTCATCTCAGGATGATATCTCCAAGGTTTTCTTTTTTTCCCACAAGTTCAGCAATTTATGTAATTCATGCTCCAGTGTCCCAATATATATTCTCACAAATAAGAACTAAAGCTAGATACTATAAAAATTCACCACTAAGATGTTTTGTTTTTCCTGGCACACATTAGCATGCTTAAGAGAGCATTTGCTTTATTTTTTATTTCTTTAGATTTTCTTTCTTGGCATTTGACAAAGACAAATGATGGAAGTTACAGGAATTAGCTTTATACTAAGTATGAAGAAAAATTTCCTAGTATAATGCACTCTATAGTTTGTTACTTAGTTAAACTTACTAAAAGTTCTAAGTTACAATTACTCTAAGAGACAGTTGTTGAGGGTTGTCTGATAAAAATTCTGAGACAGTTGTTAGAGCATTTTTGAACGTGACATATTATTATACACTGAATAAACATGGGCACTAGAACTGTTGTATGATTTGGGGGGAAATGTAATTCATCTGATTATAGACAGAAAAGAATTTGATTTCTAATTATAAGCTAAGGTGAAGTTGTTCACAAAGAAGCTCCACTGACTAGACTCAGAAATGTAAGAGGAGAGAGAAAAGAGAAAGGACATATTTCTGAACTGTATCCACTAAGTTTGAAGCTGGAAGTGATATATATTAGAGTTGCTATTGATGAAAAAGTCAAATGGAGTGAGTGAACATTTTGAAACTATTAAGAGTATCAACTAATTAGATTGAGAGACAGTGTTCATTGAGGTGTCAGTCAAGCACAGTGTGGATCAATTGAATTCAGCAATAGAAGCATCTAATCAACACAGAAGTTTTTATGGAATTTCTGTGGACAGTTCTTGAGAAAGAGACAGGGTACTAAAGTTCACAACTGTACAATTGTCAGCTACTCTGAGCACATGAATTTTCTTTACATGTTTCCTTGGCAGGTTTCTCAAAATGTGTGTCTACTCTCCCCCACAGATATTATGCATTAACTGGTTTGTGAGTGGCTCCAGGTTATGTGTGAATTTTGATATATTTATTATTTGTGCATTTGCTTTCATGTGTGAATACTTATAATATTACTGTTATTTCCCTTGTTGTTAACCTAATAGTTAGGTTTAAGATCCAGAAATGTCATTATTGTGAATGGTTGGTTGTATAAATGGAAACTCATTAGTGGAGGTTCAATAGATGGAATGGTGAGTAAAAGGAATATATTTTCTCACAACAGGCCTACTTCTTGAACTCTGAGAAAATTGAGTGAGATAAAGTGAGCTGGGGTCAGTAACATGTGTATGTGTATGAATAGTAGGACTGGTCCAGAGCTATGATTCCATTTTACAGGGAACTCCTAGAGAGAAAGATCCTTCTACCACTGTAGATTAGCAACCCAGAATCCTGGAGAGTTTGATCTGTGTGCTGAGGGGTTTTATGACCTTCCCAGCATTACATAGCCAGTATATATCAGTGTATCAGAAACAGGTACTGAATCAGGTCTTCCTGATTCAGTCAGTGCAAAGCTTTTTATCCACTATACAAATTGCCTGAAATTTTACCAGATTAGGGAGTTTCTGATAAGGAACATACTAGCACCTTCTCCACAAATGATAGTCTAAGAGAATAACCTGAGGGCACTGAAAGGTTAAGTGCTTTGGCTGGTCTTAACAGTCAATACATGTGGAAGGCAGAACTTGAACACAGTCTTGATTCCCAGGTCAACTTTTGTAGCTAATGAACCTATCTTTTTGTTTTTTTGTCTAAACCAAAGGAGTGACAGGCTAGTAAAAGAGAGAAGATGGAACCATAAACAGATAAAGGAGATATTTGGGGATAAATCAGGCCTCCTTTCCATCTCTTTTCAAATCACTCTCACCTATTCCCCTAAGATATAAGGCTATTCCTGAATAAAGAGGGAAGGCACAACTCATCTACTGTTTCAAATACTCTGATCTCCCAGACTTTACTCTCTTATCTTACTAAATCTGTTTAGAAACATGAAAAAATTATATCTATCCCTTTCATCTTTTTTTTTATCACTGTAAGGCTTTTCTCAGAATTTAAATGACCTTTGCTATAAGACTACTCTCATGGATGTTTTTCCAATATACTTTTTGCCTCGGTGTTGTGTTCATTGTGAAGCCAGACTAGATTCAGATCCATATTCAGAGACCACATACATCTTCCCAAACAAAGAGAACTATTCTGTCCTAATCTTTCTGAATGGCAGAATGTCTCTAGCCTATTCTTGTACAGGAAGCTTTTTGTTTTGTTTCCTTTCAAAAACAAATAGCTGTCAAGTGTTTCATCTTTTAAGGCAATACCAACTCCAAAATTGATGTAGTCAGTTAAGGCTGGGAAGATGAAAAAGAAGGCCATTACTCAGGCTTTCCCTTGACAATCCTTGAGTATTATTGTCCTTCATCAATGTCCTTTGTACTTCCTTGTGTCTCTGATCTTCCTAGTCCTTTCTCCTCGCTATCCAACATTTTCCAGGTCTTTATGAAAGACCTTATTTCTGGAAGAACTAAACTCAACGCTGAGGAAGTCCAAATAGCACAGTGCTCAGACACCAATCTGCCTGCTGTGGGTACCCTAAGACTTGCTCATCCAGAGACACATCTGTCTTTCACTGTTAAGTGGGAGAACAAATATCCATTCCATGTGATGGCATTTAAATGTTTCATTCTTTGTGTCTACCCAAACCCTGCTCACACACACATACACACACACACACATACACACACCATACTAAATATAGAAAGGGAATGGAAGGAAAGGGAAGAGAAAGAAAAGATAGATTTACTAGATTTTACAAGGGTAGATTTACTAGATGAAACCAGTATACAAGACCATTTGATAAGATAGCCCAGATAGCTAAAGAAAGAAGCTGAAATAAGCTGGTATAAGAAAGAGACTCAAAATATCTGCCATCCCCTGACACAAGAGAAAATTCCAAATAGGAAACAATTAAAACATCTATTTTAGATCAGTGTTCACTGGATTATACATAATAACCAATGTTGAGCCATCTCTACGATACAACCCGAAAAAATCCTCACAATGCCAGGCTTGTAGGCAACTTTCCGAGATACTGTAGAAATTGTAAAACCTCTCTCCCCTATCCTTCTCTCTCCTTCTCCACCCAGTAAATGTTTGATTGTTGGTCTCTGCTTTTATATGAGTCCTGTACCCATACCATTTCAATGAATACAAATAAACCTGGGATTACAAGAATAAAAGGGCATTCCAGCATTGCTGAAAGCTCAGTGTGTCCATGGAGATTTGTTACAGAGACAACTAACAGAGAGGTTCAGAGTTTTTTCCTCATCCTATCTGTATACCTACCCTCTCTCATTGTCTCAGAACTCTGATGATTCGTGCTCACTCACTGGTCTTGGCAGATGTATGTATGTGTATGTCATTTTGTAGAAAGATGCTTCCACCTGAGAGAACAGATGACAAAGCGCTGTAGAAGCTGATCAGCATCTGGGTAAGATCCTATGTCCCTCAATGCTTTAGTTTTAAGGCTTGGCCAGTGATGCCACCATGATGATCTTTAGTAACTTTGTTTTTCCATGGCAATAACTGTGGACTCATTCCTAACATACAATTTCCGCTGTTAAAATACAACTCTAGGCTGAGAATGGAGAATTTGGAGCTGCCTGATGATTTTAAAAGAGGAAGGAAGTATTGTGGGGCCTCTTTTTTAAGATTAAGCTGTGGTCTTTTTTTAAAGCATCTAAATTTAATTTACCCCAAGTTACAGATGGTAAAACTAAGAGTCTTATTGAATTTACATTCAGCTTATATAACCTTTCATTTCCCCCCTTTTCTCTGGTTCTTTAAAATTCAACTTTAACAAAAAAGAGAGTGCTTGAAATTTGGCCACATCCTACATTAGAAACACAGAGTCACTGCTACTTATAAGCTATAGAAGAATTGATTGGGAAGCCATGCTACACAGGTTGGTATTCCATTGACTAGAGTCAGAAAAATGTTCACTCTTGACCCTGAAGAATGGGAAGAAAGGTAGAAGGGTAGTAAAGGAACTCATAAGAAGTACTACCATTTCAGTGGGCAAGAAGATCTATTCTAAGTCACAAGTTGGGGGTAGTGGGGGAAATAGAACACTTATCCCTTTTAATCCCTGGGGGAGTTGGCCTGTGAGTTTTTATAGCAGGTGGTAGAAAAATGTTTCTCTTTTCCTGAATACAGTCACTGCCCCTCCTGGGCAGGGCCTGCTACTAGGAGAAGGTCTATCATCTGAATACTGAGAGAAAGAAAATACTCTACTATACAATTATTCTTTCCACATTGCAGGGGGGGGCTGGGGAGGCACCCCCTCAGTCTGGAAAATTTGCATAAAAATTTTGGCATTTCCTTAGTACCAGAGAAGAAGAAATTATGTATATTTTTTGGAATTAAAAGAGAATATATTAATGTTATACAATACTGTACATATATGTTATGCATTTCTGACTTTCTAAACTTTTTCTGTGCCATATGCTGGACTTCATGTGTCATCTGCAGCTTCTGCAAAACTCCCCAAAATTCTCATTTAATTTCTTACGCTGACCCACAATATATCAAAATTGCGATAGAGAAAGTAGAAATATGGAAAGGATAACTGTAATATCTTTTCTGAGTAAATACAATCTTGGTGAGACAAATATGGTAGGACTTATGTTAGGCATATATTTGTAAAGTCCGAGGTCACAGGAATAGTATGAGAAGGCTTCAACCTTCTGCAAGCCATTTTGCCAAGGCAATGACTCAAAAGTGAATATCCTCTCCAAGGAATAAGATAAAGAAGCAGCAATCTAGAAAGAGAAATGGCCATTGTCACCTGCTAGGAACTAAGGAAAGCTGTAGGTGCAATGATATGCAGGATAAGCCACCAGCGAAGAAGCAGAAGACAACATCTGGTACCATCAACTCATGTAAGAAGAGTTAAGGGATAAACAAGATGGTGGAAAGATGGAAATAATGCAATAGGGAGGAATAACCAGTGACATAAACTGAAGAGAATATCAGGAAAAATGAATTGTGCAAGGGATATGAGCTATAGGCTTGGTGTTACTGGGCGGCCTATCAGAAAAGTAACCCCCGTTGGAGTTCTACTCTAAGTATCTACGTCTCTGCAGGCTTCTTGGGGCATTGCTCCCTTCTGAGTAATATTATTCATATAGGCTCTGATGAAAATACTGTTTGTATTCTTTGACCTTTAAACAAATCTGTTCATTTTTTGACTTGTGAACTGTGTGCCTAAAAGGGGAACTGGTGATGACATACTGGAGGTAGAGGACAGAGGGAAAATAGGTTATTTAGGAAATTCTTAAATTATCTGGCTCAGAGCAATTGACCATAGAAGTGAAAAATTCTCCCGAAGTGTACTGGGAGTCTTCACTTTAAATGAGTGCCTCTACTAAATGGGTTACCTAGGAAAAGCTTTTTATGGTGCAGCCGAACTCATAGCACACTGCCTCAGTGCCACATGAAAGATACTTTGGGGATAATTGTAGTTTTTTACTCTGCAACTCGAGGGGGTTCATTTTCTAGAACTGATGAACAAGAGATGGAGATAGAAGTTTGTTGTCCTATTTTGATAAAGTAATTTCAAGGGAACTTTCCTGCACAGGACTTTTGGAAACATTCCAACCTTAAAACAAAAGATAAAAAATATCTGAGCTCACATTTTTTTTCTTAATGAATCTACTCAGCTTCCAGGAATCACACAGGCAATAAAATTAATTCATCAGCACTTTTTTATTGGTACAAAATAAATAAGCTTGCCTTGAGCAAGTGGATAAGTTGTTTGATTTGCAGGCATCAACTGATTCATTTTTCATAATCCAATGAGGCGAGTATTCTGCATATTTACCTTACATCACCATTAATTAAATCAGATGAATTTCATAGCCACTGGATTTTTGTCGTTTGTAATCAGATCCATGACATACATGCCTATGCATGAGAGCAGGGAAGGACTCAATCAGAAGATAAATAGCAAAAACATGCACTTTGTCTGAAACCTGAGGGATCAATCCTCCCTTCTGTTTCTTCCTCCTCTAACAGAGCAAGTAGCAGAGCGGGGCTAGTGGTAAATGTCCCCATCAGTTCTGAGTGCCACAATTCTACCACATTATCTCAACATATCCCTGCATGGAGGTAGTGGTGGAGGACTGGGGGGAAGAAGAAGGGGAATCAGTGTCTAGAAATTGGATAGAGCTCAACCTCACCAGCAGCACTTGCTCCTGTACTGTACAAGATGGACAGTCTAATTCTTTTGTTCCAGCTTTCTCTTCCCAGAAACATTTAAAGCCAAGGTCAAAGATACATCACCAAATGGTGAATTCTGGGATAGTTTTGTCTTGAGTTTCCTATTTCCACAGCAGGAAGCCAGGATTACACAAAAGAAAAATGAAATAAATACAATATAGTGTGGTTGGGGGACGTGCTAGCAGCTGAGGGAATAAGGAAAGGTCCAATGTGATCACTGAACTGATCTTTAGAAGAAACTAGGGATTTGGGGAAGGAGAAGTGAGGCAGCGGCATGAAGGCAGAGGCAGGAGATGGAATGTCATGTTTGAGGAAGAAGAATGCAGTTTAGATATATTATAAAGTGTGTGGAGGGGAAAGGAGCCTGTTGAGAGGCATCTAAAGAGAGTTTTAACAACTCTTCGATATTTATGGAGAAGCAAGACAGGACAAAAAACATTGACATAGAAATCAGGAAACCTGGTTCTATAACTTTGGACAAGTTTTTTCCATTCCCTGGATCCCAGTTTGTCCATTTGTTAAATAAAGGGGTTAGCCTTGTAACACCAATGCAATATCCACAGCAGCCACTATGGATATGCATGAGTATTTCCAGGGTAAATTCACAAAATATAAACTCTCTTCCTCAAAGATGAAACCAAGACATTTATAAAAACACCAGAAAGCCAAATCCATCATAGTAACAAAAAAATCTATACACATTATAATTGTGGGTAGCATGGCCATCCAAAAGCCTTCTTTCCATCAGGCCTCCCCATAAACAAGCTCCCTTAGGCAAAATCACTCCTCTCACTCACACTAACTTCTCTGCTTCAGTCTTGCCTCCTCTCTCAGCTCCACCTCACTCTTTCTTCCTGCAGCACCCTTTCTGCTCCACCTATTTGGCAAGTTCCTGTCACCATTAGCTCCATGTAACTCAAGTTATGGACTGAGCCAGAGCTCAAAGTAGGTCACATGGGCCTATTAAGGGGCAGGGAAAATCTTCAAATTCCCTTACCATTACATTTGATCCCAAGATCTTAGTGTAACTGGTATCAACATAACTTCACATATAATAGGGATAACATGATATAAACACACAAAACGATATCTTGGGGTAGGGGCTTGAGCACAGGCATCCCATCATTCTCCCCCTTCAAATGAATTGACCCAAAATCCCAGGGAGTAAGGGATAAAGATTTCTTCTTCTATAACTACTTCCTGCTTGTATTGGATGTAGAGCTGTCCCTGTCTCAAGAGATTCCATTCAGTTCTTTAGCTGATATCTGGAGCTTGGTCAATGCCAGGTCCAGGGATGACATATTGTAGTCAGTATCCAGAGTTTGGTCAATGCCAAGGGTGACATATTGTAGTCTTGGACAGAAGGTGATAAACAGTTTAAGCAGTCAGTCATCTACAAGTGGAGGGCACTACACCTACAGGAGACAAATCTACGAAACAGGTTAAACAAATAAACAAAGGCCAAAAAAAATAAGGAGACAATAACCAGAAACAGGATAAACATAGCATCAGCCATGCTTCTGGAGTCCATAAATCCACAGGAACTGCACTAATTCCTATCTTCTCTACTGCAGGATTTCTATAAATAAGAGAGGCCTCTTTTTCTCAGTATTTATTAATGCTCTAGTTACAATGCTTGATCCATTTTTCCAGTATGTGGCTAAACTGATATGAGGTCTATAATGCCATCTGTGTACTTTCATAATCTGAGCTGGAGCTTGGCAAATTTGCTATTCTCCCTAAAGGTGTGACAAGCTTGTGATAAACAAAATGATTCAGGAGAATCTATAGGACCAGTTCTTACTTCTCTATTCCATCAATATTAAGTCCCTTTTCTTGGTACATTTTATATAATTAGCTAGTTGAAATACTATCTATTCTTCCAAAATCTATCCCTGCTTTTGATAAAGCACTAAGCAATTCTTTCCTTCTTAATTTATTCTGACTTTGAATCCACTGACTATTTGCTCTTCTCTCTTGAGGAAATTTATCTTTTCCCCACTCCCCTAAGTCACTTAACTGTGAAATCTTATCCAGCACCTCAAAAGAGGGTATCCTATTTCCCCAAATAGTAGAGCAAGAGGAACAGTCCTCACTATTATATTTCTATGAGGAACTGTTAAGGGAGTGCTACGATAACCATCAGAATCTACAATCATAATTAAAGTTTTCATTACCTCTTCCTTTAACTTTCTCATATAGTCTCCAGGTGACTATTAGGATCTAACTCCACTAGGCCACATAGAGTCAGTGAGATACTGCTTACTGCATCCCTCAGCAGCTAAGGCTAACAGATTAGTTCCATTTTTACCTCCTTGAATGTGGTAATCCCTATAAACTTGCTGTACAGAAGGATTCTAATACCTATGAATTTCAAATAATCTATGTTATGAATCCATACACCTCTGGCCCCTTCCTCACTGATTCTCACCATTCAACATATAATTCTCCCATTTTGGGGGTGAATCAACTTAAAATATAAGTGATCTCTTGCTGAGTAAAATCCTCAGTTACTTCCTTAGGCATTGTATGACCCGCTGGTTCTCCTGCTTCCTTCATAGTATTAGATGTGTGCCCACATTCCCAGAAGCCTCCTCATTTAAATTTGTTTCATTTTCCTCCCATACATCTTCTTCCCAGCTGTCTGGGCCCCAATCAGGTTGCATTCACTTTCCTGTTGCTTACTTTCTCCTTTTTTTGTCTTTTTTTTTTTAAATACATTTATTTAACTTTTTACATTCATTTTCACAAGATTTTGGGTTCCAAAATTTTCTCCCCATTTGTCCCTTCCCCCCTCCCCAATACACTGGACATTCTAATTACCCATATCAACAATCTGCCCTCTCT
>CM053774.1:58966095-58995328 GCA_028658325.1 Potorous gilbertii | reverse complement strand
TGAGAGTAAACTTCATGGTTTTTTTTTTCCTCTCCCAGCTCTCTTTTCCCCTCCAATAAGGAGACTCCTGCCTGCCTCTTCTATGAGAGATAATTTATCCCATTCCATTTCACCCTCTCTCCTCCCACTCCATTTCTCTCTCAAACCACTCTAACAACTGTCTTTTCTGTTGCCACTTGATACTTTTTAGCTTGCTCTTCTAAAGGAAAGTTTGGATGCTGTAGCATAAAAAGCTTGTTGTGCAAATCACCTAACTCCTTTTTCAGCTGAATCTTTTCCTTCAGCAATTTGTCTCTGCTTTCACATATAATACAATAGCTTGTTAACAAGTCCCATCCACTTCTACATATCCCTCCCTTTTCTTTCCCTGTTTCTATTGGTATTCCTTGCAAATATCTTTCTAAATCTCTGGGTTCTCCTTTCTGTAGCCTTGGTTCCCAATTTTCACAAAATCCTGTGCTTTTAGCCCATTTTTTGCCAGGGAGAAGTAAAGTAAATCCTCCCATACCAGGATACCCATTTCCTTCCCTAGTGCTTTCCCTGTCTCCAAAAGCCTTCCCTGTCTCCAAGGAGAGGTTTTATATTTTGCAATCCTGTCCTCACCACCATTTGTTTTTCTTGTTCTGTTTTTTTTAATATTAAAAGATTTCTTTTTTTAATTTTTTTTAATTTTTCATTTTTAACACAGTTTA
The DNA here is from genome assembly GCA_028658325.1 of Potorous gilbertii. Taxonomy (NCBI): domain Eukaryota; kingdom Metazoa; phylum Chordata; class Mammalia; order Diprotodontia; family Potoroidae; genus Potorous; species Potorous gilbertii. The sequence continues at coordinate 58,994,636 of CM053774.1, read as the reverse complement.
TATCATATAACACAATTCCAACTTTTGGCCAGGTGATATTTCTTTTAAAACATTTACAATATAGACTATAAATGGATTTTTTTTAACAACCAACTGAGACACAAATAATAACTATGTATGCTAACTTCATAAGCCCTTGACCTAATTGTCTCTATGTTAGTACTAACAATTAAAGTACCCTAATATATTGTTGTTGGTCTAAAGTCCTAAGCCTAATAGCTTAATTTTAGACTTGACTTTGGTTGTTCCCCTACCAACCATCTATAATTTAAAAGATCTGGTATTAAGCTTACAAACCTTTTTACTATAGGAAATTGTCACTAAGAGTAGAGACATTGCAGGGAAACAGTATCTCCCCAACTTCATGTCAGTTCCAGGAAGGGGTAGCTTGTCAACTTGCATTCAGTGAGGCTTAGAATCTGTCAGGTGTCAGTGGAGAAACTAGTCAGGAGAATCCTACCTCAGCCCAAGTTGAACAGCCACTCTCCCACCCTTCCCATGAGGTCACCTTTTGCAGTTCATACCAGCATCTCACAGGCTTAGTGGTATCACAGATTGGAGGCTAAGACCACCTTTCTTGCTATCCATACCTGGAGTTAGACTCAGAAGAACAGTTACTTAATGGTCCCATAGCCTCTTAAAATAGCAAGTTCCAATAACCAGGTTTCAGATATGACTATAATTTCACTTTGGTTAAAGAATATCTTTTGAGGCATCTAAGTGGCTTACATGCCTTTCTATACCTGTTCTAGTTCCTGCTTAAATAACAATCATAAAATCAAATTTACCATTAAAACCTTAACTTTTCCATCAATGCCAAATTTTACCCAAAGTTACCTGCCTCTAGGGGACTTAGACTAAAATTCATTTCCCCAAACTAAAAATGTCTCTAATTTAGTTTCAGTAATTAATTCAGTTAATTGTTTTAATACTAATTGCTTTTACATCACTTTGTAACATGTCCAATTTTTCTCCCCATCTGTCTCCTCCCCCCATTCCCTAATATCTTGCATCCTGATTATCCCTTCCTTCAATGAGCCCTCCATTCTATCACACTGCACCCTTCTTTTATCTCCATCTTCTCTCTTTTCATGTAGGGCAAGATAAATTTCTATACCAAATTACCTGTGTTTCTTATTTCCCAGTTATATGCAATAATAATTCTCAACAATCTTTTCTAATACTTTAAATTCCACCTTCTTTCCCTCCTTCCTTCCCTACCTATCCCCACTGAGAAGGCAAGCAATTCAATACAGGCTATATATGTGTTGTGTTGCAAAAGACTTCCATAATAATCATGTTGTGTAATACTAACTATATTGTCCTCTATCCTATTCTATTTCCCCTTATTTTTTCATTCCTTCATTTGCCCTTGTCCCTTCCCAAAAGTGTTTCTTTCTAGTGACTCCCTTCTCTCATTTGTCCTCCCTTCTATCATTCCCCTCACTCCACTTGTTGCCTCCTCCCCTACTTTCCTGTAGTGTAAGATAGATTTTCATGCCAAATCTAGTGAGCATGTAATTCCCTCCTTCAGCCATATGTGGAGAGAGTAGCTTCACTTTTCCCTTCTCCCCTTCTCCCTTTTCTCCTTCATTGAACAAGATTTTTCTATTTCAGATGTTTGGGATACAGAGGCTTTGACTCCTTTGTCTTACCTGATGGTAAGCAGTTTTCTTCTTCGTCAGAGAGGAATGGTGCAATCATCTGATCAAAAAAATAACCTTCTATGGTCTTATTTTTTTTCCTTTTCTGGGCATTTTCCCAGCCAGTTACTTGACTTCTGAGAGTCCTCTCCACTCCAGGTCTCGGTCTGCCCAGCTAGTGCTTGGGGTCTGAGATTCAAATGTTGCTCCCCAGCCTCAGGGCTTTTGGCGGCAGGCCTGGCTGCTATTCAGGGTAAGATTAAATAAGGTGCTCAGGTGGGGGCAGGGCCGCCTCCCAGGCTCAGTTACCTCATGGGGTTTATGCAGAGACCTTCAGGAATGGAGCTGCTGCAGAGCTTCTGCCTGCTCTGGGAGCCTCCAGCCACCTGCTGCCTCTGCCGCTGCCTCTGCTGCTGCCTCCCGATGGGGTCTGAGTCCCGGAGACAGCCTACTCCCCTCTCAGCCCATCTCTCTCACTGACCTGTGCATCTGTGGGTGGAGGGACCTTCGCGGCCGCTGGAGATTCTGTCCCTGAAGCCTGCTCGGATCTGCTCAGTCCTCTCAGCGCCTTGCGGCCTGGGCAGGGGAGGGCTCTGCTCCCATCCAGTGCACGATGGACCTTTGGGATCGGTTTTTCCGGGCTCTCTGAAACGGAAATCTCCTTCACTGTGTTGCTGCACAGCTTCTGTTGTTCCAGAATTTGTTGGGAGTTCTTTTTAGAGGAAATCCATGGGCTGTGGGTTCAGAGCTAGCATAAATGAGTCTTTCTATTCCATCTTGGCTCCACCCCCCCCAAGATTTTCCTTTATCTCTGGGTTCAGAGCTAGCATAAATGAGTCTTTCTATTCCATCTTGGCTCCACCCCCCCAAGATTTTCCTTTATCTCTTTTATGAGTTATAACCTGCCCCATTTCTCCCTTTCTCCTCCCTCACCCTTTAATTTTTGTTTTATATATATTTTTTGTGGATACCATCTCTTCTGATTCAACATAACCTATACTCTCTGTCTATATGTATATGTGTGTATGTGTGCAATCCCTCCATCTACCCAGATACAAGAGTTATAAATATTTTCTTTCCATGTAGGAATGTAAACAGCCCAGTTTTAGAAAGTCTTTTATGCTTTCTCTTTCCTGTCTACCTTTTCAAGCTTCTGTTGATTCTTGTGTTTGAAAGTCAAATTTACTATATAATGCTGGTCTTTTCAACATGAATGCTTGAAAGTCCTCTATATCATTGAATGACCATTTATTCCCTTGAAGTATTATACTCAGTTTTGCTTGGTAGGTGATTCTTGGTTTTAATCCCAGTTCCTTCGACTTCTGGAATATCCTATTTCAAGCCCTTTGATCCCTTAATGTGGAAGCTGTCTGATCCTATGCTATCCTGATTGTATTTCCACAATACTCAAATTGTTTCTTTCTAGCTGTTGCAATATTTTCTTCTTGACCTGAGAACTCTGAAATTTGGACACAATATTCCTAGGAGTTTCTCTTTTCAGTCTCTTTCAGGAGGTAATCAGTAGATTCTTTCAATATTTACTCTGCCCTCTGGTTCTAGAATATCAGAACAGTTTTCCTTAATAATTTCATGGAAGATAATGTCTAAGCTCATTTTTTGATCATGGCTCTCAGGTAGTCCCATAATTTTTAAATTATCTCTCCTGGATCAATTTTCCATGTCAGTTTTTCCAATGAGATGTTTCACATTATCTTTTTTTTTTTAAACTTTTGGTTTTGTTTTCTGTTTGGTTTATCTCATAGTCATTCATTTCCCTGGACTCAATTCTCTTTTTCAAACAACTATTTTGTTCAGTGAGCTTTTGAAACTTCTCCTTCATTTGGCTAATTTTGTTTTTTAACACCTCCTTTTCCTCATTGGCTTTTTGGACCTCTTTTTCCAATTGAGTTAACCTCTTTTTAAAGGTGTTATTTTCCTCAGCATTTTTTTGGTTCTCCTTTGGCATGCTGCTAACTCACTTTTCAAGCTCTTCTATTGCCGGAGTCCAATTTAAGTTCCCTTTGGAGGCCCTGGAGGCAGGGGTCTAAACTTCCTGTGACAGTAAGCCTTGTTCTTCCTCATGTGAAAGGATGGGAGGAGACACCTGTACACCAAGAAAGTAACCTTCTATGGTCTTATTTTTTTCCCTTTTTTGGAAATTTTCCCAGCCAGTTTCTTGACTTCTGAATCCTTTGTCAAGAGATTAGACTCAGCTGCTTGGTTCCTCTGGGTTTTGGGTGGGGGTGGGGCCATCATTCAGGGCTGGGGTTTAGATCAGTTGCTCCCTACCACCAGTGGCTTTAAGCTGAGCTGCCTGAACAGTGGATCCAGGTTGCTTCCTGGCCTCTGTAGCTGCCTATAGTCTGCTACCACAGCCTCTGCCATCACCTGGGGCTATTGCTGGAGAAATCTGTTCCCTCTAGCCCAGCTGGAAAAGCCTTCCCCCACTGACCTTTGGAGCTTTCTTTGTCACTTGTAGGTTGAGGTATCTGGGACCTTCCCTTGTAGGAACTCTGCCCTGAGGTCTGTTCAGGTCCTGTTCCTTCTAGTGCCACATGGCCAGGGCTGTGCTCTGCTCCACTCAGTGTCCTGTGAAGTAGACCTTTGCTGTTGGCCTTCTGGGTTACCTTTGGCTGGAAACCTCTTTCACTCTGTTGTTCTGTGGCTTCTGCTGCTCTAGACTTTGTTGAGAGTCATTTTTACAGGTATTTTTTGGGCTGTGGGGGAAGTACTAGAGTATATGCATCTTTCTACTCTGCCATCTTGGCTCCACTCCACCTCGTTACCATTTGTAATGCCAATGCAATACTCAGAGCAGCCACTATGGATACGCATGTGTATTTCCAGGGTAAATTCACAAAATATAAACTCTTTCTCAAAGACAAAAGCAAGACATTTATTCAAACACAAGAAAGCCAAATCCATCACAGTATCAAAGAAACCTATACATATTATCAATGCAGAGATCACACCCATCCTCAAGCCTTCCCTCTCTTAGACCTCCCCACAAACATGCTCCCTTAGGTAAAATCACTCCCTCTCTCACTCACACTAGCTGTTCTACCCTGTTCTGCCTTCTCACTCTCTCATCGCCACCTCACTATCTCTTCCTGCTGCACCCTCCCTGCTCCACCCATTTGGCAAGCTCCTCCCACCATCAGCTTCATATGACTTAGTCCGTGGGCTACACCAAAACTGAAAGCAGGTCATGTAGGCCAAAGCTCAAAACCAGTCACATGAGTCTATCAAGGGTCAGAAAAGGTCTTGAAATTTCCTTACCATTGCAGACTAAATCAGGAGTTCTGAATATGAGGTCCGTGAAATTTTTTTTTAATTATATTGCTAGTTATATTTTGAAATAATGAGTTTCCTTTGTAATGCTATGCATTTTATTTTGTCCATTTGAAAACATTCTGAGAAGGGATCTCAGGCTTCATCAGCCTACCAAAGGAGTCCAAGACATAGAACAGGTTAAGGGCCTCTAGCTAGGTGATTGTAAAGTTCCCTTTCAGCTCTCAGGCTTTACAGTTAGTGAGAAAAATGATTATTTCTCTCTTATATTATTAACCATTTATTAATATTTTCCCTTTCCTATTTCCTCACTCAAAGTCCAGTCTCTCAAGGAGAATACTGACTTTTCCCAAAAAGTTACCCTTATCCAATAGATATATAATCTTATCTTATAATTGTTACCCCCACCTAACTAAAAACCTTACAAAGAGAATCTAATCTAGATGAATTCCAGTCCAATGTATTAGTTACATTTGGGTGGGGAACAGATCCCTTTGTCTAGATTTCCAAGGCTGGGTATGGTCTGGGTAGAGAGGAGTAAGTGTGAAGTGATCCCTGAGGCTTTCTGTAGAATAGGTCCACCTCTCATTATAATAGTCATTCTCTCATTAATTGTTAATCAATCAAAGTTGATTGTCACCTGTTGTGGAAACACCCACTATTCCAAGGGCATATAAGTGTTGAGAGGACTCCATGACATGTCTGTGGTTCACAGAGAAAATCAAATGACAATTTTTTCATTAATTATTCACTAGCTATAACTAACAAAATGATTAATTACCCAGAAATTATGTCCCTCAAACTTTTTATATGTCATATAGTTTGACCAGTGGTTCTCAAAGCCACAAGTGTTTAGGATGTTGCAAAATTCCTCCTCACATCCAAAGGCTTTCACATGCCCTAGTCATAGTCCCCGGCCCCTGTCCCCACCTGAGGAGTGCTGCCAGCTTTCCTCTTTTGAAGTGAGGAAGCCTACCTCTTCTGCAGCAAATCCTGGGGAAGTTCAGAAAGAAGAGCATAGGGGAATGAGAAAAGAAAAGAAAGGGAGGAATCTCATGGCTCAGATAATGGGTTTGGAGGCCTGATTGACTCCTGAATCCTTTCCTATTATCATCTTAGATATTCAGTGAGCAACAGTTCCTCACTTCATACTGTACCATGGAGGGGTGGGGGGGGGGGGGGAATATTTGAAACCTTTCCAGTTAGACTTGTAAAAATAAGAAACTTCTAGCATGAAAGTTATTAAATAATAAAACATATTTTAAGAGAAGTCTTTGAAAATAACAAATGTTTATTTGCCCATCAGGGTTTCTGTTCTGTTCTACTTCATGGCAAAGTACTTGGCTAGGTGTAGCACCAATTTGATATTCATAGTATCTACAGCAGCCATAAATATACCAAAACAATTCTGAATCATGAAATACAACAAACTCTTCTCCTAGAAGATAGAACCAAAATATTTTTTCAAACACCAGAAAGTGAAATCCCAACAACAGAAAGCCAAACCCATCATAGCAACCAAAAAATCTATACATAATAACAATGGCAACACCATCCCCAAGCCTTCCCTCTGTCAGGCTTTCCCACAAACAAAACCTCACACTTCCCTTCTACCCTCAACTCTGACCAATTTCTTCTCAGCTCTGCTCCACCCTTCCTACTCCACCCCTTCCTGTTCCACCCATTCAGCAAGTTCCTCCCACCATAGAGTCATGTGACTCAGGCTTCCATGTGACCCAGGCAGATCATATGGGCTTATTAATGAATGGAAAAGATCTTCCCATATAAATTACTATTACACTAGGTGACTTATTACCTACTCTTCCATTCTTATATTTCTCCAAGTATTTAAGAGCAGAACCAGCCCTTTGAAACTCTAAAGTGAGTGGACACAACAGCTTCTACGTAAATCTGGTTGCCAAGAGGCAAAAACTATATGTCAATGTGAAAAGAAGGGCAAAGGGATTTAGGAGAAGTGAAAACTCCAAAAAACTGCATCACTAATAACACTCTTCTGAACCCAAAGGAGAAACCAAGATATGTGGAGAAACTTTCAGCTCTTTGCAAGAAATATAACTATAAAATTCAAAGACTGTATTACTTATATTTTTATAGCTCAGAAAGCACACATTCCATCGGTTTGGTATTTAATCTAGTTGTCAACTTTGGATATTTGAAAACAAACAAAGCTACATTTATTATCTACACACTATCAAATTTTGTAATCGGGTAGCTCCAAACCAGCAGCTCATTTTACTCCTGTCCATTTAAGTATCTAAAATGTAATAAAAAGACTGCTGAACTTGCAGTCAAGATAACTGGGTTCTAATTCTGCCTTTAATACTTAGTACCCACATAATCCTGAGCCCTTTTCTAGAACTGTTTCTTTATCTGAAAAATGAGATCATTGAACCAAATCATCTCTAAAATCCCTTCTACCTCTAAATCCTATATTCTTGTTTTGATTATTTAATAGATTCCTGGAAATTCCACACTGCTTACTGGCACACTTCAATCTTATAAAACCTCTTAGCTGTGATGGAATGTTGACCTCAGATACTCCTGAAATTTCTTGTGACTCTTGTCCATTAGGTAATACCACTTACTCCATTTTCCACACCTTGAAACAGACTTTTGAGAACAAGTTTCATTATTATTTCACAGCATATTTTCTTCCTTCTTACCTTCCTTTAATTTTATTTCATTCTTTACATGATATTTCTTTTACTTTCTCTCCTACCTTCCTTCTTTTCTTCACACTACATTTTCTTTCTTTTTCTTTGCTTCTTTCCTACCTTCTTTTTATTATAAGCAATTGATCATTTTATAATGAAATAATAAATATTTTAAAGGGCCTCTTAATTTGTCTGTAACATGTTCTTCCACAAATAGAATATTGGACTACGTAAAGTGCTTCATATTTCCATGCTTTCAGTGAGGAGAAATAGTGAGTTGTGTTGGTATAGTGTGAAACATTCCAGAATTGGAATAAGCAGACCTGGGTTCAAACATTAACTAGCTTGGTGACCACTAGGTCGAATCTAGCTCCTTTGAGCCTGTTTCCTTATCTATAAAGTGGATTGCACTACCTATCTCATATGGTTGATATAACGAAGACATTGTATAAACCTCTAAGTGCTTAAAAAACTATGAACATGATTCACCTCATTGACCCACTTCTCTAATTATATATCCAACTCTATTCCAATACCCAAAATCCCTTTCATCAAGCAAAAATTTCCCTGAATCTATTACCTTGACAGTTTTTCTTACACAATTTTCCTTTCTTTAAATCTTTGCTTTCTTTAACAATAAGAGCTAACATGAATGTTTATAACAATGTCAATGTTTGAAAAGTATTATATATATATATAAGTATTATACATACATATAAGTATTGTGTGTGTGTGTGTGTGTGTGTATAAAATCTCATCTAATCTTTACAACAACCCTGTATGATTTGTGGTATTAGCTCCATTTTGTAGATGGGGAAACTGAGGCTTAAAAAGGCTACCCATATATGTGACCAAAGTCACATACAAAGAAATTATTGGAGGAAGCATTTGTATCCAATCATTTCTGACTACAAGTCCAGAGGTTGATGCCTCACTAAGTATTTCCTCTGCTCCACTACACTAGACTATAGTGAACTTTCTTTCCTTTATCTTTACCATAAGGAGAAAAATAAAGAATTTGGGTGCTGAGTATGTGTTATTATTAGTCAACTTCAGGTACATATGGCCTGTTTCCCCAAATAGATTCTAAACTTTCTTAACTTCAGAAAAGATGTATCATATCTATCTTTATACCCAAACCACTTAACATACTACTTTACATGAGTAGGACATGAGTAGGCATCTATAAAATATTTGGTGAAATGATCTTAGTTAAATCATGTTTTCTCATAGTTGTTATAACACAGACAGAATTTCAGCATGGAGAAAGATATCAGAGGTCATTTAGTACACCTGGACCCAAACAAATCCCTCTGTGGGTGGGCCAACATGTGGACCACCATCCTCCCTCTAGAAACTTGATAGATGGGAATCTCACTACCTGCTGCAGTATCCCATTCTACTGCTAGAGCTCTATTATTAGGAAGTTTGTCCTTATCTAGTCCTTGTTTGGGTGGTGGGAGTATTATTAGGGCATTGGTGCTTGGTTAGTTAGCAGATTATTTACTCCCTCATGGATGGTCTCCATGATTATGAAGGTTGTGCTCCTTTTCTAGCTATATTCCCTTCCGCTATTACTTCCTTTCTAGCCAGCACATTTAGCTCTACCTCTCAGGGAAAGAGTTTTCTTTTTAGACCTGCATAGGAAGAACAATGTGAATATGGGGTTCCAGAAGCAATTGCCTTAGAAAGGCTACTCCAGCTGACTTACAAACCGTACCAGGACTGCTGACTCATATGTCTGAACAGGATTCAGGTGTTTTTTTCTGAATTTAGAAAATCCAAAAATACAAATTTTTAAAAATCTTTTTTGTTCATCTTGAGCCATTAATTTAATACTAATTAATATAGTTATACAAATGTGTGCACATACACCTGTGTACATCTCCATCCTTTGCCTCCTTCTTGCTTACCTTTACCCCAAAGATATATATATAAGTCAATGATGCACTGAATGAACCTTCTATCTCAGAGAAACAAATGGCAAAACAGACCAGAAAAAAACTTTTAAAGAACGAAGATTAGGAGAGCATGCTCCTCTCTTACTTGTAAGAAGATGGAAGAAAATAAGATGAAAAGCAGAAATCACCAGTTCTGTTTTAGCAGCATAATAGGTAGGACACTCTCTATCTGTTCTGTCTTCTGTTCAGTCCTTGTCACATTGGGTGTAGATTGATATCATAGCATCCTCTTCTCACTCCCTGGTCTGATGCCTCCTTCGTGCTATGGCACTCTCAGTGACCATGGCCATAGGTCCAGCCCACAGTGGGTAGCAACTATGCTGCAACCACCAATCTTCTCAGTAATTACTCACATTTTTCTCTCCACAGGTGTATGCTCTTTCTCTCCCCCCATCTAAGGGAGAGAGAGACTAACCTTTCAGAGTTTCAATCCATCTAACCGCCAGCATACTGGGGACTCTTGTCCTGAACAGTTGGCTTCCATTTCTAAAAGTCACTCCAGCTCTCACACACACACATCCCAATGATGCAACACTCCTAAAAAGCTGAAATGTGTCCGTCTACAGCTGCCATGGACTGTTCCTAACCAGGACTAAACAGGACAAATGTTGCCCACCTTCCAAATAACCTATCTTTAGATTCTCAAAGACATCTACCACATCACTTCCCAAGTCTTTTCTTTCAATCTCCTTCATGTTTTGTATATAAAGAAGGTAAGACTTCTAGTTATCCTGATCACTTACCTCTGGATAACTATCAGAATGTACCTATATTGAGAGCATACATACCTAGTGAGAGGAAAGTGAATGAATGATGATGATGATAAGGATGATGCCCATTCACTCTATCCTTGAGAACAAGGCCACTATGCATTCCCTAGGGTTTCTTTAGATGACTGATTGAAAAGCCACAGAGCATTCCTAGACATCTTGAAATTTCTCATCTGATCACTGAATCCCTATGAGACAAGACACAAGAAAGCCAAAAAGATATAGATTTTTCCCCAAAATCTGTTGGTTCCTAGCCTGAAATCATGGAATTCCATGCCACCTGTGAAAGATAGTGAATAATGACTTTAATACCTGTGCCATCCTTGAAATTGTCTGTCTTCACCACTCCTGCCTTCCAACATAGAAGAGGTAGTGTTATACTGACCTTGTAGGGGAATGACAATAATTTGCTTATTTCTACACTGCCCAATTCTGTCCCCTGAGCAGCTGTTTGAAGAAACCATGATTTACATATACAGTATACACACACATTTTTCTGGATGCCCTACAGAAAATCAATAACAGGAACAATTTTTAGTCGGGGGAAAACCATTTAACCTAAACCATTTAAAACTTCAAATGAAGTTTGCATTCAATTCAATAGGAAAAGAGCTTCCATCAGATTTGGAGAAAGGGGAGGCTGGGAGTACATGTTCATGTTTTCTAATGTGTGTTTCCACTTTAGTGTTATTGCAGAGTTACATGACAAACTCCCAGTATCCCCACTCCAGCTTTTCTTATCACAATCTTGTCTTAGGTAAGTATTGGACAAATAAACTAGGATTCTCAGTGTGCTTATTGCAGAAATTCTAATGCTACTGTGCTTCTGATATTCAAATATTCAGTTTGACCAATGGGAGAAGCCAATTCAGGTGTCTTTCTACTATGCACAAACACATACATACACACATGTGATTAGTATGGACCTATTGCTGGATACTCATTCAATTGATTGATAGGCATTGCCCTACCAAGGATATTTCATGAGCACAGAATCAACCATGTCAACAAATGGATTATAAAATCAAGAGTAATAGTTGGAATGGACTTTGGAAATTATCTAGTCAATCTTCATCATTTTATAGGGGAAACTATTTAGGCCCAAAGTGGTGAAATGATTTGCCTAGAGTCAGATTTACAAATATTTACTGTATATGTCATATAGTAAGATTCAGAACTGAGTTCGTTGATTGCTTTCAATATCAAAAATCTTTTAAATAGCATTTTCCCCCAAACACATGTAAAAACAATTTGTAATGTTCTTTTTTTTAAGTTTTGAGTTCCAAATTACATCCTTCCCTCTCCTACTGCCTCCCTGAGATGGGAAACAATATGAAATAGGTTTTATATGTAAAAACATGTAAAACTTATTCCCATATTACTCATTTGGTGAAAGAAAACTCAAACCAAAATTTAAAAAAATAGAAAGTGAAAATTTGTGTGCTTCCATCTGTATTCAGATACCATCAGTTCTTTGTCTTGAGGTAAATAGCATTTTTCATCATGAATCCTTGGGATTGTCTTGGATCATCGTATTTCTGAGAATAATTAAGTTGATCACAGTTGTTCATCATAAAATATTGCTGTTACTGTGTACAATGTTCTCCTGGTTCTGCTGACTTCACTCTGCATCCATTCAGGTATGTCTTTCCAGATTTTTCTGAAATCATCCTGTGTATCATTTCTTATAACAAAATAATATTCATTATGACAATATGCTACAACTTGTCCAAGCATTCCCCAATTGATGGGAATCCCCTCACTTTCGGATTCTTATCCAGCACCAAAAAGAGCTACTATAAACATTTTTGTACAAATAGGTCCTTTTCCCTTTTTATACTCTTTGGGATACAGGTCAATGGGTATGTAAAAAGTAAAGGAATTGTAGTCAGAAGAAAATAGAGCCAATCAAGAATAGGGTTCAGCAAAAGTATGGTTGGTTTGAATTCTGACATCTCTATTTCAGTACTGGCTGCTACATTTTCCACTCAGGAATCTATGATCACAATTCTGTTTGGTTGAAAAATGGGCTACAAAACATAAACAAAAGATTTTATAGAACTCTAATATATTGCTTATGTTCCCCTAACCCTAGGTTTTTTCATTGAGTATTTATCACCCTCTACCCCCACCTCCTTCTCATTTCATGGGATGTAAAACCAAAAAAGACAGTCACACTTTTGTTCCTGAAGCTACACATTTGTTCCTCAATAATATGTATGTTGCTTAATAAAGTATAAGCATGCTGAGGGCAAGGACTATTTCATTTTTGTCTCTGTATTCATGATGCCTAATGCTGAAGCTTAAGAAAAAAATGTTTGTTAAATTGAACTGGTTGTTCCTTGCATTAATACTCTGATAAAAGCACAGAATGGGTTCTCATTGAGATAATGTAATATGCCTTATATTGCAGCATAGATAGCCCTTCTACATAGCCCAGAAGACCTTTGCTTTGTTTTGGGGGTGTTTTTGTTTGTTTTTTGATTTTTGCAACTTCTTAATGTCTTTCCACAGAGGATAACTCAGAAGAGATTGACTCTATGGAGCAAAACCCAGAGATCCTCCATGAGAAACTAGTTTATCCCTAACATTTTTACTATGAAAGAAGACAAGGTAAGCAAGATTGCCCCTAAAGTGGAAAATAAAGCCCTCCACAGAATAAGAAACATACCATCTTATTCTATTTACCCTCTTTCCCCCTTCTCCCCATTTAGCTTTCTGGTCATGAGACATATGGATGTGAGTGGAATTGCTGAATGGGGACTGCATGGAAACAAGCAAGTGACCATGGTTACCCAGAGTCTGTCAAGGGCTTTGAGCTCTACTTAGTCTTGTTTATGATCACCAGATTGTGGATTCTTGAGAAATCTCATCTCCCTCTGGGTTCATTTATCCTTGAGAATGAATGATGCTCCCCTCATTCCTCCTATTTTCACCAATCTCTAGCGTATGCTATGGGGATTTCCTTTTTGTACAGATAATTTGAGAGGCCTAGGAAAGGGGAAGGGAACAAGAATTTCTTAACCATCTATGCCAGGTACTATGTTGAGTATTTCACAAATATTATCTAATTTGATCCTCACAATAATTCTGTGAGGTGGGTGCTATTATTGTCCCAATGTTACAAGTAAGGAGATCAAGTCAGGCAGAGGGCAAGTTATGTGTCCAGTGTCATACAGCTAGTAAATGTCTGCGACTCAATTTGAACTCAAGCCTTCCTGACTCCAAACCGGGCATTTAATCACTGAACCACCTAGCTGTCAAAAAGGAGATAGTGATAATGGCACAGGAATATTTTGTTTATTTTCCTTTTTATCATCTACTATCAATGATGAAAAGACAGCATTGTAAATGTCTGAATTTACAAATGCCTTAACAAAGCTGAATACCCTCAAGGAATAGATGCTTTCTTTGATTCAGCTACAAATACTTTATTTCATATTTCAATATTTGATCAATATTTCATTTCATCTCCTCATTTAATTTGGACTTTGGCTAGTTAAGGTTAAAATAGCAGCTCCTGAGCCAAGCAATTGAAAGTGGTCAGGACATACTTGGGGAAAGGACAGTTACCAAGGGTTCAGTCTCACAGTTCTGCTAAGAAATGAGGCAGGATACCTATAAGTCAGAACCAGAGGAGCTATTCATGCAGAGATATTGCAAATTCACCTAATGACAGATGCCTTCCTATATGGATAGAGAAGAACATCATACTCCCAACAACTCTGTGAGGTAGGACAAACATCATTAACCCCATTTTACAAATAAGATAACTGAGGCTCAGAAAGATACAGAGCCTTGCCCCTAGGAACACAAAGTTAATAATAGAGAAAAGACTTAGCCTAGATCACATGGCTATAAAATGGTACAGATGGGACTTATACCCAAATTCAATACCCTGTATCCAGACTCAATGCTCTTTCCACCATATTACTCTGCCCCTCTAATGGATAAACATGTTTATAAACCATGGCATGCTAATTAATGTTTAACAACCAGCTTTCCCAAAAAACAACAACAATTAAAATAACCTTTTCATGTGAAACACTTTTAAGGTTAATTTCCATTATTGACATTTTCTTCACCACTTTCTTAAAGCTAGACAGTCAACAAAATAATGAATCAAGCTCAGATTTGGAGCATTTGAAAATTCCCAAGGTGTAAATACTCACACTGAAAATTTGACAAATGTTTCACTTAAAGTTAATATGAAGTGGTTCCAGTACACCTCTCTATATATTGCCATGTATGTGCCTTAAGTATTTCAGAGACAGGAAACAAAAAATAAGGAAATTATTTAAGAAAATAAGAAAACTAAACTTTCTAAATGAAAACATTTACCTAGCATCTCCTCTGTGCCATGTATATGCTTGACATTGGATATACAAAGAAAAGCAAAAACCAAAAAACAGATTCTAAGTAACTTGCCCAAGATCTCACAACTAAGTGAAGTCACAACTAAGTGTCTGGGGCTGGATTTGAACTCAGATTTCCCTGATTCCAGGCTCACTGCTTTATTTTCTATAACATATGCAGCCAGAATATCCCTTTCCCCACTATCTTTCTATTTATCTACTTATCTATCTATCTATCTAGATCTACGTGTATCTATACATACAGAAAGAGAGAAAGAGTTAAAAGCTCAGAGTATATAATTATATTTCTATGTAACAGTCACTGTGACAACTATATTCCATCTCCTAAGGAAGTTTTTTTAAGCTATCTGATTATATCCATTTACAAGGCAGAAGAGATAATAGAAAGGTATAAGCTCAGAAATAGGGGCCCTCTCTTGCTAAGTGAAGTGACTCTGGGAGAAACGGTGATTTTTATTCCTTCCTTTACCCTTCAATGCTTCAAAATTCCTTCCATTTAACCAATCAGAATGTCACTCCACTATTAGCAAATTTATTTGAAGTTTAACTTACAGTTTTTCTTTGTAATAGATATTTTCATGTGTCATACAGTTCAAGCATTTTCCTTCTCTAAATGTTCTACCTGTACTCACTTTCATCACTTCCCCACAGTACATAAAATGTTTCTAATTTGTTTAAAGATAATACCAACACATTTATAAACATTAAGTTTACAAATCACTTTCTTTACAACTACTCTGCAAGAGAGATGATGCAATCATTTTCATCCATATTTTAGCAATGAAGAAATAAAACCTTAGTGAGACTGAGTTATTGATCCCAAATGAAGCCAGTTAAAACCCCAAAATCAGACTAACCCAGGTCTTCTTCATATAAATTCAGCTGCTTCTTTTCACAACTTAAACCTGTTCTTCAAGTGTTGTCATCATCATCACTCAACCAAAAGGACTCCTGTGTGTCTTTAGTAGTTTAAAAACAATATTACAACTGTTTTAAATGCATCCATCTTTCCCTATACTATACAGCAGAATAGCTATATAATTTCATCAACAAGTATTGCTATTACCACGTTATACTTACTAAATTGGCAAAGAGTAATTTTAAAATGACAAACTCTAATGCTGGTGGTATTGTGCAAAATACATTGCTAATGGTGTAGCAAATGGGCAAAATCTTTTTGAAAGATACTCTGGTAGAATGTGATGAGTTGCAAAAGTAATCTCTATCTTTGACACAGTTCAATAATCCCATTACCCTAACAGTTCTATTCTACAAGAGCGGGACTGTATCTGCCCTTGTGATTTCAGATTCAGGTTCACTCCTCTACAACTTATGATCTCAGAGAGTTACCTAGAATATTTAGAAGATCAGAAATTTGACCAGGGTCTCACAGCCAACCTACTAAAGTGTTTCACATACTAATGTGTCAGAAGCAGAGCTTGAATCCAGGTCTTTATGACTTTGTGAATAATTCTCTATAGACACTGCCTCCCAGTTCTTCCATAAAGACAAAAAAAACTATTAAAAATATATAGCAACATTTTTGTTCATTATTAATAACAAAGAACTGCAAACAGCCTAAATATCTAAATAAATAAATAAAGCTATGGTATAT
Source organism: Potorous gilbertii (assembly GCA_028658325.1). NCBI lineage: Eukaryota > Metazoa > Chordata > Mammalia > Diprotodontia > Potoroidae > Potorous > Potorous gilbertii. The sequence continues at coordinate 58,978,305 of CM053774.1, read as the reverse complement.
CAATGAAATGAAATACCACAATGCCATTTAAAATTATAATCATATAGATAGACAGTGTGGTACAACATAAAGAGTTTGAGTTCAAATACTCTTTCTGACACCGACTGAGCAAATCACTTTATTTTCCAGGACCTCAGTTTCCTCTTATGCAAAATGAGGTAACAGGACTAGATATTCTCTAATGTCCCTTTCAGATCTAGGTGCATGATCCTATGATCTATGATTTCACAATCCCATGACAAATATAAAGTAAAACAAAATAATCAAAACAGAACAAACGAATTGAAGGAAATGAGGAGATCCAAGTTCCCACATTCTAGCAATTACTGAACAAAGGGAACACAAAACAGGGAGAATCAGATTATGTTTCATGAACATATGGTAGGTGGAAATGGGATTTTTTTAAGTCTAAGTAGTTACAAATGTATGTTTATTTGGTTTGGGGGTGGTATTTTAAAAAACTATACTACCATTTACTAAAACTTAAGGTATCTTAACTCCATTGAAATTGTCATGGCACCAATATAATCCTGGATTCTCAAAGGCGAAGTGTAAGCTCCAACAGATCCTACCAAGATGGAAAAGAGAGGAAGGAAAGCAGTGTTTATTGAGCTCCTACGATGAGATGTACTCCATGCTAAGTGCTTTACAAATGCTATCCTCACAACAACTATTACTGTTGTGTTATTATTGTTTCCATCTTACAATTGAGGAAACTGAGCAAACAGAAGTTAAGTGATTTTCCCAAGATCACGTAACTCATAAATGCTGAGGCCATATTTGAACTTGGATGTTCCTGACTTCAGTGCTAGTACTCAATCTGCTGTACCACCATCTTCAATGCTGAGAGTCTAGATTATCTGTCATCTGAGAACCAGCCTACCAAAGTTCAGAGAGGTTCATCAGAAGAATGATGCCCCTCTCCCAGGAGAATATTTTTGACCACAGGATTTCAGGAAACTGGCTACTAGAGACTAAGGGAGAGGTTATCATTTGTATCAGTGGAATAAGTACTCAGACTAATGGAATCATAGATTTTTTAAAAGAATTAATATAGGATGACAGTGGGGGTTTTTTTCATTGAAAATATCAATATTCCAGCATCTCAAAAGATCTGTGATCTACTGCATATGGGTATCCTTCCAGTGATTTCAAGGGCAACCTCTCTATTCTTGCCCATACTAAGTGACTCACACCCATGTTGTCCCATAAATTAAAGAAACAGGATCTCCTCAACTTACCAGAGGCCTTCTTTTCATTCTCTTGACATTTCAGGGACTGTGATGAAGCATATAGGCTGTCAGTTATCTCTAATTCTTGACACATGACAGATTTGTTTTTGATAGGGGGAGGGTGACAGACATTTTTTCAATGACATCTTTTACACAGACATGATTCCTTATTTGCAACGTATTTAAATCTGTTCACACACATCATGGCACCTCTATTGCCCTTTGAAAAGTCCTCTACCACAGTTCTTCAGAAAATGTTATATTCCATGAGTCACTGTCACATATCATTGGAATGAGTATACTTTGCAAAAAAAAAAAGGAATCTAATGTGTGTGCCTCTCTCTCTGTCTGTCTCTCTCTCTCTCTCACACACATACACATATTATTTACATTTTATATGCATAGGACCTATATAAAGTCTTCATATAGTTTCAAAACTTTAAAAAATTTAAAACTCTGTTGACTCATCTTGAGTTTTAATAGGGCACACCAGGAGATAGCTTTAAAGGCAAATTAAACTTTTTAAAGCAGTACCAGTTGTTGGATACAGGACTCTGAGGTACCACAGAAACAACAATGAACTTGCAGTTACAGAATCTGGATTCAAATTACCGGCTCTGTCACTTACTACCTATGGTGCCCCAAACATCACTTCCCCTCTCTCTAAATCTCAGCTCTCTCCTCTGTAAAATGAGCAAGTTGGACTAAATGACCTCTAAGGTCCCTTCTCACTCTAGAATTAGGATCTTGTGATCCAAAGGAGGAGTAACCTTGTAATAGAGGTATCCTAATCTTGAACAAGTTTATTTTAAAGGAGGAGTAACCTTGTAATAGAGGTATCCTAATCTTGAACAAGTTTATTTTAAAATGCCATTGTTACTGTACTCTAAGCTTGTGACCACAATTTCCCCCATGAACTGTGTGTATTTGTGGGTGAATGAACCCGAGACTTGGAAGGGAAATGTTTTATAATCATTGTTCTTCCTTTTGCAATGGTCAGAAAACTAAATCCATTCTTAACTTGTGGACCATATAAAAACAGGGAGCAGGCCAGTTTTGGCTCATGGGCTGTACTTTGCTGATTCCTGTCCTATTACATTTGAGTAAATGCCTTTGCAAAGAGTTAATTAAATCTGCTGGCAGATTATAAGCAGGAATCTCACCATTAGGGGCTTATGAATTATAGTGTTGTGTTAACCCCACTGAGTTATCCCCTAGAAAACTACAAAATAGTCACCCTTCTGGGGACCCAAATGACGGGTACTAGTTCTAGCTTAGGAATGACCCCAAAAGACATGCTATAAAGAAACAATAGTCATCTTTCTTCCCTTCTCAATGGGATGAAGAGGGAGAGAATTTGGAACTTCAAAGAAAATAAAACTGAATTTTTAAGGAAGTAATAGTTAACTGATCTGTGAGTTAAACCTCAAATTAACTAAACAGAGACTATCTGAATATGGTTAAGATCAAAAAGGAATAACAATCATTTTACTCATATTTATTTAGTTATCATCATAACCACTTAAAGCATGTTTAGTCCATAGACTATCCAACCACAGAGCAAGTAAATGCAAATATTCATGCCAATTCATGCCAATTCATGCCAAAGAGAAAGTTTGATACACAGATGATATACATCAAGGTGTCTCCTCAGGAAAAGTGAGAATTTGCCAAGTCATCAAGAGGTGATTTTCCAACAGAGGCCAAACACCATACTTTCCTAATTGCCCTGAAACACATACAATTACAGAGTGAATTCCTCAAGTTGGAAAAAATAACCACATAGATTGAGTTGAGGCTGACACAAGCCAAGTCTTTGAAAAGTCAAACTATTGTGACATTTAACTGAGCAGGAAAAACATATATTTGTCTATGAGAAGAGTGCCCTGTTTGGCAATCTGGATGAATAAACAGTAACTAAAATTGGCCATTCACTTTGAAAGACACAACTTCTTCTATTCTGTCATTCTTTAAACAAGGGAATCCCTACTCCCCATTTGTTCCTGCCAAAGACTACTGTGAGTACCTGACAAACACATTCCTACTTCAGCATCCTTGCTCATAGTTTTCTCTCACATCTTTTCCCTTCTTTCTATTCATACCACCCTACTTTAGACTCTCATCATCCCTTACCTAGAGTATAAAAATGCTCTCTGTGTATTAAAATCTGTCCACCACTCAATCAGCTCAAATCCTATTCCTTTTTGGAAACTTGCCCAAATCACCATAGCTAGAGGCAAACACTCTTTCTGAATTCTGATAGGAACAATTGTTCATAACATTCATATAGCAGCTGTCATGTACTCTGATGTATTATAGTTCTTTGTGCAATTGATTCATCCCTTCTTCTAGATTAAAAAACTAGATAGTGGGAATTTTTTCTTATATTTCATTTTCCCAGAGCACCTACAATGGTACATGTCTATTGTAGTTGCTTTGTAAATAATTACTGATTGATTGATGTTTGTAAAAGATACAGATCTCCTCTGAAGAGTGATTACTTATAAATGTTACAATTTTAGAAGGCAATTTATGGAGTCAATAAGGCCAATATTAACCACTTACATTACCTATTAATGACATAAATTCTATTTATGATAAGGGGAAGAAGATAGTTATCTATTTGTTCTAACTGTAACAGTACCCAGATCTATAAGAAGAATAAGACAAAGTCTTGTATTAGCCACCATGCTCAACATAACTAGATGTTTCTTATAACTCTCCAATGGATACATAGTAAATTCTCAGGTGGAGTGATAGATTTCTGAGCTCTAAATCTCTACTTTATAAGATTTACACAGGGACTTTCCAAATTTCTTTAGACTGAATGTATTGGGGAATTAAAGAATAAAAAGACTGCTTGACCATACTTTGATGAACACCAAGACAGAAGGCAAGTTAGTGACGCTGAACAATTCCAAGCAACTAGGACCAAGAAAACCAAAGCAAGGGGAATTTCTGAGGGATCAGAGTCAAGGTATAGGTAAGGGGATCTGCAAATAAGCACAGAGTCAAGTGAAGAGGTACATAAAGGTACTATAACTCAAAACAAGACAAACAGGTGGAAGTCAGACAGGCAGGAAAAAAAACCAGTAGATATAATAAGACATATGGTTGAAAGATGGGTACGGAGTCAAGAACCAGGAACTACATAGCAGCTAGAAGTTTGGCAAGTCAAGGCCATGAAGTCCAAATCCAGGCCAAAACTGTAATCTATGTCATAAAATGTCAAGGACAGAAAAAATCTAGATATTTGTAGCAGAGCACTATTTAGCATTTACTTCTCCAAAGAATCTATAAAAACGTAAATATCTGTGAAGTCAAAGTCAGAAAATGTGGACTCTTCACCAAGGTCAGTGAATGAAGGTTTTGTGAGTTCATTCAATGAGAATTCCAAAGCGATAATCATTCAGTGCCATAATCATCACACCTAAAATTTCTCCAGACCCAAAACTGGCAACAGTTTTGTGGGATCTTCTACTCCACTAAATTAAGAAGGCATCCTACCCCACACACATACAATTCAGGCAAATTATAAGCATCCAAAGATCAGAAGATTTTTCTTTTAGATTAAACCATCATCTTGTACTGCTCTTGGCAACAGATTGGCAGCCTGAGAAAATCAGAACTCAGAAACTAAACCAAGAAAAACTATTTGAATTTACATTTGAGCAAGCATTTAGGATTAAGACATCAATATTTACTAGTGAGGGCTGGATGGGTGGAGATTCAGTTTGAGTAACTCAAAAACCCTGTTCTTCAATCCTTGGCAATTATCACTGAATCCTTCTTGCCAACTGCTGAGTGGGTTAGGCACCCAGAGACTCTAGTCCATGTTCCAGCAAAATTAGATGCAGGGATTTCATAGCTTATAGTAGCTACAAGAGGGTAGGGTTTTTTGTTTTTTGTTTTTGTTTTTTTTAATGAGAACACAGTGTCCTTAAAGAATCCATTAGAGACACAGAATGTCTTTCTGTGGCCTTTGAAAATGTAATAAGAGATGAGTCACTAAATTGGATAGAAAGATGGAAAAAGTATTCTGAAAGGAGGAAAAAGCTGCAATTTGTGGATGACCTACAGGGGAGAGGTAGTGGAAAGCAGTAGTTCAAATCTAGCATAGTCTTGTGACTTAAAGACATACAAACTCCAATTCACAAGGAAAATTAGAAATTTTAAGGGGGGAGGGACTATTAAGGAAAAAAACAGAAGAATAATGGATCTGCTTTAGGGAGATGGGATCTGGATTCATGATTTCATCAAGACACATGTACAGATCTGCAGTTCATCTATAACTTTTATTCTTAGGGTATTGCCTAAGGCACCTATCAATGAAGTGACGACTATTGTCATACAACTCCTGTTTGTCAGAGGTAGGACTTAAACCCAGGCTTCTGGACTCCAAGGCCAGCCTGTTATCTCTATGTCATGCTGTCTCTCATTCATTCACACTAAAAGGAGTATATTACAAGATCATATTGTAGATCTAAAGCAGAAAGGAACTTGGAAACCATCTAGTTCAACCCTTTAATTTCACAGATGAAGAAATTGAGGCCCAGGGAATATTTTTATTTTATTTATTTTATTCTGAACTTAAGAAATAAAATAAGCATTTCTATAACACAATAGAATAGAATAAAAAAGATGATTATACATGAAACTGCAAATCTATTGTGTACAACTTGCTATTTCTTTTACATAGATAATAAAGTTATCATGTAACTTTCTTCCCTCTCCTCCATAATCCACCCCCTCCACCCTAGAGATAGCTATCATTGGACATGAATATGTGTGTATGGAGATAGACAGATAGATATGTATGTATGTGTTTGGATGTAGGTAAGTAAGTAAAGCTATTCTTTACATACTTCTACTTAACAGTTCTTGCTCTGGATGCAGGTAGCATCTTCCTTCATATAATCCTTTGTAGTTAATTTTGGTATTTATAATAGTCTTATTCATAGTCTTATAGTCTTATTCATTATAATAGACATTCATTCAAAGTTGTTCTTAAACCAATATTGTTGTTACTATATACAATGTTCTCTTGGTTTTGCTCATTTCGCTAACTCAAATCTTGGTCAAAAGCACCAGAAATAGAATTTGAACACAGATCCTCTGACCTCAATGCTCTTCCCTTTCATTTTCATAGTACATTAAGTTTTACCAAATGACCTACTAGTTGGTCTCCTCATCTCAATTCTCTCCATATCCAATCCATCTTTGCCTCAACTTCCAAAGAGATTCCCTAAAGCAAACTATGCCTCTTTCCTACTGAATGAACTCCACTGGCTCCCTATTGCTTCTTGGATCAAATATGGAATTCTCTCTTTGGCTTTTAAAGCCTTTCACCACTTGATCCATTCCAATTTCTCCAACTGACTTCCTTCAAGACTTAGTTCAAATTCCACCTTCTACAGCAGGCCTTTCTAGATTTCTACCCATCTCCCCCACTGCTAATGCCTTTCCTTCAAAATTACCTTCCATATGTAGTGTATGCCCCATTAGAATGTGAGCTCCCAATGTCAGAAACTATGTTTTTTTTATTTTTTTCTTTTCTGTATATCCCCAGAATTTAACATAGTGCCCTTAGTATATGCTTGTTGCTTGACTGGCAAAGCATTCTCCTCACAACAGTTCAGTCTGGAAGTAGTCCAAGCATTATTTCCCCATTTTGCAAATGAAGAAATTGAAGCTCAGAGCCCCAGCAGTCATTCTTCTAGTAAATATCAGAGGTAGTCTTTGAACCTGGGTCCTGACTTGAACACCAGTCAGTACTCTTTCAAATAGCCCCTCATATTTTAAATTTTAACTAACCCCTTGGATTATCCTGAGAATTTTTAAAAGCAAAAGCAATTAAACAAAATATCACTTTGAAACTAAATGGTGACTAAGATGTACTTTTTGTTCCTCGGGAAAGTGGGTTGGCTGTCTGACTGGCATTTAGTACCCTCCTCCTCAGGTTGCAGAGATAGAGAAGGCTGACTACTAGGGAGACAAAGCCCTCAGAGTAGAGACCTGTCCTAATACATGCATAAGAAAACCTCTTGGGAAACAGAGAGCAGGTGTTAGAGAATCAGCAATGTGTTAGCCAATTCATGTTCTGATTACTCATTCTAATAATTTTCCCAAAGAAAAATTTAAATCCCAAACTGATTTCCCATGTGACAGATTACACTCCTGGACTGTCTCCCCATCAACTATCTCTTCAAGGGAGACAAATTAATTTATTACTAACTTGAACAACACATTAATAGAAAGATAAATCTGCAAACAAAAAAAACAGATTACATGGAAAATCAAAGTTAGCTGTCTTTGTAAAATGTACATGAGTGTGGCCATGAGGGTTTGGAGTCAAAAGCTTGAATTCAAGTCAAAGGAATTCTGGTAAATGTTTAACAATCAGCTCTCTAAGGGAAAAAGAAATGTAAATTGGGCATACTTTTAAGTTTAATCTACATTATTAACATTCTCTCCACCGCTTTCAAATCAAGAACTGCTTTGTAGTGTCTGCCAGTTTCCAAGGTGCAAATGGTCACAGTGAAAATTTAACAATAGGCTCTCACTAGCTACTTTGAGCTAACTCCAGCACACCCTCAAAAGTCCCCCTTCTGTCACTAGTTGTCTGTGATGTAGCTAGCTGGCTTGTCATTTCATCACTGAACCTTAGTTTCCTCGTGCTTGTTTATTAAGTTCAAAATAAAACAAATTTAAAAAAAAAAGAAAGAAAGAAACCATGGACAGAATTTTTGAATGTTGTATCAGGAAGACCTGAGTTTGAATCCTGCTTCACACTGTATGACCCTGGGCAAATACAATTTCACACCTACCTCCCAACATATTTGAAAAGATCACATGAAATAGTATTTGTAAAGCACTTTGTAAAATCTTTTTTGTTTAGTTTGGTTTTAGTATTTTATTTTCCCCAATAACATGTAAAAACAATTTTAAGCACTCGTTTATAAAATTGAATTCCAAATTCTCTCCTTTCCTCCCTCCCCCACCCATCACCTATTGAGAAGGCAAGCAATTTGATATATGCAAAACATTTCCATAATAGTAATTTTGTGAAAGAAAACAGACAAAAAAAACTCAAGAAAAATAAAGTTTAAAAAGTATGTTTCGGTCTGTATTCAGATACCATCAGTTCTTTCTCTGAGGATGGATAATGTTTTTTATGAGTCCTTCAGAGTTGTCTTGGATTATTGTATTGCTGAGAGGAGCTATCATTCACAGGCAATCATTATACAATATTGCCATTACTTTTCACCAGGACATTTCAGTTCGTATCAGGTCATCTAAGTCCAGGTTTTTCTGAGGGCATCCTTCTCATCATTTCTTATAGTACAGTAGTGTTCTGTCATAATCACATGCCACAGTTTGTTCAATCATTCCCCAACTGATGGGTATCCCCTCAATTCCTACCAGAAAAGAGCTGTTATAAGTATTTTTGTACATATAGGCCTTTTTTCTTTGTGTTTTCTATCTCTTTCGGAATACAGACCTAGTAGTGGTATTGCTAGGTCAAAGGGTTTTATAGCCCTTTTGGTATAGTTCTAAATTGTTCTACAGAATGGTTGAGTCAATTCACAACTCCACCAATAATGCGTTAATATCTTTTTTTCCCATATCCTTTCCAACATTGGTCATTTTTCCTTTCTCCTATTAGAGAATCTAACAGTTATGAGATAGTACCTCAGAATTATTTTAATTTACATTTCTCCAATCAATAGTGAGAGCATGTTTTATTCATATGGCTATAGATAGCTTTGATTACTTCATCTGAAAGCTATTCATATCTTTTAAAAATTTGTCAATGGGGAACGGCTCTTATTTTTATAAATTTGACTCAGTTCTCAACATGTTAGAGAGATGAAGCTTTTATCAGAGACACTTTAAAAAATATTTTACAGTTACTTTTGCTAACTATATTTCCTTCCTTTCTATTTCCCAACCCCACTCCCATTTATTCTTTTCTCTCTCCTTTCACCCTGCCCCTCCTCAAAAATATTTTGCTTCTGACTTCCCTCTCTCTTAATCTGCTTTCTCTTCTACCACTACCACCCCATTCTCTTATCCTCTCCCCCTCCTATTGTCTTCTTGGGTAAGATAGATTTCTATACCCAGTTAGCTTCCCTTATCTTCCCCCTCTTCATCTCCACTATAAAAGTTTTCTCTTGCTTCTTTTATTTCCTCCGTTCTACCTCTCCCTTTTCCTTTCTCCCATGACATTATCCTCACTTCTTAATTTTATTTTTTTATATCATCCCTTCATATTCAACTCATACCCATGCCCTAATAATGAGAAATTTCTTATGAATTACCAGTTCCATCTTCTCATATAGGAATTTAAGCAATTAAATTATTAAGACCCTTATGATTTCCCTTTCTTGTTTCCCTTTTTATGATTCTCTTAAGTCTTGTATTTGAAAACTAAATTTTCTATTAAGCTCTGGTCTTTTCATCAGGAATGCTTGAAAATCTTCTATTTTATTAAATATCCATTTTTTCCACTGAATGATTATACTCAGTTTTGCTGGATAGGTGATTCTTGACTGCAATCCTAGCTCCTTTTCCTTCCAGAATATCATATTCCAAGATCTCTGATGCTTTAATGTAGAAGTTACTAAATCTTGTGTTATGCTGATTGTGGTTCCACAATACTTGAACTGTTTCTTTCTGGCTACTTGCAATATTTTCTCCTTGACCTGGGAATTCTTGAATTTGACCATAATATTCCTGAGAGTTTTCACTTTAGGATGTCTTTCAGATAATGATTGTTGGATTCTTTTTATTTCTATTTTACCCTCTTATTCTAGAATATCAGAGCAGTTTTCCTTGATAATTTCTTGACAGATGTTTTCTATGCTTTTTTTTAAGTGCTTAAACAACTCAGCAAGTAACAGAGTCCAAGTTGGAACCCAGAGTACTCTGTTCCTTATTTCCTCCATGTCTCACAGTCAGGGCTAGTTCTTGTTTATTCAATATCCTTAACTATCTCTTAAACCTGAAAACCAGGCTAAAAGTCTCCCAAAGAATGAAATTGGTAATGATTTCATTTATAAAAAGGCCAAAAAATGCAGCTTATATTTTGAAATCATACTCGACACATAGAACCAATAGTATAGCATTCCTGTTGTGAGTTGTGTTATCCTGCTTCATACATTAGTTTTATTTGTTGATTAGTTAAATAGTTGAATATTCAGTTGAATAGTTAGCGATTCCACTGAAGCCAGACTGTATCTGCAAGGAATGCCAAAGAGATTTTTTTTTTTATTTCTTGTTCTTTTCAGTTTTTTTTTCCCCTTTTTCTTCAGTCTACTTCCACAACTTGAAATAACAAACAAACCTCAGGGACCAACAATATTTTAATGAAGTGTTTTAAAATCTGTATTTCACCATAATTTTAAAAACACAGGATAGGAGTTGTAGGAAAAAAGAAGACATTGATCTCTTCAGCTTTTAAAGCTGGAAGGGACCTTAGAAATCATTCTTCCTGTAAAGAAAGAGACCAAGAATAATTTCTTCTATCTTAACAGCATAGACTTTTAAGAAGGGTGCTTTAAGGGTTAAGAGCTAAACATAATGCCTATCTCATAGTAAGAGCTTAATTAATGCTTGTTGACTTAGCTTGGCTTGTTGAGTCTTTGGAAAAGGAGAACACTGTTTTTTCTCCCATTTGTTTTCTCTACCTCCCCTGATCCTACTTCCTTCTCAGTTTCACTTCCACTTTTACACTGACTTACTGCCTCTCCAGCCAATTTGTCTAGAGAAAGCAAGCATTTCTGCGTAGATAAAGTGTTTGACTTGTTGATACAAGGCTTCCTTTGAATACTTATATGTCCTTTTATTACATACACTATGGCTATTTTCATTCCCATTCATTCATGCATGAATTTTCTTTATTCATTTATGTGAGAAATAATAATCTTATCAAGAATTCCACCTGGCCATGAGTGAATTTAGATAAAAAGAATTTCATTTCATGTCATTTCAGACAGGCGACTTGGCCTTTAACCCCTTGTGTCCCCTAGTAGATGCAGCCCCTTCTTAAAGCAATTACAAAAGACCTTTTATAAGTCATCCAGATTCAAATTTCTCTCCTGAACCCCATTGGTCAGGTCAGGGTTCACAGCCTATCTGAAAACATCTAATCCTCACTCTCAATTACATCTCTCATTTCCACATTTCTATTCTCCCCCTTTTCCATCCTCATTTTTCTTTATACTTTATTTAGTTTGTCTGCATCATCCCTAGCATGAGAAAGGAATTTTCTCAATTGCTAAGATAATTGACATAAACTATGAGTTAAAGATATTCCGGGACATCCATGAGAAAGAGTCCCATTATCTAAGACAGTGTCTAGGTTAATAGACCTCATCCTTTATGAATCATACCTGGTCCAACAGTTTTTTGATACACAAGAAAAAGGCCTTCTCAGATCAAAGAAAAGGACTCTGCTTTTAGATATGTTATCATCCCCCACTACCCCCTCTCATAAGCAGTTTGGTCTCATATTAGTCACCAGTATGACTTCAAATCATGTTTCATATAATTTCTGTGGAAACAAAATTCAATCATCCCTTGCAATTTGTACAACTTATAGCATTACTTTGGCAATTAATATGTTATTTTAGCTTTCTGCCTCCACACTATTCCCCTAACTTCCCTCATATTCACAGGTCACATCCCTAAAGGTTGCCTGATATTTTAAGTCCTCAGAGTACCTTTGCACTATAGATGGCTAATCCTAAAGCTATAAATCATAAACCTATATTTATTACGTTTCCAATTAACAATTTAGTAATAGAAACAATTAGCTCTTAGAAAAGGTATTTACTATAAATATTTTTGTACATGTGGGTCCCTTTCCCATTTTTATAATCTCTTGGGGATACAGTCCTAGTAGTGATATTTCTGGGTCAAAGGGTATGCACATTTTTGTAGCCCTTTGGGCATAGTTCCAAACCATTCTCCAGAA
>CM053774.1:58894955-58965595 GCA_028658325.1 Potorous gilbertii | reverse complement strand
TAAAATCTTAATTTTAAGGAAGTGATTGTAGAACATTTATAAATAAATAAAATAAATAAATAAATAAATAAATAAAAAGAACAAAAAAAAAAAAGAAAAGGTATTTACTAAAAATGTAATAGTAAAAATAGTAGCTACAAAGTATCACTTCCCCAATAAATCTCCCACAAATTCACACACCATTCAAGGAAGTATTATGGTAAGATACATACACAAGGGATAACTATGTGGCAAAGACAACTCACAACTCCTGGTACTTTAGGTGTAGAAGTACTTTCTTTCTTCCTATGGTTCTTATATGGCTCACCTTAGGTACAATATCTCTACAGGGCTCAGAACTCAGATAAACTGCTGGTGCTTATGTGTCTCCCTACTCATCTCTTTTCTCTACTGCCAGTGGTCCCATTCCTTCAAGCTGATTCCTCAAGCAGCTTCCTCACTTGAATGACTCTCTTTCTGTACCTACATCTATCTGGAATGTCCCTGCATTTCCTCAGATGTGTTTTAAAGTTTCTATATCTATATCTATCAGAAACGTATCTCTGCTTCTTTGTGCAGAGACCCTCAAACTCTCAAACTTACGAATTGCAAGATTCTTATCATCCTCTCTGATGCTCAACTTTGCTTGCTCCTCATAGAGCAAGATACCTCCATCACCTCCTGCTTCAAGTTCAGGTTTAGTTTAGGCTTGAGTTGAGGTACAACCTTAAATTAGACTCAATTTTGTAATTCTTCAGCAATAGCAGAGACCCTCAGCCAGTCTTTACGCTGAATTTCACTACCACCTAGGCAAGAGATGAGAAAACAACTAAAACAACTATGGGGGGAGGGGAGCTGTTGCTTTCTACATCTCTTCTTGTTGCACACATGATTGATTCACCTTGGTGACACTTAAAGAAAATTTCATCCTAACTTTCAGTGAATTCCCAGTATATTCCCAAATATTTATCTCTATTGGCAAGGCCATAACCAGGCAATGGTCATTTGCTCCACAGTGCCAGTCAGCTCTTAGGATTTAGGTTTCTATGTTGACAAGCAGATTAGGGAAAATAACCAGGCAATCTAATGCCCTGCAGGTAAATCCATTGTATCTTCTGGCCATTCAGATGTTTTTCTGGTCTTTTCATGTAGAAATGAGCTGCTCAGTGTTTCTCAGCGTTTACTAGATAGATGCCCCTCCCAACAAATTAACACCACCCTGGAACAAAAACCAGAGCAGAAACAAAGAGGTCGACCTAGATTTAGCATGAATTTCAATACCCTCAATAAATTGCTTAATAACCTGTATCTCTCAAATTAGGAATGATAGTGTTACTCTTGAACCTAAACTGTTACGTGGAAAAATCATCAAAATTCTAAAATATTCTGTAAAAGATTAAAAGTATAATTGTATCATCACTACATTAGTCCCTTTATGTTACTTTTTTGTTGTTGCTTTTTGCCCTATACTACTTTTGATGGAAAAAAAAAATTAAACTTAGCAAATGCTTCTTATAACTTAGGTAACTGTCATCAGCCTAGATAGGTTGCTTAAAAAAGCATTTTAAAATTTAGGAGGTTAGCAATAAAAATGTTTTTAAAAATAACAATCTGGCTAAGAATTGGGATTTAAAGGGATGCATATTAATTGGGGGAATTAATTGAGAAATAAACTGTGGTATATGATCATGATGAAAAATTACAGTGTTATAAGAAATGACAAGCAGGAAGATTTCAGAAAAACTGAGATAGATTTACAAGAACAGATGCAAAATGAAGTGAACAGAACCAGAATGTTGTATACAATAACAGTAAATGAAGAACTGTGAATGACTTAGCTATTCTCAGCAATAGAATAATCCAAGATAATCCCAAAGGACTAATGATGAAGCACATTATCAGTCTGCAGAGAAAGAACTGATATTGTTTGAATATATAATGAAGCTTGCTATTTTTCATTTTTTTTATTCCTTTTCTTTTATTCAAGTCTTCTTGTACAAAATGATTAATATGGAACTGTTTTACATGATTGCATGTATATAACTTATATCTGATAGCTTACTGTCTCAGGGAAGGGGAATGGGAATGAAGGAAGGATAGAATTTTTAATTCAAACCAAAAAAAAGCAAATGTTAAAAAATTGTTTTAATTTGTAATTGGGGAAAAATAAAACATATACGTAATTTTTTATAATAACCACAACCTTAAAACAAGTGTTGTTCTAATAAATCTGTGTGAAGTTTGAAAACTTCCAGGGCCATTGAGAAGAATTCAAGTGTTAAAGCTAAACATGCATGTACTCTATCTAGACTCAAGAGTGGAAAGATGCCTGTGAGTAAAAAGAAGACCTGCTTTCAACCTACTTTCCATCAGGAATATGGATTCATTCAACATTTGTCAAATATATATTATGTACAATGCACTGTGCTGGGCCCCAGTGGAAGTAACAATAATAAATAGAACACATAAGCACATCCCGAAAGAACTCACTGCTATATTAGGAACATGATAATCGAGGGAGAAAGAACAAAGTCTTTCTCTGAAGGGAGGAACAATTATTTCCACTTAAAGGAGTTGGGGGTGGAGTGGGGCGGGTTATTGGGAAGGAAATACAGTCTGAACTGAGCCTTGACAGCTGGGTAAGATTTCATTTGATGGAAATGAACAGACAGGCATAGGATTACAACTGAAGGAAGACAGGAAAGACAGGCCAAAGTAGACAGGAGCAAAAGCCCAGGCCTGTAGTTTCATTAGAGATTTATTCATATATGCTGTAAAATTAGTTGCTTCCATCTATGTTTAAATAGAGAATCACTCTCTTTATGAATTTCAGTTTGTTGTGTTTTTTAATGTAAATACTTGCAACCTAGCATTTTTCTGTACATCAGCCACCCTATGTTGACTATAGGTGAAAAGATTACTGGAAGCTAAAACTAATTTGTGTTGCAACTGTCTTGGCTCTAGATAATTACAGTGATTTACGCAGCATCTTAAGTATACTTGGTCGCACTTTATAAGACAGATATTACAGGATAGGAGGCAAGCAAATGCAGGATGTTATCAATAACATCTTTCTGTCATTATTCAGCTATATCCTCATCCTTGAGATCTGAATAAGAGTATTAGGCATGGTGTTTATTTTCTAAATGAAACTTACATGGAAACAAAGAAATAATAAAGTATATTTCAATGCCTAAAAAAAGAGTTTATGTTCTCACAGAAAATAAAATTGCAGTATATGTACTGAGACCAGAGAACAGATGGTTAAGAAAAGATTTTTGAAACAGGTAAAGAGAGTTTTATTTATGCCCTGAGGAAGTCAAAGACAGAAAGAAAGATCCCTTAATTTTGATTACATTAAATTAAAAAGATTTTGCACAAACAAAGTCAATGCAACCAAGATTAGAAGGGAAGTAGAAACCTGAGAAACAAATTTTACAGTCAGTGTCTCTGACAAAGTCCTCATTTCTCAAATGTATAGAGAACTGAGTCAAATTTATAAGAATATGAGTTATTCCTCAATTGATAAATGGTCAAAGGATATAAAAAGGCAGTTTTCAGATGAAAAAATTAAAGCCATCTATAGTCATATGAAAAAATACTCTCAATCACTATCGATTAGAGAAATGCAAATCAAAACAACTCTGAAGTATTACATCATACCTATCAGGTTTGCTAATACAACAAAAGCAGAAAATGATAAATGTTGGAGAAGATATGGAAAAATTGAAACACTAACGTGTTATTGATGGAGTTGTGAACTGATCCAACCATTCTGGAGAACAATTTGGAACTATGCACAAAGAGCTGTAAAACTGTGCTTACCCTTTGATCCAGCAATACTATTACTAGGTCTGTATCCCAAAGAGAGCTTAAAAAAGGGAAAAAGACCCACATGTATAAAAATATTTATAACAGTTCTTTCTGTGGTGGCAAAGAACTGGAAATTGAGGCCATTTTGTGTTTACATTAAAAAACACAACTGGGGAATGGCTGAACAAGTTATATTATATGAGTAATGGAATACTTTTATTCCATAAGAAATGATGAAGAAGTGGACTTCAGTAAAACCTGGAGAGATTTACATGAACTGAGGTGGAGAGAAGTGAGTGAGTAAAATCAGAAAAACATTGTACACTTTAACAGCAGTATTGTGCAAGGATCAATTTTGATATATTTAGCACTTCTCAGCAATACAAGGATCAACAAGGACTACTCCAAAAGATTCATAATGGAAAAAATGCTATCTACATCCAGAGAAAGAACTATGGAGCCTGAATGCAGACAAAAGCAGATTATTTTTTCTTTTTTTCTTTCTGGTGATTTTTCCCTCTTGTTCTGATTCTTTTTTCACAACATGACTAATGTGAAAATACGTTTGATATGATTATACATGTATAGACTATATCAAATTGCATAACATCTTGGGAAAGGAGGAGGAGAAAGAGGCGAGAAAATTTAGAACTCAAAATCTTCTAAATGTAAATGTTGAAAACTAAATGTAAATAAATTTTTTTTAAAAAAAGGCTCTTTTACACCAAAATATTTGTAGCATCATATTTTGGTATAACAAAGTACTAGAAACAAAATATATACCCATTAATTTGGAAACAGTCAAATTGGTGTGTGTGTCTATGAATATATGTATCTAGATGTATATATGTGTGTATATATGTATATAATATACATAATATGCGTTTACATACGTGTGTAAATGTGTTTATATGTATGAATATATGTGTGTATATGTGTGTGTAAATATATATATATATGTATATATACATATAGTGACAACCCTAACTTCCAACACTTGAAGGCCAGGTGAGTTACATTTCACCATTCCCTAAGGGTTCTCTCATACTTTTATGGGAATTGGTTTTGAGGGGATTGCCTAACCTTTCTGCCATTCATTTCATTTCCCTCCAATCCTATTTCCATAATTTTAGGGGACTCCAGCACCCCAATTCCATTTAATTACTAAGTCAGCAGTAAGAATAAATATGCAAACATCCCCCCAATCACTTTGAGGTATAATCATCCCTGTACCCAGTCAATTTGTAGAGAAAGGAGGGGGATTATGTTCACAGTTTAGCTCAGTTCCTATGTAGCACAGTCCCAAAGCTTAATCTTGGGATAGAATCCCAGACATGTTGGCTTGTCAGGTCTTCCCTGCTAGGCTGGTAGCAATATCTAGCCTGGAATCCTGCCTCCAAGGTCATCATGGCTTTATTCCAGGTCCAGGAATACTTCCTGTACCTAGAACTGGAAAGGACAAATGAAATTGATCAGAATAAAACCCCAGGACTGTTTCTCAAGGCCACAGGACCTAAAAGGAGAGCAGAAGAAGGTGGTCTTTCCCTTAACAAGCTTAGTTCATGGTGCCTATGCTGGACAGGAACACTGACCTTCACCTTTTTTGGGTGCAGCTGGAAAAAGAGAGAGAGATAGACTGCCCTAGTCTGGTTACGTTAAAGATGTAGCCATGGAGTCTGTTCCCATCCATGTGTCAGAGGAATAGCCAAATGCCTTCTCTCAGAAGCAGGAGTCTGGCATCTGTTACCCAGGTACCTCCATGTATGGTGATCCAGGCACATGAAGCATGTTTCTGTATCTCTATTACAGACAAATGCAATGGAATAATATTGTGCTATAAGAAACAGTGAATATGAGAAGTATAGAGAATCCTAGGAAGAGATATGTGACCTGATACAAAGTGAAGTAGGCAGAACAAAGAAAACAATAGAGGTGATGACTGCAAAAATATAAGTAGGGAAAGAAGAAGCAGAAAGATTAGGAATCAAAAACTATGTAAAAAGATGACCAAGTTTAGTTCCAATAAAGAATTAAAAGAGTATTCCTCTCTCTTTTGAAGATGTGCTGAATACTGACTCAGTTAATAGGTTGGTTACTTTTGTTGAAAAGCCTTTTTTTCTCTTTATTTATTTCCCCTCTCTGTTGTAAGGAATGGCTCTCTGGGAATGGGAGAAGACAGAAATATTAGGAAATGAAGGTGAGGTAGAAAACAAAAATGATCAATAAACATTTTAGTTTTAAAAAAATAGCTCAATTTCTAAATCACTCTTCCATTGTCACGGTTTTGCCCTCCTACTTATTGAATGATAAAAGTGAAATCTGGGAATATGGAATCTTTCAGATGCATGTAGAAAATGGACGGCTACTATCCAAGGATGGAGAACCTGTAGTCTCAAATTTGCATATTAAAAATATGACAGTACCATATTGGTACATGGTATAGCCACTACACCATGCTGTGTGTTTGTATTTTCAATAGGGTACAGGTTAACAGTCATGTCCCTATAACTTACAAGGGGACAAGAGAAGAAGCCATTTTAGTCAATCAATAAGCATTTATTAAGTACCTACTAGAGCAGCTGGATGGCACAGTGGATGGAGTCAGGAAGTCTGGAATCTGGCAGTCTGGAGTCAGGAAGATTTGGTTCAAATCTGGCCTCAGACACTTACTAGTTATGTGACACTGGGCAAGTCATCTAACCCTTTTTGCCTCAGTTTCCTCATCTGTAAAGTGATCTGGAGAAGAAAATGGCAGACCACTTCAGTTTCTTTGCCAAAAAATCTCCAAATGAAGTCATGAAGAATCAGACGTGATTAAAATGACTGACCAACCACAGGCACCTACTACATTCTAGGAACTGCATTAAGCACCAGGGATACAAAAAAGAGGAAAAAGACAGTTTCAACCTTGAGCAAGCCTCATCTTGCTTTAACTATAGAGTGTTTAATGGGTGAGTGAAAAACAAAAACCCTTAAGAAAACAGACTTCCAAATATGCTTAATTTTCAATCATGTCTATAGATTAACTGAGATCACATTTATAAAGCACTTAGCACAATGCCTGACCCATACAAGGTATTATGCAAATGCTTGTTCCCCAGAGAGCACTCATTTTTTAGCTAAATCTAAGTTTTCTTCATCCCAAATTTGCTTCTTATAATGCTCCTTTATTGGCCTTCCTCTCCCAGCCAGTATATTCAGGAAGGCAAATAACACATAATATTAATCAGAGCCGAATTTAATTAGGAAGGTAGATCTGTTTGGAGAAAATAGACATATAATGAATTCAAAGCCAATAGAAATCACTACTACTGCTGTTCTCGTTGTTATTATTCATCTAAGCTATTGCTTTCCTCCACTGGCTTGGGTTTCAGAGCTGTAACAATACTATACTACTTCTGTCAAAAACTTGACTTGCAAGTGAAATGGAATTGGGGCCATGGCGAAAGAATCATTTTCTTGTCTCAGTATGATTTTTGCTTATTGACTGAAAAATGGCAATTAAATGAGGTAACTAATCAGTGGCAGATAAGCTCCCATTCAAAAGGGGATCTGAAGTTTAAATTAATAGTCATCATCAAGATATTTAATGGGGAATGTTTGTCTTTCTGAAAGTCACAAAATTTGAAAAAAGAAAAAAAGCAAGGGACTTTTTTCCTGTTATTTCATAATTTCAGTTGACTATTTAAATCCAGAAATCACTAGGTGGTATAGTGGCTAGACTGCTGGACCTAGAAACAGGAAAACTTATATTCAAATCTTTCCTCAAACACTTCATAGATAACCCTAAGCAAATCATTTTACCATTACCTGCCTCAGTTTCCCTATCTGTAAAATGGGGGTAGTACTAGCACCTCCCATCCAGAGAGGGAACATTCGTAAAGTACATAATGTAAATTAACATTTGTAAAGCATGTCTTAAAAGACTATGTAAAATATCAGCTATTATTATAATGCATGGAGTTCCATAATAATCAGCTTGAGTGTAGTGGCAAGTGTTCTGGAGTTGGAGTCAGAGAAGCTGGGTTAAAATCCCAGCTCTGCTACTCACTACTTGTCCCACCTCGAACACATTACGTAACTCCTTTAAGTCTCAGTTTATTCATCTATAAAATGAGAGGGCTGGACTCGATGGCCTCTTAGGCTGCTTCTAAATCTAAGATTGTGTGATCATCTCAATTGTTGACAGATTTACTAAGTCTTTCAGACTTTAAGTCTTAGACTTAGATATACTAAATGTCCCTTCTGTACATTGAAAGAAATAATAAAAATAATAGAAATTAGGGAATATGACCTGTGTGGCAAAATGCCAGACTCATTGCTTCCTCTCTTTACTGCCACCTATAAAAGACTTGGGGTCATTTCTAGGGTTACCCTTAAAACGAGGTCCTTCCCTTACTGATTGCCTCTGCCCACTTTGAGATCAATGGTCTTAAAAACTTTTACACATAGATGCAAAAGATCTGGGTCCACTTTAGGGAATCTCTCACTCTCTTAATTTTTCTTACCTCTATCTAGGCACCAAGACCAACCCACTCTCAATCTGTGGTCATCCTCTTCCACCTTAACTACCCATAAAGTCTGTAGTCTCTTACTAGTTCCATCTAACTTCTTCCTCTAGTCCAAAGTGGATCTTTCTCTAAAATCTCCTAGCTACCAGGTAGATAGTGTCTTCTCTAACATAGTAATAATAGTAACCACTCACACAGCACTTTAAGTTACAAAATAATAAAACATTATCTCATTTGATAGGTCTCCTATTGCATCCAGGGCCATTGCTAGTCATCCTGACATGTCTTGCTAATCCAACCATGCTAGAGGAGAGAATGGGTCTGATGACAACACAGCCCTGCCTCACTTAAATCTAATTCACACGCAAGTCAAGACATCACCCTCCAGACATCATTGGTCCTCTTCCAATGAAGAACAAATAATCTCCTTTGATTCTCACAACCTTACATGAGGCGGGTGCTATTATAATATTCATTCATTTTACAGATGAGGAAACTGAAGCTGTGAAAGATTAAGGGATTTGCCCAGAGTCACAAGGCTTGTAAGTATCTGAGGCAGAATTCAATCTTGGATCTTACTGACTCCAAGTCTAAAACACTATCACATTGCATGACCTACTTGCCTCTGATTCTCAGCTTGGTTAGAGCAGAATCCCACATCCAGTTCCCTTACATCTCTAAGAAACTAGCCTCTTTTGGTTCACAGCTTCTTTGACATTCATTTATCTTTCCCTCCCCATACTCATTGTCTTCCTCCTCCCAACCAGACACCTGCATCTGATGTTCATTGTTCCACTTTTAAACTAAGTCACCGTATCTGTCTGGTTGCTAAAAGGAAAACACAGTCATACCAACTCTGGCCTTAGCCTGAGTTTCTGGTTTCTCTTAAAAGGCAGACATCTTGGCTTGGGTACACACAGAAGGAGGAAATGATGAATCACTAAAGGAAAGCTCAGCTTTGCTTCCTTCTTTCCTATTTTTACACTATTCAAGGTTAGCCCAAATGCTAACTTTATCTGGGAGTGACTATTTTTAAAATTTTCGGCGTTTTCAGATTTTATCTGGGTTTTGTTTGTTTGGACTTGCCATGGGATATTTGCTCATTGTTTCACAACTTTTTAGTTTGGCTTAGGGAAGCCAGTAGAGTTCATTTTATTGTTAACAACTCTCTTTCTCTTTAAGAACTGCCCTTGGGGCAGCTAGGTGGTACAAGGATAGAGTACCAGCCCTGGAGTCAGGAGGACCTAAGTTCAAATCTGGTCTCAGACACTAACTAGCTATGTGACTGTGGGAAAGTCACTCAACCCCAACTGCCTCAACCAAATATTAAAAAAAAAAAGTCCCTGCTTCCTTCGTTCCTTGGGTTGTACATAATAAAGACAAAATTATATGAAGTAAGATTTGAAAAGAAAATCAAGACAAGTAGTAGAAACACAAAGGACTCACACACAAGCCAGATCTGCCTGCCTTTTCTCTGGTATTTATATCCATTTTCTCCCTGGTCTAAGTCCAAATTGTTCACATGTTGCTGTTAATAGTCCTGACAATGAATAGTGAGGCTCTGAACTTATTCCTCCAGCTCCTTCAAGAAAGATAGCAAGAGAATAGTCAGTGTCTGGTCCAGATCACAGTCCATATGTACGTCCTCATGTTATGGAACTTTCAATCAATAAATACTCAGGATCTACCCCCAGCATTCTGGAAGTCTTCTTCTAAGACAAGGATTAAGACATGATGAAACAAGGGCCAAATCTTTTTTGTCACTTGTTTTCATGTGGCCTGGGAACTAAGAAGGGTTTTTATATTTTAAAATGTAAAAACCATTCTTAGTTCCTAGACTGTAATAGACAGGCAGCAGCTGGATTTGAACCAGGGCCTAAGCTGCAGACCCCTATTCTAAGTCATTTAAGATTATGTGAGTACCAGTACCATATTCTGAATGATTAACCCATATCTTTCTTTTATCATACATCTTTGCTTGATCATTTATGCTGTGTCTTCTGGATGAATCACCAAGGACACTTGCTAAGCCATCACTATGCTTCTAACAGAGATAAACATCCATAAAAGGTTGTATTTACATTCTCATTAAGTACGAATTTGAGGATGGAGAGAGAAGAAGAGGGCTTTTGTCACAAGAACAGAGTCCTTAGCTTCCTTAAGAGGAGAAAGACTGCTGGGAAGGGAGAAAAAGGGAAGTCTATACCCTGAAACTTTTCCTGTTTTGCAGGTTATCTAAGACTAACCTTGTCTTTCTATGTTTATGCAAATGAGATAATGTATAAAATGCTTTGCAAACTTTAAAGCACTATATTAATGCTAAATATTGTTGGTAGGTAAAGATAGAATAATTTCTTTCTCCCATAGCCTCCTGGGATAGTATAAAGAGGGTTTTCTCTATTGTTCCTCAAAAATTAGAATAGAGGTGAAGTGGCAAAAACTAGAATCTTCTAGAAAAGCCTGAGTAGCTATGAATTTTGTGAGTCAGTAGACAAATGTGTGAATATGTATAAAATATGGAGAAAATTATTTTAGGAGCCCCAAATATCACTTTGTATCTTGGAAATGCTTATCAAATAATACTCTAGTGTCTTAAAGAGATCAACACACTTTACACAAAAGAAGCATTTACTTCATTTGTCATCTTTACAATTCCTCATAGGAATAATGAAAAATCATTTCATTGTATTAGCATCATTTTTGTCCTAAGGTTTAATTTGCATGCTAACACAATTATGAAATTAAGATAGCAATTTGGTAAAATGAAGACTGGATTTTCCCCAGTGCCTCTACACCATTTCACATCACAGAAAGTGTCCTAATGTTGAGGCAGATGGAGCAAACAAGATGCAAGATAAGAGATACAAGGTAAAAATGCAGGATGTGACCAGTCAGAAAATGCTCAAAAAGAGTATGCTTTGAAGCCCCCCACTCTGGACTTATCTGTGTGCTTTCACAAAGCACCCCTCAACTACCTGACATTCCACAACAGCTCTTTCCTTCCCCTTTTCTGTTCCCTTTGCTTACCTGTATGCATTTACAAAGATACTCTGGATTACATGACATTCCAGAGCTCTGCTTTCCCCTTTCCTCCCATTCTCCCAGGTATTTTTTCTTATGGAGTTCATCGATGACTTGTTCAATTTCTTTTTCTAAGATATGATGCTTTAAGTATTTCCTCTTCTGTCAAATTAAACAATTTAGATCTTCATAAAAATTCAGCCATTTCACTTAGGCTGTTAGATTTATTAGCATAAGATTAAGCAAAATAACTGTTAGTAATTGCTTTAATTTCCTCTTCATTGGTGGGGCATTCATCCTTTTCATTTTGTGATACTGATAATTTGTTTTTCTTCTTTCTTTTTTTAAAATCAAATTAACCAATGGCTTATTTATTTTATTGGACTCTTTTTCATAAAACCAATTCCTAATTTTACATATTAATTTGATAGGTTTCTTATTTTCAGTTTTGTCAATCTTTCCTTTGGTTTTCAGGATTTCCAATTTAGTATTTTATTGGGGATTTTTAAATTTGTTCTTTTTCTAGTTTTGTTAGTTGCACACCCAGTTCATTGATCTGCTCTTTTTTTATCTTATTGATGTATTTAGAGAAATAAATTTTCCCCTGCTTACTGCTTTGACTGCATCTTATAAATATTGATATGTTGTCTCATTATTGTCATTCATTTTAATAAAACTATCAAGAGTTTCTATGTTGTTTTACCCATATGTTGCTTAGGCTGTAATTATTTAGTTTCAAATTAATTTTTAATTTGTTTCCACAGTCCTGTACTGAATGTGATTTTTATTCATTATGAACTGAAAAGGATATATTTAATATTTCTCCTTTTCTGCATTTGGTTGTAAGATTTAAAGCCCTAATTAATGGTCATTTTTTTGTGTAAATGCCATGTCAATATAAATGCCATGTCCGGTGAGAAAACAATATATTTCTTTCTATTCCTATTCAATTTTCTCTAAAGGTCTACTATAGCTAACTTTTCTAAAATTCTATTCGTCTCCTTAACTTCTTTCTTGCTTATTCTTTCTGCTAGATTTATCTAGTTCTGAGAGGGGGAAGTTTAGTTTTACTGTCTATTTCCTCCTATAAGTCATTTAATTTTTCCATTAAGAATTTGGATGCATATATATTTTGGTGCATATATATTTAGTACCAATATTACTTCATCATCTATGGTACCTTTTATCAAAATGTAGTTTCTCTGCTTACCTCTTTTGATTAGATCTATTTTTGCTTTTGTTTTATCTGAAATAATGATTACTACCCCTGCATTTTTTTGGTTTAGCTAAAATGTAATAGATTCTTCTCTAACCCTTTACCTTCTCTCTCTCCCTCCCTCTATCTTTTTTTCTCCCTCTCTCTCTCAGTTCCTCCTTTCCTTTCTCCCCCCCCCAACCTCTTTTTCTCTTCTTATAAGTAACATATTGTAGGATTCTGGCTTTTAATCCATTTTTAATCCACGTCTATTTTTAGGGTAAGCTCATCCCATTCACATTCACATTTATGATTACTGTGTATTTCCCTCCACATTAATTTTTCCCCTATTTATCCTAATCTCTCTCTTTCTTCTTTCACCCTGTTCCTCCACAAGAATGTTTTGCTTCTGACCACTGCCTCCTGCAGTCTTCCCTCCCTTTTATCAGTGCCCCACTTCTCTTAACCCCCTCCCCTACTTCTTCCCTATAGGGTAAGATATATTTCTTTACCCAACTAAGTGTGTGTGTTATTCCTTCTTTGAGCCAACTCCAATGACAGTAAAGTTCAAGCATTTTCCACCACCACCATTCATATTTCTTGCACTACAAAGACTCATTTGTGTCTCTTTTATAATAATTTAATCCATTTTATCTCTTCCCCTTCTCTGAGTGCATTCCTCTTTCTCATCCTTTAATTTTATTTTTCTGGATATCATCCCATCATAGTCAACACATATTCATGCCCTCTGTCTATGTATTCCCCTTCTAACTGCCCTAATAATGAGAAGACCTCAGGACTTACAAGTATCATCTTCCCATTATAAGTATCATCTTCCTATGTAGGAATGTAAACAGTTTAACCTTATTGAATTCTTTCTGATTTCCCTTTCCTGTTTACCTTTTTATGCTTCTCTTGAGTATTGTATTTAAAAGTCAAGTTTTCTATTCAGCTCTAATCTTTTCATCAGAAATGCTTGAAAATCCTCTATTTCATTAGACATCCATTTCCCCCCTGAAATATTATACTCACTTTGGGTGGGTAGGTGATTCTTGGGTATAAATCTAACTATTTTGCCCTCCAGGATATTATATTCCAAGTCCTCTGATCCTTTCATGTAGAAGCTAC
Organism: Potorous gilbertii; assembly: GCA_028658325.1. Classification (NCBI taxonomy): domain Eukaryota; kingdom Metazoa; phylum Chordata; class Mammalia; order Diprotodontia; family Potoroidae; genus Potorous; species Potorous gilbertii. The sequence goes on along the minus strand of CM053774.1, from coordinate 58,951,948 downwards.
TAAATCTTGTGTTATCCTGACTGTGACTCCACAATATTTGTATTGTTTCTTTCTGGTTTCTTGCAATATTTTCTTTTTAACACAGAAGCTCTGGAATTTGGCTATAATATTTCTGTGAGCTTTCATTTTGGGATCTCTTTTGGGAGATGATCAGTGGATTCTTTTCAATTTGTATTTTACTGGCAAATTCTAGAATATCAGAGCAGTTCTCCTTGCTAATTTCTTGAAATATGATGTTTAAACTCTTTTTTAGATCATGGCTTTTAGGCAATCCAATAATTTTTCAATTATCTTTCCTTGATCTATTTTTCAGTTCAGTTGTTTTTCTAATGAGATATTTCACGATTTCTCTGACTTTTTTTATTCTTTTAATTGCTTTTTTCATGGAGTCATTAGCTTCCATTTGCCTAATTTTGCTTTTTTTGCTTTTTATTAATTTTATTTATTTTCAATGTTCCACAGTCACTACCACACAATGTAGATTTTTCCCCCTCCCTCCCCCACTACCTTCCCCCTCTCTCCCTGAGATGGCATACAATTTTATATATATACATTCCTATTAAATACATTTTCACCATAGTCATGCTGTGCAAAAGAATTAAAACAAATGGGAGAAATTATATAACAAACCAAAACGTAATACAAAAGAAAATGATCTGCTACATTCTGTGATTGAATTCCATAGTTCTTTCTCTGGATGTGAAAGGCATTTTGCCTTCCAAGTTTTGCTTTTTAAGGAATTCTTTTTTAGTTAGCTTTTGTACTTCCTTTTTCATTTCGGCCAATTTTGTCTTTTAAAGCAATCTCAAAGTGGATTTTTGTGTCTCTTTTGCCTATTCTGTTCTTAAAGTGTTATTTTCTTCAGTATTTTTGTGGCTCCTTTACCAAGTTGTTGACTTTTTTCATGATTTTCTTGCACCATTCTCATTTCTTTTCCAGTTTTTTCCTCTACCTTTCTTATCTGAATTTTTAAATCCTTTTTGAGCTCTTCTAAGAATTTGGACCTGAGACCAATTCACATTTTTCTTTGAGGCTTTTGATGTAGCTGTTTTGACATTGTTGTCCTCTTCTGACTCGGTGTTTTGATCTTCCCAGTCTCCATAGTAACTTTCTATGGTCAGATTTTTGTTGTTGTTATTTACTCACTTTCCAGCTTACTTTTTTACTTTTAACTTTATGTTAAAATTGGGTTCTTCTCCTAGAGTGGACAGGCACTACTACTCCAAGCATCAGATTTTTTCATGCTGTTGTTTCCAGAATTAGTTGTGAGGGTCTGTAAGTTTCTAGTTCTTCCAACTGCATAATCTAAAGATAGTTATGATCACTTGCTTCCTTGACTATGCTATGCTCTGTGAGTGAGAAAGCACTCTTTACAGCCCTGGAACCATGACCAAGGTCCACAATCCTGCTAAGCTTCCTTCTTGCCCTGCAACTGTGATTCAGAACCAAGTATGGGCAATGCAACAGAGTCAACCAGTTGTCTGACCCCCTTACCATTCATGGGCTGAGAGTTCCAGAAGCCATTGTTGCCATTCAGTCACCTCCAAAGCCTGTATTGGCATGCCAGGATGTGGCCTACACTGGAGGAACCTGTATGCACGCTCCTCTGTCCCCATTGAGACCTTTCCTACTCTGATTTCCTAAGTCATCTTGGGCTATAAAATTGTTTTGCCCTGTTACTTTGCTGGTTGCTGCTCCAGAATTGATTTTGAAGCATTATTTTAATGTTGTTTGCAGGAGAATTTGACATAGGTCAGGCAAGCCCCTGCCTTTACCATCTTAACCTTGTCCCGCATATGAAATGCAACATGAACACTTAGGCAGAAGGAGGGGAGAGAAAATGGGGGAAAGTTGCAGTGGGTTTTTTAGGTGATCTACTCTTTCAAGGGGAGAGGAGGAGATTGACTTTTGAAGAGAAAATATCTACTTCTGAATATACTTTCTGCTTAAAAGCTATGACAACCTCCTTTTACTAAGAAAAAGATTACAGGGCTTATAAAAACTGTGACCAGGCACATGCAGCTGCCAATTCAGATCCAGACATAAAAGAGCTGTGAGGTAAGAGATGGCAACAGCTTCATTTGTTTGTGTTCAGACAGGAGAGGATCCCCCATAAATTTTTTCTGCTAGGCATTATTATTTCAAAAGGTCACAGAGGGATAATAGAAGTCTCCCTCTATAGATGGCAACTTGGTATAGGGGAAACAGAAATTCTTGGGACAGACCCTTGTATTCTAGAACCAATATTGGCCTATTTGCTTAATTCTGGACGTCTTACTCTGGGTCTCAGTTTCTTGTGTGTAAAATAAAGGATGATATTAGATGATTACTAAGGTCCCTTCAGTTATTTGAATGTAAGTTAAGGTGGCACAAATTTGTCAACAGAACACAATGAAAGAAAACAAGATGAATGCAATCAAGTGTTAGTCAAGACACATGGATAATTCTCACTTGAGGGCTAAGCTGACACTTCCTTCATCCCACCAACCTTACAGGGTGGATTGTGGTTCTCACATTATCCACGGGTCCTGGAGAAACTCTCCCTCATCTTCAGAATTCACATTTCTACCAAACTGCCCACCTCCCCTACCTATCAAGACTCACCAACTTAGAGATTTCTTTGACTCCTTTCTCTCCTTTGGCACCCATATCCAAACTCTCATCCAATCTTAACAAAATGTCTCTTAGTTGCTATCCTTCCTTCCCATTTCCATAGGCACCATTGAATAACAACTCCTTTCAACATCTCATACTGATAATCTCCAAGCTGGCCTCCCCATCTACATTCTTTCTCCTCTCTAGTTTACCCTGCACAATACTGAAGATGGATTACTTCTTTATTTTCAGGTTCACCTTACTTTAAAAAAATGAACATCTAGATTTACAAACCAAATAAATTATAGGAAGATGATGCATTATTCTAAAGCAGTTTTACTTTGCAAACTGATTCCCCCACAAAGGCTATAACAAAAAGTCATTCTTCCCAAAAATAGCTAAAAGGTTTATAGATTTAGAGATGAGGTGAAAGTGAATGCAATTACAAGGCTTCAATTCTAATTCAAAGTAAATGCAATTATGTCTCTGGTCAGGAATAATGTCATGTTCTCTTTGGGACTCCTCCTCCCAGAATTCTACGTGAAAACTCAGCAGGTTGTGTCTCTAAGGATTTGGGAGAGAGTCAAGAGGGTATGGTAGGAGAAGAAGAGATGTAGCTTTGGATCTCCCAGTCTACGAGAGGCAATGAGGCACATCCCTTACACCAACCACTGTTGGGTCGCACTTATACTCTCACTGAAGTGCCCTCTTCAGCTCTAGCACTAAATTTCCCAGTTTTGATGGGCAAGCTCTTTTGCTAAACGTTTTGAGGCACACTTGGGCGATGAAGTAATGGCATTGAGAACTCACTGATTCACTATGAGAAATGACAGTATCCCATGCATCAAGGTGTTACACTTCCAATGTTTATCTTACGATTCTGTTGCTAAGCATAGTAGTACAGGAATTAGTTTAAACTAAGGTGCAAGTGTAACATAAATACAGCATAGCTTTAGTTAATAAGATAGAAACTTTTCCTAAATCAGGGGTGGGGATCCTGCAGCCTTAAGGTCACATATGGCCCTCTAGGTCCTCAAGTGCTACCCTTTGAATCCAAACTTCACAGAACAAATCCTAATGATTAATTTATGAATTAATCCTTAATTTAAAAAAAAAATGTTTTTTATGAAGTTTAGATTCAGTCAAAGGGCTACACTTGAGGACCTAGAAGGCCACATGTGGCCCTCCCCACCCCTGTCCTAGATAAATGACTCAAGACTCAAGTGACTCCCATCCAATAAATAGGAGTCTCCCAAGAAGCCACCTTGGTTACTTTTCCTAGGTGCCTAAGACCTGGTGGAATCTCTAGTTCTCTGCAGAGTCACCTTCACCTGAAAGTCACCAAGAACATCTTTGAGGAGCAATAGGAAGTCCATTAGAAATTGTGCTTCCTTATAATCCTCCTTGAAAACATCCTACCTCACTAAAACATGGGCTTACTTGAGTACTCTTAGCTCTGAATGTTGTATTTCAGTTGTTGTATCCAACTTCATGACCCCATCTGTGATTTTCTTGGTGGTTTGACATTTTCTTCTCCAGCTCATTTTATAGGTGAAGTAATTGAGGTAAACATGATTAAGTGACTTTCCCAGGATCACACAACTAGTAAGTGTCTGAGGCCACATTTGAACTCAAGTCTTCCTGACTCCAAATCCAACATTTTATTTAGCCACCCAGCTGCCAAATATTGCATTGCATCAGGGCAAACTCTATCTGGAACATTAACAGAATTTTCACTTTTCTTCTACTTGATTTAATAACACAGAATTAGGAGAAACTGAACTTAGAACATCATTTCTAATGGTTAAAAAGAGATATGAAGAGGAATGGGTGGTAAGAGTGTTTGCTGCTTATGTTCACTTCCTTGTTATTAACCTTGCATTTCTATTTTAAGTAATAATTTTTTACATTAGATGATGTTGCATATGTGTAACTGACTATCCAAGACTTGGAAGTAAAATGGTGGCTTGGGAGTAATAAAGAATTGTCCCAAGCAGGTTCCAGATATCTACTGGTAGTATTCCTTGGCCCTACTTAATAAAACATAAGGATGGAGTCATTTTTATTGTTCAGATCTGCTATATCATTGGTGCAGGAAATGTCTCGTATGTATTAAAGTTTGCAATTTAAAATTTTGTGCTTGTTGAACATTACATTGATAATTGTTTGTAGATCACTAGACCGGATCCAGAAGGACCTGTGCTCAAATCCTATTTCTGTCACTTACCAGCTGGGATGTCCCAAGCAAGTCACCTCTCTCAGACTGTTTTCTCATATGTAAAGTGGAAATAATAATCTATCTTCCAAGACTGCTGTGAAGACTAAATTAAATAATGCATATGAGATAAAGTGCTTCACAAACCTTAAAATATTAGCTATGAAAAAGTTAGCTGTGACTTTTTTTCTCATTGACATTTGGTTACAAGAACAAAAAACTGAACCTGTTAGTTTGCTCCCTCCACTATGTATCTGCTGCCCTCTGAGGAGCTAGATGCCCCTCCCTGGGGCATCACCACTTCTCAACTCACCATTATGCTGCTAATTCAAGTCTTGATTGATACCACCTCCCCCTTGAAAGGCTGGAGGGTGGAGAACCAAACTTCTCCCAATGCTTTCCTTTATAGAGGAACTATAAACTAGACTCTCTCAGCTCACTCCACTTTTCATCTGCTGCCCTGCCTGGTTTCAACACCATAGCACAAGATGTCCTCAAGTATCTTTCGGGGTACCCCCTCACAGACCTTTCTTCCTTTTGTGTGTTGTCTAATCCTTTAAATTGTAAAGTTCCTAGAGTGCTGGAACCATCTTTCTTTTATTAATTGTATCCCCAGCACTTAAAATAGAGCCTGGCACATCACAGGTGCTTAACAAATATTTATTGAATCAGATTGAATTAGATCTCTGGATTTATATCAGGGATGGTAGTTTCCTGTATCTACTGCAATCCAAAAATCTAATCATGAGACTTCACCATAAATAACAGCTACAGAATTACACCTTCAAGAGACAGATTACATCAAAACTATGTGGAATTTCATAGTTCTCTGAAACTCTGGAGATGAGCTAGTTATCACAGGGAGAATTCAAAGGAAAGATCTTGCAAAACAGACCCTTACTTAGATTTTCCATTTAGATGCTCTTGTTGCCATTAAACAGAAGAGCAATTTGGATGGGACCAACTGCCTTTTATAATCAAGAGATAGGCAGTTATGTCTCATCACCAAGTCCATTAGTGCTAGTAGCTATTTTCAACTCATTCCATATTCCTTTGCCACAGACTAACCAAAATTTTCCAAAATGACCCCTGATTACACAGTCCCCCAGAATATTACCTCACAGAGTGTACACTAATTGCTCAATTGAGGTTTCCATGACAACTGTCTTTGTTCACTATGAGCCAGTCCAAATAACAACTTATGAAGTGGTGAAACATAGTAAGGAAGGAAAACCCAAATCCTAAAAATTAGACACAAAAGTTTAGTTTTTAAAAGCTAGAAACTGCAAAGGATGCATTGTCCACCTCTGTGGTTAAGCTAGAAAGAACTGCCTCTTTTGATCATTCAGATTTATAATTTCACAAGCAACAAGCATCCAAAGTCCTGACATTTACCAGTAACAAAGACAGGTCATTTTATTTTCTTTACTCTGAAATGTCTTTCCTAAATTAAAATCAGAGATAGAAATTTAAATTTTTTCAATGAATTTTTTCTGTATATTTCTGATGGATAAGTAAAAGGCATCTTTCAAAACGTATTTTGAAATAACTCCAGATTTGTACTCTTACCTGTCATTACCTACTTTTTCACTTTCTTCACCCTCTCCACCAACCCATCACCATCCCCACTACCCAGTTCAAATGAAATGCAAACTCTTTGAAGACAAAAACTATTAAGGGTTTTTTGTCTTTGGGTCCCCTGGCTGTGTATGGTGCCTTACACATAGTAGGTGTTCAATAAACAATCATTAAATTTCACTGAGTGAAAAATGCTATGGTCCAATGTTTCATTATTTAATATGTAATTCAATGGTCAAATAAATTGAAACTTAAGACGAGATATTTTTTCTATATTCACTTGAGTGTCAATCATTAGCAGATTCTTAATGGCTATTACTCAACTTTGTTTATTGGATGCTAATGAATTACTCGGATTTGTGTAATGGTTTCAGAAGATTTAATCACTTTTGCACATAGCAGCTTTCTGAGGGCCAACTTAGCTAAGCCAGAGAAGCTTATCACTGGTAGGCTACAGTCTTGGAGACCGATCCTTTAGTCATGGTAGAACATGAACCGAAGAGAAATACAAAATGGCCCTCAATACTACACATCCCCTTTCTGCTTCCAAAGAGACATTGGCATCATGATTGAAAAGGGAACCACGGGCTCTAAGAATCACAGTTTTTTAGACTGTCCATAAACTTTAACTTAGCTGTTAGCACTTTAAATGTGAGATCCCATCTAATGACTATACTAATACATAGGTTAATTAAATCTTATCTATTTTGGTGGTCTCATTATAAATGAAGATAACTGAAACTATATGGAAGTATTGCTCCCAGGGTCTCCTTGGAGGTGAAAATAGTAATAACAAGCTAATACTTGCATAGTGCTTACTATATACCAAACACTGTACAGATATTATCTCAATTGATCCTCACAACAGCACAGGGAGTTAAGTGCTATTATTTTCCCCTTTTTACACACAGGAAAACTGAGACAAATGCGTTAAATCATTTGCCCACAGTCATAAAGCTAGTAAGTGTCAGAGCCTATATTTGGACTCAGTGCTTTTTGACTCCAGGCCCCATGCTCTATTAACTGCACCACCTCACTGGCTCCAAAATTAAGGAATGAAATAAAATAAAACAAATCTACTTTTATCCTGCATCCAAAGGCAAAAAGAAATATCATTCTGAGGGACATATAGTAATCATGAATTGTAGCGTTCATGTTAAGCATTTTTTAAACCATGAAAATAATTACAGCTTATGCACCAAAATCTCCTACTGAAGATGAGAGGTAGAGAAATTCTACCAAGAGTTTGATAAGATGCTCCAAGTTAAAGCAGTACATACTTTAGCAAAGGTGGGAATAGGTAAGGATAATGAGAAGATTAAAATTGATTTTGTATCATTTTCTTGTTGATCATATTTGCAATTAATTGTTTTTGCCCCTTCTTGTAAACTGCTTACTTAAGTCATGGTTCTTGGTCTCTGAACAGTTTTCTTGCCTCAAGGAATTTTGCTAACCTTGAGAAATGTGTGTGAATAGAAAGAGAACTGGGCTTTATATCTTTATCTTTATACCACCATCTTTATCTCTATATCTTTATATCACCAAGCTATCTATCAAAGATGTCAAATTTGCAGTCCAAAAGTCTGGGCCACTATCTCACACCTGGACTCAAACAAAGAGCACTTCTTAGTCTCATGAGAAAAGAAGATGAGTCATTGCTAGCCCAGCAATTTCCAGTCATTTATGTTGTTTGTTCCCTGTGCCTCAGCTTTGTAACCAATCATGATGCCCTTGATTCCATGATGTCATCTACCTTTGTTCTGTCCCACAATTCCCTACATAAGGGGAAGTATACTTTTGCTCAAGGTCTTTGGCATTAATGGAGGCAAGCTATGGGCCCATTTATTGATAGGTAGCATGCCCCTGCTAAGACATGTTATCTTGCACAAAGATCTACCTCAGTTTACCTTTTTGTTAAAATTTCAATCACAACAATAGTGAGGTAACTAGTTGAAATAGTACTGGACTTAGAGTGAGGAAGTTGTTCAGTCATTTTTTAGGAATGGCTGATTCTTCATGACCCCATTTATATTTTTCTTGGCAAAAATATTAGTTTGTCATTTCATTCTCTGGCTCATTTTACAGATGAGAAAAATGAGGTAGAGTTAAGTGACTTGCCTAGGGTCATGCAGCTAGTATGTGTCTGAGGGCAGATATGAATTCATGAAGATGAGTCTTTCTGACTCTAGGTCAGGCACTCTATCCGCTACACAACCCAGCTGCCCCTAAGTTTAATTTCCTCCTACTCTTAATCATTGACCTAGAGTGAGGAAGACAAATTCAAATCTGCCCTTGGACACTTACTAGCTGTACGACTCTGGGCAAGTCGCTTAGCTTCTGTCTGCCTCAGCTTTTTTTCATCTGTAAACTGAAGATAACAATTATACATACCTGTCAAAGTGGTTTTAAGGTTTGGGTGAAACCTTGCATTTCTAAAGCACTTTGTAAATATTAAATCACTGTATAAATGGAAGCTAAATGATAGAAACTATAGATCAGGAATCAGAAATGAGTGAAGTCAAAGATTTTTGGGCTCTGGAGAAGTGTCTTGTGCCATTATTAGCAATAATGATAGCTACTGTTTATGTAACGCTTTAAGGCTTTTAAGATGCTTTTCATAATTATCTGATCTAATCTTCACAGCACCGTAAGAGGGATGTTAATATTATCTCCATTTTACAGAAGACGAAAGTAAGACTGACAGAGTTTAAGTAAGTTGGACAAAGTCACACAGCTACTAAGTGTCTTCCCCAGGCCAGGATCTAATCCATTGTATCACCTGACTACTAAAAATCATGAATTATTTCTTTGAGCAAAGAAGAAAGCACTGGCTATGGTAGGCACCAAGTAATATTAAAATTTTTCATTATTGCTATAGGAGTTATCCATGAAGTAGCTGTCTGCGTAAAGGTATATGACTGATTGGTTAGTACAAAGGTCAAAATTAGTACAAAACTAGATGAAGAAATATGAGAGGAAGAAATGTCTCACGATTAAAATTATTTCATCCTCACTTTTTTCTATTGTCCAAAATATTTATTTTGAAGAACTAAAGGTTCTCAGTAATTTGTTCTCCTCTCCATCAACTGATTACGGTAAAAAAAAAATCCTAAAAAAATATGAATAAACAAAATATCAGAAAGAAATTGCATAGGTTAGTAAAGCCTTTAAAAAAGCCTGGAAGTCCCCACTCTCACTCCCCTTTAGAAAAGAATTGTGGTTTGTGAAAGTAGTATGTTTACACCACTGATGAACTGCAGAGGCAGTCAGAGGCATTTAAGACTTATGAGAATTTCAGGGAGAAAGTATTCACTTTAAAAATCAGCTAATAAGAGAGCTAACTTAATTCTCTTATATAAGGCAGGCCTTTTGATCTAAGATCAAGGCAAGGGCTTCTAGATGACAGAAAGTATAGATGCCCCTTGAAAATCTGGGTGCAAAAATCTGCCATTGGTTTCACTGATAAGTACTTGCAAGAGGTCAAATCAAGTCCAATACCCTTTTCAAGTTTAGCTTAGTAAGTCTTTCCCTGATTTTGTGGAAAAGAGAGCAAAAAGCTTCATGGGATATCTGCAGAACAATGCATCATCGAAGCAAAATTAGAAGGACGCAAACAAATTAAACACTTGTTTTTCTTAAATATTAGTATTAAATACTAGTAGTAAAAGTCCTTTATCATCTCCCTATAATTTAAGGACTCTGTGAGATAAATGATCCATTTTCCTTTCTGAAAGACAAGTTGCATTCCTTCACTAGACAAAGTAGAGGGAGCCTTCTTCAGGCAGCTGTCCAACACATCATTCACATAGGATTTTAGGCCCATAGTAACACTGTCAATGACCACTAACTGCAGGACTATCCTTAGATGCACCTTTGCCCACCAAAACACAGATATTCCTGGTATCCATGAAGATCCAACTCTTTTCTATTTTCTTTCAGTCCATCAAAGATTCTCTCATATTTGGAACTAATTCTTAGATGCAAACCTAGAGAATTCTTTATTGCTCCCATAAGATTTGTTTTCCCTCTTCTCCAAAAGACTCTGTATCCCCTAGTCCTGTGTAGCCCAAGTGTGAGCAAAAAGCTACATGAAAATCTTCATATAAATCATCAATCCTTCCCCCTCCTCAATTCATCTCAACTAATTAGAAACTATAAACCTTGACACCCTGATAGAAGAGTTTCCAGTCTGAAGATGCTGCTATTAGTTTCTTTTAGTAGAAAGAAGTGCTGATTTTGCTACCTGGTGATTTGGGGACTTAGTTATGTGAGCAAGGTCTGGGTTCATGGTTGTCAGTTTAGACTCAGTTTCCTTGACTCATCCCTCCTTTCCTTTGTCACATTTCTCAGCATATTTGTCTCGATGATTATGTCTTCTAAGTAGCTCTGAGTTATAATTTTGTGTCCTCATTTTCACATAAGACAACATGATCCTTGGCCTTGTTGGAATGTGGTAAGGGCACAGTAATGGTGGCTGGAGCCTCAAAGATGTCACTGTTCTCAAACAAACCATATTCAGCCTGCACAGGAGTAGACTTTTCAAAGATACCCCTTTCTTTGCCTCCTGAAGGATTTAACCATTAGGGTATATTCTGAGGATCCTCAGATGCTCCAAAGATATTAGATATCATTCCATTTCATCTATTTGAAGGAATAACTTCTTCTGGAGTTCCAAAGAGATTGCTTGAATCTCTTCCAGTGAATTTCATTATCCTGGAGCTTGGCTTGCCACCATCATTCTCCCACCTGGAACATATCAACAGTAGTTGTGGTTGTGGTGGTGGTTGTGGTGCCTAAATTCAGGTGCTCCTGAAGTTGGAATCAAGCACAAGGCATTTTGAAAGACTGGCACTTTAAAAAATTTTTTATTTAGTATTTCTGCTTCCCCCAATTACATGTAAAAACAATTTTTAACTTTTGCTTTTTTAAATTTTGATTTCCGAATTCTCTCCTCTCCCCTACCTCTTCACTGAAAAAGCAAGCAATTTGATGTAGGTTATACATGTGCAATCAAAATTGGTCATATTGTGAAAGAAAACACACCAAAAAAACAAGAAAAATAAAGCTCTTTAAAAAGTTTGCTTCAGTATACATTCACACTCCAATTAGTCAATCTAATAAGTATGAGGTGGTACCTTAGAGTTATTTTGATTTCTCTAATCAAAAGTATTTTAATTTCCATTTCTCTAATCAATAGTGATTTAAAACATTTTTTCATAAGATTATAGATAGCTTTAATTACTTCATCTGAAAATTGCCTATTCATATCATTTGACCAATTATCATTTGGGGAATGGTTTTTATTTTTTTAAATTTAACTCAGTTCTCTATATATTTGAGAAATGAGACCTTTACCAGAGAAACTTGCTGCAAACAAATTTTTCACATTTATGATTACTAACTATATTTCTTCCCTCCATTCTATTTTTCCCTTGTTTATTCTCAAAAATGTTTTGCTTCTAACCACCAGCTCCTCCAATCCAGCCCCTCCCCCTTTTCTTCTCCCCTTCCTATCCTACAATGATAGATTTCTATACCCAACTGAGTATGTAAGTTACTCCCTTTTTGAGCCAATTCTGAAAAGAATAAGAACCTTAGTTCACATGCTTCCCACACATACACACACCATACCCATCTTCTCTTTCACTGTAAAAGTTCTTTTATACCTTTTTGTGTGCACATTCTACATCTCCCTTTCCCCTTCTCCATGTCCATTTCTCTTTCTCATCACTTAATATTTTAAAATAACTATCCCATCATTTTCAACTCACCTCTGTCCTTCTAGCTTTGTCCACTCCTTCTAACTGCCCTAATAATGAGAAGGTTCCTAGGAGTTACAAGTATCTACAGTGCAGTAAGAAATAAGGATTTCAGAAAAACCTGGAAAAGACTTACATGAAGTGATGCAAAATGAAATGAACAGAACAAGGATACTGTGCAAGTAACAGTAACACTGCGTGATGACCAGTTATGAAGGACTTAGCTCTGCTCAGCAATGCAATGATCCAAAACAGTTACAAAGGACTCATGATAGAAAATGCTGTCTACAACCAGAGAAAGAACTGGCGGACTCTGAATGCAGAGCAAAGCATAACACTTTCACAGTCTTTTTTCAAGCTTTTTTTTCCTTTTATTCTGTTTCTCCTTTCACATGTCTAATATGAAAATAAGTTTTACAGGATTGCTCATATATAACCTATATCAATTGCTTACTATTTTAGGAAGAGGGAAAAGGAGGGAGGGAGAGAGAAAAATTTGGAACTCAAAATTTTGTAAAACTGTTAAAAATTATCCTAACATATAATTGGAAGAAATAAAATACTATTTTTTAAAAAAGAGTTACAAGTGTTTGTAAGCACTTTTCAGGAAACCTGCCTTCAGCAGCTAAGAGGCTAGATTCTCTATAAAATTTCCTAGGCAATTTAAAATCTTATCCTATCTCCTCTACACAGAAGATTGGAGTTCAAGAACAGTTTCTTTGACCTCTCATCTCAGCATTTATAGAAAGAATACTGAAAGGGTTATCTGTTCCTTGGTCAGCCAATCATCAGGAGATAGCCTATCTCCTATGGAGCAGCAAGCATGCTCACATTCCATGAGGAATATTCCCATCCTCATTGACTGCAAACAATGGGCTATGCCCTGTCATTTTATTGTTGTTAGGTACATTTTTATATATACATATATAACAACTTAATAAAATGACAGGGTATACACACACACACACACACACACACACACACACTGCCTCTCCTGGCTAGATAATGAACTCCTCAAGGGCAGGTTCTCTTTCATTTTCTTCTTCCTATCCTTAAGAATTGGCACAATGCCTGACACATAATAAGTACTTAGGAAATGCTTGATTAGGGGAATTCCTTAAATCCATCAGTGATTCTCCTGACCAATTACACTTACTTTATGATGGGGGAAAGGAGAGATAGGAAGTATTCTACTAAAATGTGAGGGGCAGCTAGGTGGCACAATGGGTAGAGTACCTGGCTTGGAGTCAGGAAGATTCCTGAGCTCAAATCTGGCCTGCACATTCTCACTCTACTTTGCATTATAATTGTAAACTACAGACCTGTGTTTACATCTTGGAGGTTTAATAATTAATAATAATTAACACTCATCTTGGCTAGGGTTCCCAGAATCTCTCTGGGAAAAAATTCAGAACCAACAGCCTTCTTGCTTTGCCCCAGAGGCCTGTTGGCACAAATATGTCTGATCCCAACTCCAAGGAAGTTGAAATTACAGAAAACACAAGCTGACTGTCCTAATCTTTATATCACCATATACAGAATTCACAACCTCTTCATGTTTCATGAAATGCTATGACTGTATAATGGGGACAGAGACCCTAACAGTAGGAATATAAAATAACAGTCACAAACTTTGACCTTCCTCTTCCTTATTTAGTTCCTTCTTAGGGCTTATGGGAACTTCAACACAATTTACTTGTCCCAAGAGCTAGCTGGAAGAGATCTGGGAGAAAATGAAAGGAAATCACAACCTGGCTGAGCTGGGAGTGAGAGATGGGGTGGGTGATTCCTACTGGGTGGTATAGGAAGAGAAGTAGGTCTTGATAATTCACAAAATAGAAAGTACAACAACAGCTGACTGAGTGACTTTTTTGTTCATTAACCAGGCACAATGAAACTTTTTTATTTTTTTAACAAAAAGAGTTGAAAGTATCCTAAATGCCCTACCACACACAGATGCAAGTTGAGCTGGACCACACTCCCAAAAGATAAAAGAAAGAAGAGATTGTAGTAGCAGTTCACAGATATAGCTGACAGCAGCTGGAGTCCCCCAGAGAGATAACAGCCTCAGCAACAGATGACAATTCTCAAAGACAGCAGCAACAATTCATCAGAAAAGAGGCAGACAATAGCTTCAGAGGCAGGAAACAACAGAAGAGAATGGAGATTCAGTAGATCAAGTATGACTCTGGAGTGGAGTGGAGTGTCAGGGCAAAGGGGAGCTCTGGATTTATACCAAAGGAGCAGACAAGGAGGAAGAGGAGGAGGAATTATGAGGCATGTTCCCAGCATGACATTGTCACCTTGGAGGGTGATTTTTCTAGAAGGTGCTCCCTTCTCCCCACCATTGTGGAAATCTGTTGGGAATTGTGTATTGAAAGCTGCAAATGATTCTAATTGCTTGATTTTCTCAATTGTTTACATGGCTGTGTTCTCCCATCTAAAATGCTTGACTAATTAATTGATGGTTCCTGACTGGTCTTTTGGTAAAGACTGCTCAAGTTACCTTCATATAACAAGGGTTATGCAAAATACCCCAAATGGAACCTGGTGTTGAGAATGGTTTAAGAGCTGAAAAAGTCATCAGATGTTGGCCATCAAGAAATTCTCCAAATTTAGCTAGACTGGTCCTCATAAATAGGAATCAATCAATCATGAGGCCCAAACATAAAGCTTTTTCTGCTTGATGATATCTACCAGAACTGCGAGAGCCCAGGGTCACTTCCATGCCAAGATGAGCTATCAGAAAGACTCGAGGAAAATGCTTTAATACTTTAGTGATTCTCTGATCTCAGCAATGCAGGGAGTCCCCCTATTGGTGCAGAACAAGACAAGTCAAGTTAGTGTTTCTCAAGTGCCTACTATCCTCAAAGCACTGTGCTGAGTGCTATGATACAAAGAAAGGCAAAAACATAGACCCTTTTCTCAAGAAGCTCAGTATAAGGGGGGAGACTTGTACAGAGTTGTACAAGTATATACAAAATAAATTGTAGATAACCAACAGCAGGAAGACACTAGCATTAAGGGGGATCAGGAAAGTCTTTCTGCAGAAGGTGAAATTTTAGCTGAGCCTTAAATAAAGCCAGTTAGGAGTGAGAAATGAAAGAGAGTTTCATTGATGAGAGACAGTCAATGAAAACGCCCAGAGGTGGGGAACAAAGTGCCTAGTTCAAAGAACAGCAGGGAGCCCAATGTCACTGGCTCACAGAGTCTGTGGAGAGGAGTAAGTTTTAAGAAGACTGGAAAGGCAGAAAGATGTCAGGTTATAAAAAACTTTCAAAGCCAAACAGAGGATTTTAGATTTGATCCTGAAGACAAAAAGGAGCCACTGGAGTTGGTTAAATATGGAGATGACATTGTCAGACCTGTACTTTAGGAAGATCTAGTGAAAGTGAGTGGAATGGGGAGACACTTGAGGCAAGGATGCTAACCAGCAGGCTATTGCAACAGTCAAGGTTGCACTGATAGAGTTAATGGGAAATATGTATATAGACAAGAAAGAGGGAAAAATAGAGACAAATACCTAAACCTAAAACTCTGAATGTTATGTATATGTTGTCATTGTTGTTGAATTGTGTCCACCTCTGCATGACCCCATTTGGGTTTTTCTTGACAGAGTTAATGGAATGGTTTGCCAGGGCCTTCTTCAGCTCACTTTCCCCCTTCTATTAATTTATTTTAAACTTAATACACAATAAGAAAGGAGAAAGAAACATAAACCTAAATACCAAAACTTAAATGCACAATAAGAAAAGAAAAAAAAGCACTGCCATGTGCACAGCAGAATATGAGAGGATTCAAAATATACAGCAATAAATTTCCATTTCCAGAAAGAACAGATAATAAATACTGCATTGCTCTGAGCTATCCATCTTTTCTTTGTTTTCTTGTAAGTTTTCTTTTGTTCTCTATTGTGCACTTTTTACGTTCTTCTTTTTTGCCCTCCTCCTCCACCTCCAACAAGGTTACAATTAAGCACGGATATATACATATATATATATATATATATATATATATATATATATATATATATATACACACACACACATATACATATATATATATATATACACTTACATACACATATGTATACCTAGATACCTATAATCATATTCATATATAAACATATACATTCATATGCATTTACATAAGACCATACCAAACTTGTTTGTCCTCTGTTTCTCTGAGGGTGAATAATGTCTTCCTTTATAGGTCCAAGTCTTTCTATATTTTTCTAAGTCCACTAACTCATCATTTCCTATATAACAGCAATATTTCAACCTTATGCTCTCTAGTTATTTTAAAGTCTAAAACAATATTAATATGACTGACATATAGTGTAGTTTCCCTATTTTTCTCTTTGGATTAAATCTATTTTAGCTTTAACTTTATCTGAGAACATGATTACTACCCCTGGGGTTCTTTCCCTCATAAACTCTACTCCTGATTTACATTTTATGTTTGTTTGTATCTCCTATTTCCTATCCCTCTTGACTCCTCTACTTTACTTCTACCCACTACTTTGCCCTCCAGTTACTTAATATGCTTCAAAATGACATATATTGTTCCCTCTAGCTCATTTTGCAGATGAAGAAACTGAGGCAAATGGGTTAAGCGACTTGCCCAGAGTCATACAGCTAGTAAGTGTCTGAGTCTAGATTTGAACTCATGAAGATGGGTTTTCCTGATTCCAAGCCCAGTGCTATATACATTGCACCACCAAACTACCATCCGTTTTACCTTTCTGGGTTTTTTTTACCTTTCTGTTTTTTTTTATACAGGCCTATATATACTTGTACACATATATGTGTGTGTGTTTAGAAATGTTTCTTGGCCATGTGGTAAACTCATTTAAACTCATAAGTGAATCTACAAATGAATGACAAGTTTCAGAAGACTAACTTGTGTCCAATAAAATAGGGGGAAAAAATAAGAATAATGCTTTCCATTAGCTTCTCAGTACAATAAAGCCCTCAAAATTCCATGAACCATTTTTAGTAGCAGCTGTTACTTTATTCCTTGCCTTTCACCTTATTTTCATATTCTAAGAGCTCTTAGTAGTTTCCTTTTCTCTCCATTCAAATGAAAGACAAAGCAAAAGATGTAATGACAAAAATTAAGATGCAGATAAAAGCTTATTAACACATACCTGAGAGCATGAACCATTTCTTTTCTCTACATTTCTTTAGAATTTCTCTGAGATACCAATTATAGTCTGTCAAACCTGAAGTTCTGAAATGCCTGTAGATCAGATGAATTCTAAAAATGAAACCATTGTCTTCCTACTGTAAAATCATTTCCTAACATTTCTTCTTTCAGGATCTAGGGAGAGTGTGGGAGCTTCCTTTGTTTTACTGATAGATCTTGGAAGTCTTTTCAGTGGAATGTAACTTCAATTACCTGACCCAGAGAAATCTGGGATCTTCAGGTATCCAACACTTTGGTGACTTTGGAAATTAACAAACAGGCAAAGATGCAAAAAGTCATTTGTAGCTGCAGCTACCCAGAATTTGAACCCAGTACTCTGGCTCCAAATCCAGTACTCCAGAAAATGCTGTCTCTTCAAAAACATGACAGCAGTGTTTTCTTCACCACTGTGCTCCTTAAACATCTGATTAATGCACTGTTAAAAATGGTTTTACCATGAATAAGAAAATAACTGTGAAGAATTCTGTTCCAGGTTTTTCTAAAAGCATCCTGCTCACCATTTCTTATAGTACAACAGCTTTCCACTCTCACTCTGGTAAAACAAACTTTTCTTGCTGTCCTTCTAAATTGTCTTGAACTGGAAAATTCTCCCACCTTGTCCTTTTGTCCGATGCTCCAGAATTTGTTTGGATGCCATTATTTGAAGTTGTTTGGAGGAGAATCTGGGAGAGCTCAAGTGAGTCCCTGTCTTTTCTCAAGCATCTTGGCGCTCTCTCTCTCTCTCTCTCTCTCTCTCTCTCTCTCTCGCACACACACACACACACACACACACACACACACACACACACACACACCTTGTTAAGAGAAATCACTCCTCGTTAAATTTCAGTGACTGAGGATAACTCTCAAAATGACTTGGTTGACAATTTAGTCAGTCAATAAGCATTTATTAAGAACTTTCTTTGTGCCAGGTACTGTGTTAAGTGCTGGGAATAAAAGTACTAGCAAAACAGAAGACAGTGCCTGCCTCAAGGAGCTTATGTTCTAATAGGAAAAACCAACAAATAAAAGGAAGTTGGAAATCAGAAAGGGAAGGGAAAGAGAAGATACCTGGTGTGGGGACATAATGGAAAAGTGGAGAGCAACCTGGTGGGATATGAAGACATGACCTCCTTAAATGACAGCTCTGGGAGAAGCCTTCCAAACAGAGAGAGGGGCACCAGAGGCAAAGGATACTGATGAGATGTGAGTTTCAGAACTGAAGTGCTCTTCCAGGATAAAGAATTTCCTGGAGTATGATGGGAAAATCCAGAGACATGCAGCTGAAGGAAAATTTAAAAGGATGATTCATTTGAATTGAACTACTTTCTCTGTTGTGATCTGATGGGTTAATAGACTGGCATAGCTCATTTTTGCCTTTTTTTATCTTTTTCCTCGAGCATTTCTTTAGTAGAGCAGCAATTAATGGCTACTTTTGCAAGAAAGTGTGCATCAGCTGCGTGTGTTTGTCCACATGGCCCAGAGGAGGAATCTGAGAAAGGATTTTACCAGTCCAACTTCACTGAGAGTAGCCAAGGCAGTGGTGGAGTACCATGAATCCTTGCAGAAACACAAAGCAGAAGCATATATGTGAGGAGGATGTTCATGGACAGTGCCATTTCTGTATCCCTGGCTCCCAGTTAGTGTAGGAGAAGGAAATTTCCTAGTCAGTGTGATACCAGAATATAGTAATCTAGAAAAAGAAAATTTTTCTCTGGCAAACGCTAGCCTTTGAGGCTATATTGAGAAGAACCTCAAGCTCTAATCTTCTAAAGAGAAAGAAAATGTATGCCCATATGGACCTCACACATACACAGTTGGAAGAGCAATAAGAGATGTAGGGAAAATGATGTAGGGAAGTAAAAGATTCACAGTTTGCTTGCCACTATTACATTAAATTATTCAGATATTACAGGTCCTATGGTAGGAGGCTGCCATCAACCCCAGTCTTTTTTGCCTTCTACAGGAAATCCAAACCACTGTATATCTCATTGAATATGGAAAGGACTATGTAGAGAACCCTGAAGGAGAGCTACATATTTATCAGCATATTAGGGTGCTGCATAGCTGGCAACTCTAAGTTTAGTTTCCTTCTAAGAGTCCAAACTATAAGGTGACACTGAGCCAGAAGTACTTTATGACCATGTTAAAGACAAAAACAGTGGTTCCTACTAGATAGAGAGGAGAATTGTATTGATTGATTTTTGGTTATTTTAAGTGTTTTGTCTGTTTTTCTGTGAATATGAGTCTTTTGAGTTCAATGCATTTTTTTAAGGGTTAACTGAAAGTTGTTCTATACTTGATATGCATTCATTATGATGGATACTTACATGAAATCTGGGAATCCTATAATCAATATTTAGGGAAACATGGAAAGCTTCTTAGACGTGGAAAAATCCCACAGTAAACTCTATTTGGATTGTTTGGATGGGGGCGGGGCAGGAGATGAGTCAAAGACAATGTAACATTTTAAGGGAGGATCCCAACATCAGATTCAGTCTTTGTAAATCCAGAGTTCTGGCTCATGGGTTACAATTTCCTTAAATGTTGATTAATGTTTTCCTTTTTGTAAGTCAAATTAACCAATGGCTTTTCTATCTTAATGGATTTCTTTCTTCATAAATCCATATATATTTCCTATCACTACTTTAATACTGAAAAAGGTCTCATGAGTTACAAATAGCATCCTTCCATGTAGGAATGTAAACAGTTCAACTTTAATGAGTTCCTTAAGGCTTCTCTTTCCTGTTTACCTTTTCATGTTTCTCTTGATTCTTGTATTTAAAAGTCAAATTTTCTATTTAGCTCTGGTCTTTTCAACAAGAATGTTTGGAGGTCCTCTATTTCATGGAAATTCCATTTTTTCCCTGTATTATACTCAGTTTTGCTGGGTAGGTGATTTTTGGTTTTAATCCTATCTTCTTTGACCTCTGGAATATCACATTCCAAGCCCTAAGATACCTTAGTGTAGAAGCTGCTAAATTCTGTGTTATCCTAATTGTATTTCCACAATACTTGAATTGTTTCTTTCTGACTGCTTGTAATATTTTCTCCTTGACCTGGAAACTCTGGAATTTGGCTACCATATTCCTAGGAGTTTTTATTTGGGGATATCTTTCAGGGGATGATCGGTGAATTCTTTCCATTTCTAATTTACCCTCTGGTTCTAGAATATCAAGGCAGTTTTCCTTGATAATTTCTTGGAAGATGATGTGTAAATCAGTTATTTTTCCAATGAGATATTTCATATTGTCTTCTATTTTTTCATTATTTTGGTTTTGTTTTGTACTTTCTTGGTTTCTTACAAAGTCATTAGCTTCCATCTGCTCCATTCTAATTTTTTAAAGAACTATTTTCTTCAGTGAGCTTTTGAATCTTTTTTTCCATTTGACCAATTCTGCCTTTTAAAGCATTATTCTCCTCATTGACTTTTTGGACCTCTTCTTTTGCCATTTGGGTTAGTCTAGTCTTAAAGGTGTTATTTTTTTCAGCATTTGGGGGGGGGGGTCTTCTTTTAGCAAGCTGTTGACTCGTTTTTCATGACTTTCTTGCTGTGCTCTCATTTCTCTTCCTAATTTTTCCTCTGTCTCTCTTATTTGATTTTCAAAATCCTTTTTGAACTCTTCCATGGCCTGAGACCATTGTGTATTTTTTTGGAGGCTTTGGATGTAGAAGCCTTGACCTTGCTATCTTCCTCTAATTGTGTGCTTTGCTCTTCCTCATCAAAAATGATGGAAGAAAATAACTTTTAACCAAGAAAGTAACCTTCTATAGTCTTATTTTTTTTCCATTTTGGGACATTTTCCCAGCCAGTTACTTGACTTTTGAGACCTTTGTCAAGTGGAGGGTATACTACCCTAGGCTTCAGAGGCTTTATGCAATTGTTCTCTGAGATATCTCTAAGGACCTATAAGTTCTCAGTTCCTCCAAGGTGATACAATCAAGGGGGAGGAATTTACTCCTCTCCTGGTCTGCACTCTGGTCTGTGAGCAACCAAAAGCATTCTTTTCTGTTCTGGAAGTGAGAGTAGGATTCCCTGTCCACAGCTGCCACCAGCTCCATCACACCAGAGCTCCTCCTTACCCCAGGACCACCACTCAGGACTGAGACCCAGATCAGCTGCTGGATTCCCCCAGGGTCATTAGGCCAAGGGTTCCAAAAGTGAAAGCTGTTGCAGCAGTGGCTCCCACTGATTCTGCACCCTGAAACCTGCTCCAGCCTTTTCCATGTTGCATGGCCCACACTGGGCTGTGCTCCACTGCTAGCCTGGTGCAATAGATTTTTCCTGTCGGCCTTCCAGGCTATCTTAGGATGGAAATCAGTTTCACTCTGTCATTTAGTAATTTCTGTTACTCTAGAACTTGTTCAGAGTCATTTTTTACAGTTATTTTAAGGTCTAGAGCAGGCCTGTCCTTCTACTCAGCCATCTTCCACATTTTCCCTTCTTCACAGTGTTTTGCTTCTGTCTTCTGTCTCCCTTTATCTGCTCTCTTAGTTCTCCCCTCCTTTACTTAATCTCCTCCCTTCTTACTTCCCTGTTGGGTGAAATAGATTTCTATATTCAACTGATTGTGTATATTATTCCTTCTTTGAGCCATTACTGATGAAAGTAAGGTTCAAGGGATACCCATCGCCCATTCTCCCATATTTCCCTCCTCATGGTTTCCTGCTTTCCTACTCCTCATGGGAAATAATTTACTCCATTCTATCTCTCTCTTCCTTCTGCACCCAGTGTACTCATACCTTAATTCTTTTATGTCATTCCCTCAAATTCACCTTCTGTCTATATATATTCCTTCTACCTGTACTATTGATGGTACAATTTTTAAGAATTACAAATACCATCTTCTCATGTTGGGATGTAAACAGTTCAGTTCCATTGAATCCCTTATGTCTTATTTTCCTTTTTTTACTTTTTTAGGCTTCTCTTCAGTATTTATATTAGAGGTGAAATTTTCAGTTTAATTCTGTTCTCCTTATGAAAGCTTGAAATCTTTCCATTTCATTGAATGACCATTTTTTCCCTTGAAGTATTATGCTTAATTTTGCCAGGCTCCTTTGCCTTCCAGAATATCATGTTCCATGATGTCTGAACCTTTAATATGCAACTGCTAAGTCCTATATAATCCTGATGGTTGCTCCCTGATGGTTGAATTATTTCTGGCCACTGGCCACTTGCAGTAATTTTTTCCTTGACTTGATGGTTCTGAAATTTGGCTATAATGTTCCTTGATGTTTTTATTTTGGGATCCCTTTCCTGAGGTGATAGGTGGATTCTTTTAATTTCTATTTTGCTCTCTGGTTCCAGGACATCACAGCAGTTTTAATTGATAATTTCTTGTAAAATACCATCCTGATCCTCCTTTTCATTGTGGCTTTCAGACCATCCAATGATTTTGACGTTGTCTCTGCTTGATCTATTTTCCAGGCCAGTTGTTTTTCTGATGAGGTATTTTACATTTTCCTCTATTTTTTCATTCTTTTTAATTTATTTGATTGATTCTTGATTTCTCATCAAGTCAATAACTTCCACTTGCCCAATTCTAACGTGTAAGGAGTTGTTTTCCTCAATTAACTCTTGTACTTTCTTTTCCATTTGGCTTAAACTCCTTTTAAAGGAGTTGTCTTCAGTGAATTTTTGTATCTTCTCTTCCATTTGGCCAATTCTACTTTTTAAGGAGTTGTTTTCTTTTTTCAAGCTGCTGACTCTTTTTTCATAATTCTCTTGCATCACACTCATTTCTTTTCCCAATTTTTCTACTACCTTTTTGTATGATTTTAAACTCCTTTTTGAGCTCTTTCATGAGTTCTTTCTGGGCTTGAGACCATTCCCCATTTTTCTTTGGGGCTTTGCCCATTGGAGTTTTGACATTGTTGTCCTCTTCTAAGTTTGTGTCCTGATCTTCCCTGTCACCATAATAACTTCTATGATTAGATTTTTTTGTTGTTTTTTGTTCATCTCTTTTTATTTTTTTCCCTTCTTTGAAATTTGATCTCTATTCCCAGAATAGAAGGAGTACTCTCTCAGGTTTCTTGGTCCTGGCTCCACTGATGTTGCCCTGAGGCCCTTGGAGGATCCTTGTGTCTGGAGCTATGCTGAGGAGGTGGGTTAGGGGTAGTTGAGGTACTGGAGGCTGTAGGGGTCTGGTGGTTTACCTGGTGCTGAACTGGGGTCATGGTGGTGGTGTCTAGCATGTGTTTATGCTAGTGGAATGTTTCTGCATTGGTTTCTGTCTGTTTCCTCAGGGCCACACTGAAAGACATGGCAATCTGGCCACTTGTGGCTGCCTGTTTCCCAGGAGCTATACTGAAGCACTGTAGCAGTTGTCACAGCTGGAGTCTGCCCATTACCCTGGCTATGCTGAGGAATGTGGAAGATACAGGTGTTAGCATTTACCCATTCCATTGTACTAGACCTCAGGATCTCCCACTAGTTTGCTGAGGTGGGGTGTGCTACTGATTTGCTGGAATGCTTTCTGTCCTGGACTGCACTCCCCTTTTACCCAAATAAGATAGACTTTTCCCATCAATTTTCCAAGTTTATTTGACTGAAAAATTACTAATCTTTTTTCTAATTCTGTTGTTCCAGGTTTTGTTTTGGGGCACTATTTTATGGTTGTTTTGGTGGTAAATATGAGAGACTTATGAGAATTTACTGCTAATTCTGTCATCTTGGTTCCAGGAAGTCTTCAGTATTTTTTCTAATGTTTTATTAATGCATTTTTGAAGTAAACTTTTCCCAGAAACCATGACTAGAATTTACATTTAAGGGAACTTAACACATTTCTCTAGTTGACTTCTTTATTTTCTTTTTCTTTCCTAATTTTTGACACCACATCATCCCTGCTTAGTTATTCTGTTCAACATTATCCTCTAGCAATGTATTCGCATATTCTCTACCTTGCTCCTACTCCATCCCAATATGGTAATGCTAGAGAAGCAATACGCAGTAGGCAGAGTTTCCTGGACTGAAAGGCAATAAACCTGGGTTCTTGCTTTGGCTCTGTCACTAAATTGCTATGGGACTTTGGACAAATCCCATTACCTCTCTGATTTCAAGCTTCCTTAACAGGAGAATAGGGAGCTTAGACTTGATAGTCTCTAAAGTTCTTTCCATCTTTACAATTCTATGACAGCAAAATATAGCTAGTTTTCATAAAATCCCAAGTTGATCATCTATTTTCCAAATTATCTGAAGCAATTTAGGGCTTTTGTTCCCTTCTAGTCAATGAGGTCTAGGTAAGTAATAGTCCTAAGTCATAATAGAAATTTGAAACATGAAGCATTATGAGTAAGTATAGGTTCCTATATCTGAGTTTCTAACTTCATGCCTAGGTTCAATATAAATACTTTTTTGAATATGTATTATTTTAGATGTCCATGCATTCTTTCCCCTATACTGCTTTTTGTTTCTTTTTGTATTCCAAGTTCTTAACTCAGTGCTGGCACATAGTAAGTGTTTAATAAATGTTTATTGATTGTTTTAAGAACTAGCAGCTGTCTAAAAGTTCAATATGACCACTCATTACATTGTTGGGGATTCTGTGTAATTAAGAAATATTGCTGGTATTGCCTGGCCATACTAGGCCCCTTCTGCCAAATATAGATAAGAGCAGTTAGAATGACTAACAAGTCTATAAGTGTAGCCCCTAAAACCAAAAGAATCCTGCCAACCCTTTGTAAAGCATTCTTATCTAGCTTATTCAGAAAGTACCAGAAATCTGCTTAACCTAAATTAGAGCATTTGAAAAAGTTTGAAATTGTGAGACACGAATTCAGTGGAATAATACTGTTCTGAAAAAAACAATGAATATGAAGAATTCAGAAAAGCACAGGAAGATTCTTATGAATGTATGCAAAGTGAAATAAAGGGAATCAGAAAGATAGTACACAGTGATTATTTCAGTGTAAGTGGAAAGAAAAATAATGAAAAATTCAAAACTTAACTATGTGTAAATTTGGCCCCAAAGAAGAGAGCTGAAAACATACTTCTCCCTTTTCTTTGTAGAAGAGGGGAATTATGGTGTAGAAAACTGAATATAATATCAAACCATTGGCTATAAACCTACGCTAAACTGGTTTTATTTCCTTCTTTCTTTTTTCTTTGTTCTAGGAATGGTTCTTTGGATAGGGAGAGAAAGAATATATTGAAAAATGAAGGTGATTTTTACTACCAATACGCCAATAAAATTATTTTTTAAAAAATAAAAATTCTCTTGTTCCCTTTGCCCACTTGAATATAAAACGATACCAGCCTTAACCACTGCTGCCACTTGAGATGTAGCCTGAAATTCTGGGAAGTCTGGTTTCCTGAAACAATCACCCATGCTTCTTTTATTCTCAGAGACAAATATAGGTCAACCTGAAGTGGCTGATAAACACATATATCCCTGCATCCTTCTTGTCTACTGTTTGGAATTTGAATGTTTTCAATAAACACAGAATTTATTAATGAATGGAGTGTGGAGCTGTTTCTGTTCTGTGAGATCACAATTAACACAATTATGAAAAGTGTGACTTTTCCCTTCAAATAATAAAAATAATTCTTAAAAAAGAGTATAATTTGATGAGATCTGGGTAAAATGAAATTTTTGATATGTGTTAAATAGTCTCAGATCTAAATTATATGATTCTGTGTAGATATTCTAGGTACTAAAGTGGCAGATAAAATCTTGAGGGGCAGAAATAAATAAAACTTGTCTTTTCTGATACCCCCATAATTTGAATCTTCCATGATGTTATTTCCCACAATAAGATATCCACTAAGAAAATGATCTTAACCTATTTTGTCTTTGGTAGTCGGCTGAAGCCTATGAATGTCTTCTCAGAACAATGTTTCTAAATGCATTTTTTTAAAAATACATAGGAATCAAGGGGCAGTTAGGTGGCACAGTGAATACAGCACTGGCCCTAGATTAAGGACGATCTGAGTTCTAATCCAGCCTCAGACACTTGACACTTACTGGCTGTATGACCTCTGGCAAGCCAGATTGTCTTGACTTCCCCCTCAAAAAAAAAAAATTAAAATTAAAAAATATAGAAAAAAAGAATTGGATTAAAGTTGAAAACTAAACTTTGAAGAAAGGGAAAAAATAAATAGCACAACAAAGGAAATCAATAATATTGAAATAAATTATTATAATTTTTAAAATTAATTTATTTGTTTTCAGTTTTCTACAATCACTTCTGTAAGTCTTAGATTTTCTCCCCTTCTCTTTCCCTTACCTCCCTGAGATGGCATGAAATTTTATATGGGTTCTATGCATACATTCTTATTATACACATTTTCATATTAGTCATGTTACAATATTTTTTAAAAGAATATGAGAGACCCCTAGTTAAGAACCCATGACTTAGGTGCAGCACTTCTTAAACTATGGGTCACCACTGGAACTGAATGTGAGGGTCATGAAAAGTTTGACAACAGTAAAAGGTTTCTGACCACGCAACGATCAAAAATTAATTCAAAATCAAATTTGTAATGAATCCAAAGTGTTTCTGGAAGCACTTGCCATGTTGTTTTGCATGACTTCACTGTAGCCTTGGTTCTGAACACACAACATGTGCACTTTGCACTGCTCATACCATCATGCCACACAACATCAACAAACACTGTCAAAAAGACCTCGGGTCAGATTTAAAACTATTGTAAGTTATGAATTACTTGGTTTTTACTGTATGCACAAAGTTTTATGCTCTTACAGAAACATAATAGTTTAATTATGTAAAATAAAAACTTTTAATATTTTCCTACCATCATTCCTCAACATGTAAGTATCAAATTAGTATATATTTGGATTGGATTGTGTTAGAATCTTTGATTTTTTAAATTGCTGTTATCTCCTTCTTTTACAGAAACATAAGTGTTTAATTGCTGTAAGTAAAGACAGAAGTTTTTAATAATATTTCTCTACCATCACCACTATATGTGTATGTAAGCATGAACTTCAATTTTTTTAAATTAAGCACAAATGTAATTTAATAAACTAAAGCTAATATTTATTTGAGAAATTATTAGCAATATTTATTTATATCTTGTATAAAATTTTTTAGTTATGGATAAGTGGCTAAATTTAGACAGAAGAGGTAAAAATACTGATGACAATGTGGCAATCTTTGCTACACATAAATTGACAAGAAAAAGAAAATGTGTCAAATAATTTTTGCAATATGGACTGACTTTTAATAATGATGAAGGTGTGCAAAAACCTTTTTGATTAATTTATAATGAAGTTTTGGCTGTGGAGAGCATGAAACCAGTCAAGATAAAACATCTTAATACCAAGCATGCAGCATACTGCAATAAATTAAAGGAACAATATTTTGAACAACTTTCAAAATCTTCAACTAAAGAACAATATTTTGAGAAATTTGTTACTGTCAACCCAAAGTATTTACTGCATCTTACAAAACTTCTTATTTCATTGGAAAATTAAAAAGTCCTACATGATAGCAAAACTTGTGTTACCTGCTGCTATTAAAATGTCAAAAATAGTTCACAGGAAAAACTATGGGGATGAAATTCATCAAATTCCTTTATCAAATGATACTGTTTCCAAAAGAATTTCTGAAATTAGTAATGACCAATTCTAGTAGCTTATTACTAGGCTTAAGGGCAGCCCAAAGTTGCAATACAGTTAGATGAAACAACTAATATTTCTAACATGGCATAGTTTTACTTTGTGTAAGATATGTTTACAAAGGAAGCATACATGAGGGATTATTGTTTTGTTGCCCTTCGGAAGGGTGGACAAGAGGGGAATAGCTATATCTTATATCTATATCTATAACTTAAAGTTGATAAATTTTGGAGTCTATTCAGATGGTGCTGGAACAATAATGGGCAAGAATGTTGGATTTTTAGCAAAAGTTAAAGCTGGTGGCAATGAACATGCCACTTTTACTCAATGTATGATCCATCAGGAGGCACTCAAAGCCAAAAAAACATCCCCAGAGTTAGATGTTCACAATGCTATCAAAATCATTAACTTCATTAAAAGCCATGCCCTTAGCAGTTGTTTGTTTTCAAACATTTGGAAAAACACGGACTCCAATTTTACTACATGCAGAAGTAAGGTGCCTCTCAAGAGAAAGAAGTTTAAATAGATTGTTGAAACTGAAAGATGAAGTTGTTATATTTTTGACTGAGCAGAAATCTAATTAGTTAATTTTTTCATAATGACTTTTGGCTTTCAAAACCATGTTATTTATCAGGTATATTCAAAGAACTCAATGATTTAAACATATTTCTTCAAGGAAAAAAAATTGTAACATATTTATGTTAAAAGATAAACTTGGAATTTTTACTAAAAAAAGTTAACACATGGAAGAAGAGAATGGAAAATGGTTCTTTAGAAATGTTATAGCTACAGATGATTTTATGATTGAAAGTAACCTTCCCAAAAATTTAATTATCAATTGATCATCCAAAGTGCCTAGAGACACAGTTTCAGAAATTCTTACCTTCAAATTTTGATTCTAAAAAATTAAGTTGTATTCCTAAACCATATTCAATTGAAATCAAAAAGTCAGTCATCTGCCATTAAAAGATCAAGAAGAGTTTGCTGAGCTATGAAGCAACATGGGTTTAAAACTTGAGTTTCCTAAAAAATTGCTAAATGAATTTTGACTTGGGATTAGGACAGAATTTCCAACAATTTCTGAAATGGCCCTAAACATACTTCTGTCATTTTGTACTATGCATTTATGTGAAGCAGTATTTTCAACTTTGACAATTATAAAATCAAAATATCAATCAACTCTGACAAACGTTGAAGATGCTCTTTGTTCCGCAGTATCAAATATTCTGCCAAGATTTAATTATTTATGTAAAAATAAACCAATACATTCATCTCATTAGTATGCAAATTTGTTTTGCTTTAATATATAGTAAAATTGTATGTATACCAAAGAATTGTTTTCAAATAAATTTTTTATGATTTATTATCAGCAAATGTTTAATTTGTGTACTTGTTTTATATACCTATATACCCAGGGATATTCTTGGGAGAAAAGAAGTTATAAGTGGAAAAAGTTTATGAAGCCCTGATTAAGAGAAATGTTTTCCCTAAACAGTAGTGGTAGAGAAGCATTACTAGAAAAGTATTCCAAGTAATTTAATTCAATGAGGGTGTATTAAGTTTCTACTTTATACAGAGAGCTGTACCAAGCCTCAAAGGATATATGAAGATTCAATAAGACACAGGTCAGACCCCATGGAGCTCACATGTGGTCCCAAAGAATCTTCTGGGTTTTTTAAGTGCCCATTAGACTCCTAAATGAAAAAGGTCTTTGCTTAGAGGATGCAATTTATTGATTGACATATGAGGAACTTTAGATGTACTTTTGGGTGGTTCCTGAGTGCCTTTTTCCTGATCCAAAGATATTGTGCAGAGCTCCAGGGAATTTCTGAGTGGGCAGCCTGAAAGCTCTCTCGTGTGGGGACCAAGTGATACGGAAGGTGGCCTTTTAGCATGGGTCACAAAAATGTATCCACTTAACATCAGTTAACATCCATTGAGCAAGGCCGTTCATATGCTACTGCATAGTGTGAGAAGTTCATCTTCTTAAGGAACAAATTATTTATCATGAGCAATAAGAGACTCTTTTCAGCATGGTATACCACATAGAGCTTCAGGTTCAGAACTCCCACTATCCATTGCACTTCCATTCTGCACATAAATTTATGGCTTCTCCTTAATGAGCAGTGCTCTTAAATCATCAGTCTTAGTTCTCAGTGCTCAGTGTGTGTTAGATATGCAGCTAGGTAAACCTGAGTTTAAATCTTGTTTCAGACACTTACTAGCTGGGTAACCCTGAGCAAGTCATTTAACCTCTGACTACCTCAGTTTTCTCATTTGTAAAATAGGGATTAATAATGTCACTTATCTCTCAGGGTTGTTGTGAGGATAAAATAAGATTTTATAAAGTACTTTATAAACTTTAAATAGCTATATAAATGTTAGCTAACATATTATCACTATTACTGGCAAAAAGCAAATTCAATATCTCTGTCACTTTAAAATATTTCACCTTAAACTTTGTGCACTGATTATCAAATGAAACTCTTCACATTTTCCACCAAAATTATGCCAATTACCACAACCACATAAGTATGAATCTCAGTATTTGTGGAATAAATTCATAATTGAATTCATTGATTCAATTTAACAGACAATAATTAAGTATCCACTTCCCAAGTCATTGTGCTACACATTAGGGATACAAAGATAGACAAAAAAACAGATGTTTTTCTCAAGATGCTTACAGTCTGATGGGAAGGACAAATACACAAGCAACCCTGATACCAGAGGTGCCAAGATAAGTGCATAAAAGGGGTCAAGGCCAGGTGCCATGAGAAATTAATAGAAGGCACAATCACTTTCACTTAGCAGGAATGCAGTAGGCTTCATGCAGAAGGGAAGATGTGAATTGGGCCTCGAAAAAAGGGAGGGATTTCAATGCTCATGATATATGTGACCACTTTGTTGACCTTGGGGCCACTGCACTTGCTCTCTGTAGTGATATAGTCCAATTCATGTCTTATACTGCCTTCCTAACCCTGTGGATAGGCAATGTTGTCAGTATATTAATTATTTGGAGAGGGAGCGTGATATCTGAGTTATCTGCCATGAGGTGCATGATTAAAACCACCATCCAAGGGGTCTCATCACTGTCTCTCAGCTCTCTGTCTGCCTCAATTTCCTCGTCTGTAAAATGAGAATACTAATAGCACCTATATATCTCTGGGCTATTATGAGGACCAATTAAGGAAGTCCTTCTCAATTTTAAAGCACTATACAAATGTTAGCTTTCTTAAGGATTATTGTCATTACTCTCTCACCAACCTATGGGATTTTCAATAGCTCTCAGCTTCCCTGTTCTGATCTCACCTTTGCTGTGGTACTATGTGGGTAGATTTGGAAAATGCCTATCTGGGTGCTTGGCTCCTCTCCAGAGCCTACCAGTGGCAGCTTGAGAAACAGAGTACAGTAGCAATCACAGTTAGCTTTCAATAAAGCCCCAAAATCTCCATCCCATCATTGTGGCAACCTTATTCAGAACATGAAGCATGACTTCTGTATCAGGCCAGAATAACAATGAAAATCTGGGCCCGCAACAGCCTACACAGCCTTTCAAGGGCACATGAAGACAAAAAGGAACCCTGAGATTTATATTCCTGTATAGAAAACTCATCATTTCTTTATGATATCACACAATTCTGTTTCACTTTTTAGGAGGTTAGGTGGGGGAAGGAGGGAGGTTCTCAATTCCCCGCTGTGCTATAGAAATATTCACTATAGAGGAAAGGAAAATAAAAAAGATTATCAGTGGGAAAAACTAAATCATAAAAAAAGCAATTTAATATACTAAACTGATTACTAATCAGAAAAAAATACTAGGTTAATCAAAAATAACAAATGCTTTAAAATGAAATATGAAATTATCTCCCATGGCAATATTTCTAGCTAATATCAAAAATAAAATGTATAAATGATCAAAGAACATGAACAGGCAGCTTTCAAAATAGGAAACTTAAATTGTTAATGGTCCCTTGAAAAAAATGTTCAGTCTCATCAATAATCAGGTATTCAAATTAAAATAAACAATTGTAAAGTAGCACCTTGTAAAAATTAGCAAAAATAGCTAAAAGCAACAAAACTCAGTAGGATTGTAGAGGAACTGGTGAAATTACTGACAAGACTGCAAATGTAGAATTTTTCTACATTACACACATAGAATTGCAAATACAGAATAGGAGAGCAATCAGACAGAAATCTAGTTATGAAAATGAACATATCCTTTAATCCAATAATTCCATTTTGAAAAATATACCCTGAAATTTTTATGAAAAAAGAGCAAGAAAGCTATCTGTTAAAAATGATCATAGTAGCATTAGATGTAATTAGGGAGAAAAAAGCTAGAAAGAAACATTCTAAATGCCTAGTAATAGAAAACTGGTTAAATAAATCACAGTACGTTAATGTAATTGGACACTATGACACTATAATGGAATCAAGACTGACGAGTATATGAATTACAAAAAGACCTAGAGTATGACTGAAAAATTATATATAAATTATGATAATTTAAATTTCAAAAGTAATTCATTTAAATGCAAGTAGTTCCTAAGGGAGCTTAGCTGTGTTAATGTACAATATTAAATTGTTAATGTTATTCAATTTTTAAAAAGAGAATGTATGTTTCTTTTGTATGTTTATATGTTTATATGTTTTGTAATTTTCAAAGGAAACCCTAACCATCCATAACACTGTGAAAAAAAATACTTCAAATCACCAATAAAAGAAATGCAAATTAAAATACTGAGGTTCAGTACATAACCATCAAATTGATCAAGATCCTAAAAGGCATCAACACTCAAGCAGAGAGGAATTATGTAAACACAGGCACAGTGCTATGAATATTGGTAGAGCTGAGACTTTCTAATCATTTTGGAAAACTCCTTAGAATCTGTCAGGACAGTTGCAAAACTGTTCATATCTTTTGACCTAGCGATTCTGCTATTAGGCATGAACCCCGCAGAGATCAAAGAAAGAAAAAAAGCTCTCAAATATTGACATATTGACAGCACTGTTGGTAGGAGTAGAGAGAGGGAGGGGGGAAGGGAAGGGAGGGATGGAGAGAGAGAGAGAAAGAGAGAAAGAGGAGAAGAAGAAGAAAACGAAGAAAAAAGAGAGAGGAAGGAAGGAAGGAAGGAAGGAAGGAAGGTAGGAAGGAAGAAGGCACTCATTGATTGGGGAATGACTGAACAAGTTGGGTTAATAGAATAGAATATTATTTTACCATAAGAAATGAGGAATTAAGAGAAATTATAGGAAGGCCTATCTAAACTGATAGAGAATGTTGATTTTGATAATGTAATGAAAACATTGTGAAGCAACTGAATTCAAATTTCTCTGTAACTAATATGACTTTCAGATGACAAGTGATAAAATACACATTCAATCTCTTGAAAGAGAGGTGGAAGTTTATAGATGACAATGTATACTTTGAGACATGGCTGCTGTTTTGGTTAGTTTTGCCCCTGTAATCTTAGACAAATCATATAATCTCCCTGGGCCTCAGTTTTCTTATCCGTAAAATAGAAGAGTTGAAATACATTTTACTAATGCCTTTCTAGGTAGTCACAAATCCTTGACAGATTTCTATCATTGTTATCCTAAAACATCAAGGCTACTAAACTGCCCAGGTTTTACTTCTCTCAGATCCTGAAAGAGGCCAACGATATCATTGATCTGGATACATCCTCCAAAAATTGTATGTCCTTGGTGCCTGCTCAACCTGTTTAACTTTCATCCCCATCCTCTCATAAGTTTGCCAAAGGAGATCCACCTGACATGCTAGAGGCCTTCTTCAATTCCTCCTAAAAACCCTCCTAAAATACTAGTGGAATACTCTAGATGCACACATGGTGCAACTCCTATCCATGTCATTGGTGACCAGCATATCTTTTTTGCATTCATTTCCTTGCCTTCCTTGATGACATCATTTCTTCCTGTTCATCCTTGAAGTTGCTTTGTGGTTATAGACTTGATTTGTAGTAGTAAAAGCATTATTAGGAAAAAAATTAAGATTTGGAAGGATATAACCAACCAACAAGAGAGACACAGAGACAGAAACAGAGACAAAGAGGGAGAGAGAGAGAGAGAGAGAGAGAGAGAGAGAGAGAGAGAGAGAGAGAGAGAGATGTACTACAATAGTGAAATTAATATAAACAGAGGATAAATATCAAGGGTTTCATTGGTCTTTATCTTTCACTTTTTTAAGTGCTCTGTTATTTTTGCCAAGATGACCGAATGACTTATACCAAAAGAAAATTAGTTTGGTATGAGGATATTTACTATTCCTGCTTTTTACATGTGTATTTTATTTCTCTCTCATTTTTTCCCAAAAATGACCAGACCTTGAACTCCAGATTCTATTTGCAATGTTGTTGCTAGTTGGTGGTATGACCTTTGGAGTTGTCATTTTGTCTTCCTAGTTTGTATTTGTAATGTTTGGAAAGCTCTTATATAAAAATGATGATGATGATGATGATGATGGTGGTGGTGCTGGTGGTGGTAGTGGTGGTAATGATGATGATGGTGGTGGTGGTGGTGGTGATGTTGATGATGATGATGATATTTATTCCTTTCTCTACCTACCCCCCCATACTTCCTAGTTCTCCTTGCCTTCCATCTGTAAATGCTGGTGATGTTCTCAGGAATGTGAAAATTTGTTCAAACCTGCAAAACATTTGGCTACTTTGTATTGCAGCAAATGAGTATTTACTCTTCTATCGAGGAACAAGGCTACATGGTTAAAGCTATAATAACTCTGAAGATCCATTTTTATATTCCCAAAGCATATTCTGACCATGTCACTCCTCTAGTCAGAAGTGCTTGGCATTTAATGTCTTTCATAATCTAGTTCCAACTTATCTTTCCAGAATGATCTCACCTTACTTCCTCTCACAGACTATAGTCTAGACAAATTGGGCCATTTACTGTTCCTTATGTAGAACATTCTAACTTAAAATCTTGAAGTTCAAAGTGCACCCCAAGTACTACTTCCTACAAGAGGCCTTTCCAGATGTCCCATATTGTTACTACTCTAAACCCCCCAGCCCCCAAAACATTACTTTGTATGTAATAGATATATATTGGTATTGGTTTTAATATGTATATATTATATAAAGATACATATATACATATGTATTTGTATGTGTATGTATATATGTATACGAGAGAGTTTTTATTTATCCGTATGCATCTTTTGCCTCCATAAGAACGTAAGGTCCTTGAAATACTATTTCTTTTCTGTCTTTGTGTCTCCAGTGCTTGACACATAATAGACACTTTAAAAAATGTTTGTTTGTTGGACTGGA
The DNA here is from genome assembly GCA_028658325.1 of Potorous gilbertii. NCBI lineage: Eukaryota > Metazoa > Chordata > Mammalia > Diprotodontia > Potoroidae > Potorous > Potorous gilbertii. Next base: position 58,916,727 of record CM053774.1, on the reverse strand, counting down.
TTAAACTAAATTGAACTGAATGGAACTGAATTAAATTGAACAGGATGGAACTGAACTCAGATAGACAAAACATATAGAGGGATCACCCCACAAGTTTTGTTTGACTGGGTCAGAGAGTAAAAGCCTGGTTGGAGTGAAACCAGAAGATAGTTTAGTAAGGAAAGAGTCTATTGATTGAAAACTCTCAAGTTCATGGTCAGGAATTTTAGGTTGATTAGTTGCCTTTCTCACAGTGCCCTGAGAAGTTTCATAGACAACATCTAAATACTCAGAGGAGGGAAGTGCTGAGTTTTATTGAGTTTGTGGCAAATTTCTGATTTTCCTCTTCCAAAGACCATACCAAATAAAATCTAATTGTGATATTCTTCAATAAAATTTCTCTGTCATGATGTGTGTGTCTGGGAATAGAAAGCAATTAGTTTCTCTGCTTTTCACCCGTTCTCTGAAGCTATATAAAGAAAAGAAAAGAAAAGAAAAGAAAAGGCAGCATGGTGTAGTGATAAGTACACTGAACTGAGAACCAGATGGCCTGGGCTCTTATCCCTGCTCTGTCATTAACTTGCTGAGTGATCTTGGACAACTCTCTTAACTTCAGTGGGACTCAGATTCCTCTTCCATAAAATGAGGCCATTGGACTTCACGTTTTTTTAAGGTCCCCTAATTTGTCATCCTATCGCCCCCTAAGTTCATGGACAGGATCATTTTTTGTCCTTTCTGATTTTCTTCAAAGCTATAATAAGTTGATAATTAATAATGCTAAAGTAATAATTACTGCTATGCATGCCAAGTTTTTAAAATTTTTTCTCACATGTGATGTATATATCCCACTAAAAAAATTGAAATTGATATTATGGCATCATTTTATTACACAGCTAAGAAATTGCATCAATCCAGAAGAAGGGACACCTTCAGAAGAGTTTTTCATATCATCGCAAAGGGAAAGAAACAAGAGCTGACTTTTTAATGTGTATTTACTTGCAAAAGTTCCTAATGTTGCATTTGAAAAAACAAAAGAGAAACAATAAAATGTCCCTTCCCCTTGATAATACAATTATAAGTGGTACTCAAATTTACAGCTTTACTCCTGTAGTTTGAGATCTTATTCCAACTCATTTCATTATGTAAAAAACCAATAGAGATTTCCTGAAATTAGAATTTGTTGTTGTTATTGTTGTTTCTTGTGGAACTGGAGATAGTTAGGTGGTGCCATGGATAGAGTGTTGGACTTGGGTCCAAGAAGATCTGAGTTCAAATTCTTCCTCAGATACATACTATCTGTGTAGCCCTGGGCCAATCATTTAACCTCTACTAGCCTCAGTTTCCTCATCTGTAAAAATGAAGATAATAACCTTGCCTCATGATTAAAAGAGATAATACATGTAAAGCACTTTGTAAATTGCAAAGTATGATATAAATGCTAGAGAAATAAATTAGAAAAAGATCTCAAGAACAGGAGAACCATAGGGCAGAGTTCATTCTATCATCCTTCAACTAATATTTATTAAGTCCCTACTATGTGCAATTCACCTCCACTAAATGATAGAGATTGCTGTTCTCAAGGAACTTATACTTTATTTGGGGTAAGGGAATCTAAAAAAAGGAAGTACTGGTTAAGAGACTAGTTCCTTGAAACTTTGTGTCATTCAAATCAATTCTATGAACATTAAGTACCTACTATGCACTGACATTACTGGCATCTGTGTAAGTACATAAATGCTGATCTCTTGGACTGGAAAATCACTTCAGGAAGCTTTCAGCAACACATAAAAAAAAATTCCTTTGATGCTGACCAACAATAAAGGAGCTTCAAGGTAGCCCCACCACTGACAAAAACAGGTGAAATTGTTTTCAGCTCTCTTTTATCTCCCCTTTGCTGGTCTCTTTCCTTGTTGATACTTCCCTCCCCTAGATTCATATTCTCATTCAGTCACCTGGCTGCCCAGAGACACCATATCCACCCTCATTACTCTCACCTAGGTATATCATTCTCAGGCAGTAGCCCATGTTTTGGGCAGTGCTTACCTACATTGGTTGAAGGTGTTTCCACATTGAGAATTCCATATATTATTTAAATCATGTATTCAGTTAAAGAACAAGAAAAAAATCCTGCTAATCCCCATCATGCCTCCTCTATTGCAGCCTGACAGAACTACCTTCTGTTATATGAATATTCTATCTTCATTTTAATCTCCCTGCGTTTAATCAAGCTTTATCTCCCATTTGTTTTGCAACTCAACTTGAAGACCTGACTTTAATACTTATTTTGCTCTTTGTTCACAATAAGTTGAATGAAATGTCATGAAGAATGTTTCCTCCCTTACCTAGAATTCCTCTTTGGTGGCCCTTATTTACAATTCAGTTATTTGAGAAGTTGGCAGAAGTCTAATATCAGGATCTAATCGCTACATATGCTATAATTACCCTATGAATTTGGTCTTATCTCTATGCCACCAAGTTCTATAACCTAGTTGGATCCAATGTCATGCCCTGGAAATTCATAGTTGTCCCAAGTGATATCCTGAGAAGTTAGTCAATAAATATCTATTTTAATACTATTTTATTTTTCCTCAGCTACGTGTAAAAACAATTTTTAACATTCATTGTTTTTTGTTTGTTTTGAGTTCCAAATTCCATCTCTCCCTTCCTTCCCTTCTTTTCCTTTCCCTTCCCTTTCCCTGAGATGGTAAGCATCTGACATAGGTTTTTTATATATATATATGAATATGATTATGATATATATGATATATATATGATGATATATATAATCATGCAAAATATTTCCATATCAGTCATTTTGTACAAGAAGACAAGAAGGAAGTGTAAGACGAGATATTATGACATCTTGTTTTGCTTCCACAAAAGTTATTGGGAGATAATCAAGAGTTGTGGAGAAGTTCGCTTATTTTATTTTACTACGATAGTGACCATCATGGGCCAGGAGGACTAGAAAGGTTAAAATGGAAAAAACAGTTCAAGCCTGAGGAGTCATACCTAGGTCACAAGTACTCTCATGACCATGCCTATGTCATCTACATACAGAGGAAATATAAGGAAAGGAATCTGAGGAATTTAACTAATCTTGTTCAGGAAGGACAGAACTGTGAAACCTCACTCTTGCCTCTGTATCAGTGTGGTGTTCCTAGTGAGCACCACACCTCCTTTCTCACTAGAAGCACAATAAACACTTTCCTCTGTCCACCCTGTTTCTGAGATCTTTCAGTGAGAAGGGGTTTGTTCTGCTAAGGGGCATATCACATGGATCTTCTTAATGGATTACACAACCAGGGAAGCAGTAGGCAGTAGTAGCTCATCTTGGGCTGACCCTGACCCTGCTTGGGAAGTTCTGTGATCCCCACAGACATGTTTAGAAGCATATCACATGTATCTTCCTAAGGGCACACTACCAGGGAAGCAGCAAGCAGCTCATCCTGAGCTAACTCTCTGACCCTGCCTGTGAAGTCTTATGATCCTCACAACCAAGTTTCTCACGGAAGGAAGGGAGGGAAAAAGGGAGGGAGGGAGGGACGAAGGAAGGAAGGAAGGAAGGAAGGAAAATAGTATGTTTCAGTCTGTGTTCAGACAACATCAGTTCTTTCTCTGGAGGTAGATAAAATTTCTCATCATGAGTCCTTTGGTATGGTCTTGATGCATTGTATTGCTGAGAATAGCCAAGTCATCCAAAGTTCATCATACAATATTTCTGTCACCAGTGTACAATGTTCGCCTGGTTCTGCTCACTTCACTTTGCATCAGTGCATGTATGCCTTTCCAGATTTTTTTTTAAATCATCTAGCTTGTCATTTATTATAGCATAATAATATTACATTACAATCACATACCACAACCTGTTCAGTCATTCCCCAATTACAGACATTCTCTTAATAAATAAACATTTATTAAGCACTTATTATGTACCAGACGCTGTGCCAGAGGCAAGAGACAATCCCTTCCTTCAACAAGCTCACAAACTAATGTGACAAGCAAATAAATATATACAAACACGCTACATACAGGATAAACAGGAAATCATTAACAGATGGAAGTTACTAGAATTATGAGAAATTAGAAAGGCTACCTGTAGAAGGTGGAATTTTAATTGGAACTTAAAGAAAGCCAAGGAAGTCAATAGGGAGAGATGAGCAGAGAGAGTATTTCAAACTTTGGGGACAGCCTGACAAAATGTCTGGAGCTAAGAAATAGAGTGTCTAGTTTGTGGAACAAGGATGCTAGTGTCAGTGAATCTACAAGGAGATGAAAAAGGTACAAGAAGACTAGAAAAGTAGGAAGGGATTAGATTATAAATGGTTTTGAACACCAAATAGATGATTTTGAATTTGATCCTAGAAGTGATAGGGAGTCACTGCATTTTACTGTAGGGAAAGTGACATGGTTCGACCTGTACATTAGGAAAATCACTTTGGTGACTGAATGGAGGGTGGATTGGAGTGGTGAGAGACTTGAGGGAAGCAGATCCATCAGTAGACTGTTGCAATGGTCCACAAATTTATTATGCATTTATTTATTATATTGCAATAGTAGAGGAGTTATGAAGCTAATGCAAGAAAGATTCATAAATATTCTAAGACGGGCCTTTTGGGCCAGGTCTGCCCCCACGTTATCTTGGAAAGAAGATAGTCTCCTGGGATGAGTCTGTGAGAATATATTCCCCATGGAATTTACTCCATTAGACACAAAAGCTTAAATGGAACCTAATAGACAAGGCACCTTTGGCTAGCTTCTACTAAAATCTCTTCCAGTTATCTGGTACTTTGGAACATGTGCTGGGCATTAAATAGTTTTTTTTAGTAATTCTAATAGGCTCAGAAAATTTCAAATAATTCATTCAAAAACTTAGTTAAAAGAGATAAAGTTAATTCTGTTTTTTAAAGTCAAAGAATCAGATTTTGCCAGAAAGTCTGTTTTTTTTTTTTTAAGTTCATTATGTGTTCTATGGCAGTTTGCAAATTCCATTCCTGGATGAGAAAAGTTGCTTACCTAAACTCCATACTTCCTCCATTACCTAACATAGTGTTTTCTACATAGTAGGTATGTATTAAAGGTTGAATTTTAATTTAAACTGGGATTTTTCCCTGTAAACACTTGCATATGAAGCCTGAAATCTCTTGCAAGAGTGCCATAAATATTTTTTTAAGTTATACATGAATTGAGATGATCTCAAAGTAACTGAAGCAAGCAAATTTCAAATAATAAATTAATGTCTAATTTCAGTGCCTATTTCATGGAATGGAAATGTTACTATGAATATCTAATATAAAACTAATAGCTCTCATTGAATGCTTCAACAATGATAAATACAGGACATTTTTCTACAGTTATTGAATCACTCTCTTTAAAAGATGCTTGGTTGCACAAAGAAGTAATTTTTCCAGAAAACAAATATATAATATATAAAATATAAAAAACCCTTCCCCAAAATGATTTTCCTCACCATAGTTTCTATATATTGCACATTGACATAAGAAATTAAATAGGAATTTGGGGGGATAGTTTTGCAAAGGCCCCCAGACAACATCAAAAAAAAAAGCTTGGAAACTTGGAAATACATAAAATATATGTATAGTATTGTATAATATCAGCATATTTTATCTCTTAATGCCATAATAATTCTGATTTGTCTGGTACAAAGGGAAAGTCAAAAAATTTTATGCATATTTTCCAGACTGTGGAGTGCCCCATCCCTAGCCCTCTCCTTTCCTCCCATCATAATGTGTAAAGGATAACTGTAATCAGTTAGCCAGCAAGCAATTTATTAAGTGCTTACTATGTAACAGGCACTGTGCTGATCTTTGAGGTACAAAGAAAAATTGCAAAAAAGACCCTACTCTTGAGGAACTCCCATTCTAATGGGGGAGATAAAGCACAAACATGATGTACATGTACATATGGGGTAAATTGGAGTTAATCTCTGATACAAGACACTGGCTGGAAGGGAGACCAAGAAAGTCTTCTTGAAGAAAGTGGCATTTTAGATGAGACTTGAAGGAATACAGGGAAGCCAAGAAGAGATAAAGGTGAGGAGAGAGAGCATTCAAATTATGAGAGACAACCAGCGAAAATGCATCATCCATGTTGGGAGGTGGAATGTCTTGTGTGAGGAATGACAGGAGAGCCAGTATACCTGGATCAGAGAAGTACATGAAGGGAAGTATGAATCATGAGAAAAATGAAAAGGGAAGAAGGGTCTAGGTTATGAAGGGTTTGAAAACTCAGCCAAATTTCATATTTGATCCTAAAGGTAATAGAGAGCCACTGTTGTTTATTGAGTGGCGGCAGGAGGGGAAGGGGTTCAAACTTGTACTTTAAAACAGGAACGAGACTCATGAAATGCCATTATCTCCAAATAATGAAAATTTGGGCTAACTCAAAAAGACAGTGAAGAGAAACATGATGGATACCTAAAGGCTACAATATAATGTCTATGATGACTTGTGCACATTAACTAGCATAATATCCACCAAGTAATACACGATCAGAAAAAAAGATGGGCTAGTCTTTGTGACAAAGGTGAGAGATAATATGTGAATAACTCCAAGTTTGACTCTTTCCATATAAAGTTCAAAATAAAGAAAGTCTAGCCCATTGTTGGGTAGATGGGTATAGAGGATTATGGTAAAGCATGATAAACAATGAGAAAGGGTGGCTTTGTTTAGTCTGCACCAGTACAGGTACTACCCACAATCAAAGAAATCACAGACCCATTCAATTAAGGGAACTTTTTTAATGTGTTGATTTTTATCTATAAAATAAATGCTTGAAATCACACAAGACATAGAGCAGTGTGTTTCAGTCCACAGCCTCTTAATATGTACTACATAACTTGGATTCCAAATATGACTCACTATTCAAGGAAGGAAAGGAGTCAGGCCCTAGAGAGCTAGGCTAGATTGTTCCTTGGAAAATTGATCTTACAAAGATAGACTATTAAGGCCTTTCATCCTCTGAACAATGGTTTACCTATCAATTCTGCCCCTTAGTATAAATTTCTGATTGTTTTGAGAAGATCACTTATACATAGCAAGCTTAATATTCAAAGAATTGATCTTATCACCCCAAGAGCCTTCTGCCTCCATATCATTTGGTAAATGTCTTTCAGTCCACACTGAGGCTTCATAGGAGTGTTACACAGACTCTGAAGGAGGGAATACATCATTGAACATCTCACACCCTAGCAGTCCTATTTCTCCTACACCAAAGACAAGGGCTCAGTCCAGAGTAAGGATGTAACAGAATCTGCCCTTGCAATGTCCTTACACTGGGTCAATAGTATTGAAGGTAGCTGTTAATAAAAAGAATCAATATCACTTAGGATGACAGACACACTTCCCAGTATGGCTCAAGATACTTCAGTTTCAATTCTAAGACTTCAGCTCATTCGAAAGGGATCAAGGAATGCAAAAATCTTACTGAGGGGCAAGAGGAAAATGTTTTGAATTTTGAATCAGAGGACCTGGATTTAATTCCTGATTCAGCCATTTATAACCTGTGTGATCTTTCCTCCCGGGGCCTCACCCCACCTGTTAAATGAAAGGGTTTGATTCAATGTCTCTTCTAGTTCTAAATCTTTATCCTATGATTCCAGAGTTGTTTTGGGGAATCTCAGGGGAAGGGCATTATTTCAGGCAGGAGAGTAATATTTAGCATGAAGGTCATGGAAAAGCAAGGGTTCTTTAAACAGAAATATAATCTCAGAATAGAAAGCAGTGAACTGGTGATCAGAACATATTTATGATGACAACTCAAATGGCAACTTCTGTTCCATTTCTACTCTTCTAATAGGTTTTAATTAGCTCTGTAGCCATCAAGCTATGTGAGACATGGTACAAGGAACATTTTATTTCAGAGGCTGATTCATGTAGGGAATTATTAGGAATAAGTCCTAACATAAATTTGGTGACTCTCTCTGAACATCTCAAACTATACATACTACCTAGGATTCTATTGGATAAAAAGAATTCTCTTTAGAAGAGGTCAATATGCTTAAATGGTGGCATGATTCACCCAGGTCTCAAATAATGCATTCTTAGCCTTAAAAAAAAGTGGGGGAGGGGGTAATCTTGATGATCCAAGAAATGCATTTATAGCATCACTAGGAACATGGGGTAAGCATGGGATGCATAAGCTGAGTGGCCAAAAGCAACAAATTCCCCCAGTCCTGTCCCTTTTACTCCAACTATTCTACTACCTTAGAGGAACTGAGCAGTCCTGTACTGTGCTCTAAGGTCCCACAGAATTGAATTCATAATGAAAAAAAGGAACCTTTTATTGTATTTCTTGCCTTCTCAATGGGTGGGGGAGGGGCAAAGGGAGAGAGAGAATGTAGAACTGAAAATAAAAAATTTAAAAATAATAATAACCTTTCTCCACTGGGTTCCCAGTGCAAACGGATTATTATCACTGCCTAAAGTCAGGTTAGATTGTTGTAGTTCTAATGTCTGCACTGACATTTTATCTTGGGAGCTTCAATTGGGAGGTCACTTCCACCAAATAGTATATATCCCCATGCCTCATTACATGGAAAACACTTGGTTTCATGAAAACTGTCTGTAAGTTAATAAAAAGTCCCTATAATGAAAACCCTGTTTCCTTTCATTTTTAATTGTGAAGTATTTCTAGAGCTCCCAAAAGTACCCTCTCTACCCTAACACGTACAAATAGCAAACTTCTAAGCAACTGTTCAGTTCTTGTGTATTCTGAACCTATAATTTAATTGGAGAGAGCTCTCATGTCATTCTGGTGAGGAACCCCCTTCACCAGTGTAGATGGGCATCTGCTCTGCAATTTAGAGTCTTAGAGAACTGAGAGCTTAGTTGATTTGCTCAACTTCATAAAGCTAGCATATCAGAGGTGGGACTTGACCCTGAAGCTGTTCCCTATCTCTTATGCCACATTTATCAAAAGAGAAAAAAAAGGCAAGATGAGGTATAAGAAGACAGACACAAAGCGAATAATGAAACAAATTCATCTCAGTGTCCATTAGCCAGCAAATCAATGGGTTAAAGTTTAAGACTCAACCTGATGATGGGAGTGAGAGAGACCTTGAAGATGAGAGTGACTCAAAGGGTACCTAAAGGGTAATGGAGTCCCATTGTGTCAGAACAAAAAAAAATTAACTAAAAATCAAAAGAATCTTAAAGCATAAGATAGTTTTCTTGTTGCTCATATGATAAGGAAACTAGTTAGCAGAGGACAGGGGAAGTAGAGACCCCTGGCATGTGTGGGAGTGGAGGGTGTGGGTAGGTGTAGGTGTGGGTGTGTATCATGCCTACCATGAAGAGGAATTTGCCCATCATGACACAAAGTGATCCATAAAGTGAAAAATAAGCATAAATTTCTATTCTCCCATAAAGGAAAAACCCAGAAAACAAATATTCCTATAGCAGCTGATACAAAAAGCAACTCCAATGCAAGCAGTTCCAGTCAGCACAAAAAGTCAAACCAGAAACTACATTACTCTTCAGAGAGGTCTATCCATGTCATAAGTACTTAGGGCTATTTCCACCTTGGCTATAATAAACTTTTAAGAATAGGGGGAGGAGAGAAGAACAGGACAGGAAGAGAGGTAGAAAAGAGACTTGAGCTTTCTGTATAGCAATATATTGGAGAAAATGAGATGGTAGTCATTCCTGGCTGATTTCTAGATTCTTTCTTCTCTATTGGCTTGTTAGCCAATGGACACTGAGATCAGTTTGTTGTTATTTACTCTATAGATAGGATATTCTTGACATTTAACAATCATTTTCCTTATTCACACATGAGATAGTAATAAAAATGGCAAGGACTTTTATATAACCTGTATGTTATTCAATTCTATACCAGACAACTCTTCATGGCCCCATTTGGGGTTTTCTTGGCAAAGATACTGGAGTGGTTTGTCATTTCCTTCTTCAGCTCATTTTATAGATGAGGAAATTGAGGCAAACAAGGTTAAGTAACTGGCCCAAGGTCACTTAGCTTGTAAGTGTCTGAGGTCAGATTTGAACTCAGGAAGATTAATCTCCCTGACTCCAGGTCCAGCACTCTGTCCATTGTACCATCAAACTGCCCATAATACATATATATATATGTGTATATATGTATATATATATATATATATATATATATATATATACATATATATATGTATATATATATTATACATATATGCATATATACTATATATTACACATAGGTATGTATATGTAATATATATTCATATATGGAAAGAGATATATATACAAATATAGGATTGCAAACACTTCATAAATGTAACATTTTTAGTCCCAATAACTCTGAGAGAGTAGGTGTGGCTATTTTTATCAACTTTTTACTGATGAAGAAACTGAGACAGAAAGAAGGGAAGGGACTTGCCCAGGGTCACCCAGCTAATGAGTATCTGAAGCCACCTTAGAACTCAGGTTTTCTTGACTCTAAGAGAAAAATTGGACCAAAAACTGAAAATGTATTTCTATTTTCAAAACAATCACTACTGAATCTGTGTGCATTGCTCCCCTCATTCCCCATGAGTGTAGTTGCTAAAATGAATTTTGTTTTTCTCATCACTAAGTAGATGTGTTACCATATGTTAAAAAATGCCTCCTTTTCATGGCTTCTCATTTTCCCCTCCCTGTTCATTTGACACTGCCTCATAAACACTTATATTTCACTATTCATTGTCCTTTTGAACTCATTGGATCGATTCTGTTGCTCTCTGAGCCCAGTAGAGTACAGGGCAGGAACTCACAGGATTTTTGCCTTAGGCTGCTCGATGGTGCCATAGTGCACAGAGCACTGGACCTGGACTCAATAGGACCTGAGTTCATCATCTAGTGTCAGACACTTGATAGCTGTGTGAGTGGGCAAGTGATTTAACTTCTGTTTGCCTCAGTTTCCATCATCTGTAAAATGGGAATAACAATAGCCCTTAACACCCAGGATTGTTGTGAAAATCAGATGATATTTGTAAAGTGCAAACCTTTGTTTGTATTATTTATATATATAAACATAATATTATTTATATAGTGCTTTAGCACTATATGAAGACTATTGTTGTCAGTATTAGTATTACTATTACATGACTCCTAAGAACTTATTTAGAGGACAAATCAATCAATCAGTCAATAAACATTTATTAAGTGATGACTGTGTTCTAGAAACTATGCTAAAAGGTAGAGATACAAAAAGAAGAAAAAAGACAATCCCCACTCTCAGGGAATTTACATCCTATTGGGGGAGACAACATGCAAACAAATATATACAAAGCAAGCTCTGCAGAGGATAAATTGGAAATAATTAACTGGAATTAAGAGGAGTTAGGGAAGGCTTCCTGTAGAAGGTGGCGTTTTGGATAAGACTTAAAGAGATATCTAGTACTCTGAATTTATGGGTTATCAAAAGACTCAAGATGAAACTCATGTTATAATTGATGGTATTCAGAATTTACTGATGACTGTAATATAGATAAAACGGTCAGAATTATGGACCAAGAAAGCTGGTAAGGACTTTAGAAGTCATCTAATCCAAATTCTCCATTTTACAGCTGAGGAAACTGAGGCCCAGTGGGGTGAAATTATCTGCGTTGAGTCAGACATCTGATTAGTGGCAGAGATGAAAACTCTATTCCTAGTCTCCCAATACTCAATCCAAATCTTTTTCCACTATACTATGTTGCGCTCAAATCCACCTATTTTTTTAACTGTTGGGAACAAATATAATGCAGGGGAAAGAACACTAGACTTGAAGTCAAATATCTTGAGTTTGAGTCTTAGCTCAGTTATTTACTTGCTGAGTGACTTTGGGAAAGTTATTTAACCTCACCTTTATTTCCTTCATTTGTAGAAAGGGGGTAAAAATGCTTGTACTGTCTTATCACACAAGATGAAATGAGATTTAACCTTCTGGGCTCCCTGTTCATGGAAGAAGACATCATACTACAGAAGAAAATATCAGATTCTACTCCAGATTTCACTTGTTTGGCGATATCTCTTTGAACCTAGAGGTTCCTGAGAGTAGAAAGGTATAAGAGAAAAATCTGCTCCCCATTTTGTGCCACTTGGAAAGAAGAGTTGTTGCAAGAGCAAGCCACATCTGATTCCTAGATTCTGGCTCCCCACAATCTATGTAATGGTAGTTTAAATGGGAAGATCATCCCTATTCATTTAATAGGCACAAGTGAATCAGCTGCTTAAATCACCTGGAAGCCTAAGTCACATGTGGTGGGAGGTGTTTGCTGAACTGGTGGAACAGGAAGGATGGAGCAGAACTGGGAGGAAGTTAGTGAGAGAGGTTAGGGCAGAGGAGAAAGGACACAGGCTGGTAGGCACAGCAAGGCTAGTGAGTATTTGCTTGTGGGTAAGTGGGAGGGGATGGAGTGGGCAGCAAGGCTTGGGGATGCCTTTGTTCCCAGTAGTGCTAATGTGTATTGACTTCTTGGCCACTATGACGGATTTGGCTTTATGGTGTTGGGATTTGGCTTTCTTGTGTCTGAATAAATATTTTGCTTCTGTCTTCTATATGGAGAGTCTTATATACTTTGCAGCTCAGAATTATGCCAGCATATTCATAGCCATCCTCAGAATTTCCTGGGCAATATACCCTTCCAGGACTGTAATGGACTGCAACTGCAGCTTGCTAGGCTATTTGCTAGCAGCCCCTCTCCACTTCTTGCTGAGTTAAAAAAGAAGAAATAGACTGCAGCCAAAGTTCATGGTTTCCAGCAAGCCAGGTTAGGGTTTAGGCTGATCATTCTATCATTGGTCATCTCCTCTAAGAAATACAAAACATAATACTGATTGAGGATCCCAGAAATTCTTGAGGCACCAAAGTAGCTACTCCTAGAAGGCCCATTTCAGGATCATCGTTTGGTTGCCTATTATCAGACAAAGATTCAAAGCAGAAGAAGCAGCTTGAAACCTAGGCTAAAGCTCATCTGTGCTAGCTGCTACAAGGAAGAAATCATCATGATGCTGGGAAGAGGGCCCTGACCTCACAGCTCAGAGAAAGGCACATTTTTGGGCTGACTCATTCAGGAATGACTCATTTGATGTCTAGTAAGAAAAGAGTGTGGTCGAGGGCAAGTCACTGCCTTCTAAAGGTCCACTGAATCAGTGGCTCTTTCTGTTCAGTGAACAATATTGGAACTGACTCATTATCTCAAAAGATTTTCACTGTTAAGTCACATGGACACCAAAACTTTTTAGCAGAGCTGTGGGCACATTCCCACAGATGCAACCTCGGCTACGCTAAATAAACCTGTATTAGGAAAGAGATAGAGATTTTCAGATCCAATGAACATTCATTCACATGTGGGTTGTTATAATTGACCTGAATGCAAGTTCCATGTTGGGGAAGATCTGTCAATGGATATATCTGTTGAGAGTTTATATTCACTCAGAAAATAAACATTTATTAAGTGCTTACTATGTGCTAGGCATACAAAGGAAAGCAAAAGTCAGTGTTTCTCCTCTAGGAGATCACAGTTTAAAATAAATAAAACTTTAAAATTTAATTTAAAATGATAAAAATTTAATTTAAAAGAAATCAATCTAATGGGGAAGAAAACACATAAAAAAGAAGTCAAAAAGGGGAGACATGATGAATCAGGAGAATGCTGTACAGACATCCAGGATAATGCATCCAGTTGGAAATGAAGAGAGAGCTGGCATAAGCACCCTCCCTAAATGGAGGAGCCCTTTGCTCTTTACCCTCCACTCTTTTGATTAGCCCCAAATGAGATGAGCAACTTAACCAAAAGGCTGTTAGTCATCTAATACAGAGCAGCTTTCCCCTGTGTGGCAGAGATTTTTTTTTTTAGATATCTGACCTGGAATCTGACCCATCTCATCTCTAGAAGACAGAAGTTTCCACCTTTTTGAAGAGTAGGATAAGAGTCTTAGCTGAACCACCAGTAACCTGGTGGGGAAAGGGCAGCCAAGATCCAGGATGACCATGATTGGGCATTCTCTTCTTTGCTCCACTATCTCCAAGACATGTTTCAGGCTAGAACTATATCTATGTACCATGCTTCAGATATTGTCACTCCAGGGGTATGATGCTTTTTGTATTAAGACTAAACACTACTTTCCCTAGATATTCTCAAAGGAGGATACCAGGTCTCTTACTCTGGGGCAGCTTAGCTCTGTCTTATCAAAAGCTAGTTTCATACAAATCTATCTTGTATATTGACCAAACAAATTTATCAAAACAACAGTAAACAGAAATCAGGGACACTATACACATTAGAACAGAGGAAACAACATACAAAAGTAGATGAGTTCTTTGACTGGGGGTAAGATAAAAATCTCAGCTCAAACAAGAAGAGACTATCACCAAGGAAGTAAGTTCTTAAAAGTCTCTAGTGTTGCAGGTGCTAGGAAACAAGGGACACATTGGGAGTCATGGTTCCTCCAGAGTATGAAATTTTAAGGGCTTACCTCAGCCATTCCAAAGTTCATGACTTTTCTTCCCTCTTTCCCATATTTTTTTGAATTCCCTCTTTGCTTTTCTCACCAGTCTCTCCAAATCTCTCCATGTTTTTTGTGTGAAAGGTTCAGGGGTCTTTCACTCAATTAGGAGCCTCCCTCCGAGTCCCATGGCTAACTTTCTGGAAACCATCCCAAGCTTGGGGTGATAGTTGAGTTATATAAACAAATTAAGAACATATTAAAATAAATATGAGATAATTTTTAAAGGGAAAACCTATGGGATGGTAAGCTCAGGAAAGTCTTCCTTCAGAATATGGTGCTTGAACTATGTCTTAAAGAACGTAAGTGGTTTTAAGAGGCAAGCCCCTGAGGTCAGAACTAGGAACAATGGTTGGAACTTCAAAAAGAACAATTTAGGCTTGATGTCAGGAAGATACCACTCCTTAGAGGTATTCTAGCAGAGGACAGTTGACCATTTCTCAAGTAAGTATGTTACAGTGGGGATTCCTTCATGTATGGATTGAACCAGATGGACTCTGAAGTTCCTTCCAACTTTCACATTCTATAATTCAGTGATTCTGAGTCTTCCCTGGATCTAGCAAAGAATGAGAACATCAGTTCCCTTGAATGTACATTTCTCATTAGTCAATCAATCAACATTTATTAAGTACCTACTTTGTGCCAGGTACTATGCTAAGCACTATGTGAATCTTAGCTCAGGAGTATAGAACTCAAAACATCTAGAACTCAACAAAATGGTACTTTCCCCATGTGTCTATCTCAGATGTATGGCCACAGGCAGGGACTGGTGACATTGACTGACCCATCAGGGAATGAAGTCAAGGAACTCAGCAGCTAAGTTGCCTAGTTCCCATCACCGCTTGAACACAGCCCCTTTCTGCCACCCCAACTTTTCTCTCCTTACCCCTTAGCACTGCACGCAGGCCCAATCCCTCCCACTCAAAGAGGTGGACTGCAGAAGGGTCAGACAGTGAGAAAGATGCTATGCTGCGATCATATGACCTGCCCAGGACACACAGAGTTGACAAGCACCAGAGTGAGCCACAAACTAAGGCCTTTCAACTCCAAATCCAACATTCCCTCTGCTACAACCATTTTGCCCATCAATTAATCTACAAATGTTTATTAAATGCATATTATGGTACAAGCACTGTGCTAGGTGCTGTGATATAAGCAAAAAGAATAAAACAATCCCTATACTCAATGAATTTATATTCTAAAGGGGGAAACATACAAAGTACAAATAAAAACATGAACAACATAAAAATAAAGTGAATAAATACATACATATGCAAAGTAGTTAAATAGAAGACAGTTTCAGAGGGAGGGACACAAAGGATTAGGCTGAATTGGACCCTATATCGTGCTCTGGAAGTGCTTTATTGAATGTCAGCTGGTTTACTTGGCATTTATCTTTTTCTCATCAAAGTAGAAACTGAGGGAAAAACAACTAGTTTTCTGAACTGTCTTGCTATTTGGATGTAGAGGAGTATACCATAATGGCTTTTCACTGGCTGGTGCTTTCACTGTTATTAATGATGACTCTAAAGGATCTTCAGTGATGTGAAAATATTTAAAAATAAATGTCATTACCCTCTAAGAAGAGTAAAAAAGGAAGTGTGAGCTTTTTAGAATTAATTGAAAAATAAAAGCAGTTATTTAAATCCTGTTAAAAATAAGTTATGCATCATCTTCAAGTGGACATTCTTAACTTGGGTCCATGAATTTTTTTTCAAATATTTTGGTACTTGAGAAAATTTATTTCCTTCACAACTCAGCATGTTATGTTATGCATTTGAAACTCATGTCCCAAAGTCCTTTAATATGGGACTCTCTCCTTATTGGTAGAAATTAATTCCTTGCCCTGTGTGAGGGACTGGGCAGAATTGGTGAGAGGCAAGAGAATTCCTTACAAGTTGATTCAAGGGTTCCATTTGAGTTCCACTTCAAGACTTCTCAGGTCCAATTCCCTTTGGCAAGCTTCAAGTCTTCAAGCATTGAGTTGGCTTCTAGCTTCAAGACAGAAGTTGGAAGAGGACAATGCCACATCAGGGTACTGAAAAAAAGACTACGACAAGATATGAGAGGAGTACACAGTCCCCATCATTTCCCCATCCCCAGCTTGCCTTTCTAGAGACTTGAGAGAGTTTACTCTTGAGTAACATCTAGCTCTCTCTCTCTCTCTCTCTCTCTCTCTCTCTCTCTCTCTCATTTTCTCTCTCTCGGTTAAAATGAATTACCTTGCTATCAATGAAAGAGTTCCTTCATTCTGTATTGTCAGGTTTAAATTATCTCACGTATATCTTCTGATTGTTGTTTTGTTGTGATTTGGATAAATGGGCTACTTGCTATTCATTGTGTATGTTCATCATGGAACCAATATTAGGTGGGAAAGGTGTTCAAACATTAGAGACAGGGCTTTGTGTCCCCTTCCCCTCTAGAAATAACAAAGTGATCAGAAGTTAGATGGAAACATCATATCCCTTAGAAGAACAATACTTAAGGTAGCAGGTATGCTTCTAGTTTAGAATCTCTCTCTTTCTGGGGAGAGCAGAGTGGAGTCTCTGGCTCTAACCTCCTGCTTCCCCTCCTGGCAGGAATGAAAATCTCCCTTGGAGAAGGGTTGGGGTAGAAGAAGCTAGAGATAAATATTTGCCTCCCTTTAAGCCATGCAAAGACAGCCCCCAGCTCTTTCCTTACAAGTAAAAGCTCTGTCCATAGGAATCTAATTTTTGGTCATTTATTCTTTGGAAGACAGTATGGGAATGGGGTGGGAATGGAAAGGAAGATAGTTTTTTGTCTTTCCAGAAGCTGGGTGAACTGAACATACTCAGTATTTTTTTTCCTTCTCAGCACCAATCCTTTGTTTTTCAAAGGGACATACTTGACAAACCCAAATCACTTTAGGCTTTTACATTTAAAAACATTATTCTGGAAAGGCTCTAAAGGCTTCACCTGATTGACCAAGGGGTCCATGACACAAAAAAGGTTTAAGAATCCCTGTTTCAAAAAGTACCAGAGCATTTAGTGAAAAATCCTTTAAAAGGATACGCTTATCTGAGAGAACTAAGATTTTACAGGTTTATGGAGAACCCCACATCCAAAAGTCTCCACACTGGTGAGACAAAAATACGTAGAAAACTGGTATAGCTGCATATACAACACCACATCCTCCAGGGTGAGGTATAATGAAGAGAATCCTGAGTCTGGAATCAGGAAAACTTGTCTTTCTGAGTTTAAATGCAGTCTCAGACACTTACTAGCTAGCTGCATGACCCTGGGCAAGTCACTTCACCCTGTTTTCCTCAGTTTTCTCATCTATAAAATTAGCTGTAGAAGGAAATGGCAAACCACTCCAGTATCTTTGCCAAGAAAACTCCCAAAGGAGTCACAAAGAATCAAATATGAGTGAAATGAGTGAACACCATCATCATTATGGTAGTGGCAGTGGTGGTGATATCCTTCATACCAGCTCTGCTCCAATACAAAATTAGTGGGTGGGGTGGAGCAGAGATGACCCTGGGTTCTCAGATACCCAACAGAGTTCAGAAGCTTTCTGGTTGGACATTGCTCAAATGTTTTCAAGTAATATCCCACCAACACACTTTGTCTACTGACTGAGAATACAGAATCATCAACTTTTAAGCCAGATGCTTATGAATATATGATGGGCCCAGGCAAAAAGAGCACCAGGTCAAGATAATGGCAGTTTTATGTGCCAATATCCATTTCAGTCATTAACTCCACAAGACCTTTAACTTAAATCAGCCTATACGTTAGTATTCAGTGACATTGATGAAAAATGGGTAAGGGAAAATCAATTACAAAATATGCCTCAAGATCAAGAAAAATAAGAAGAACAAAGGCTTAGAGAAGAGGTTCTTAACCCTTTCTGTGCTATGGATCCTTTTGGCAGTCTGGTGAAGTCCGGGACCTATTCTCAGAATATATTTTGGATTTGGGTTGTTGTTTTTTCTTCTGACAATTCATAATTGAAGGAAATTTTAGATTTCAATTAGAGATGGATGAAAATAAAGATATAATTTTCCAAACCAAATTAGTGGACACCCCCAAACCAAATTAACAGACCATTTGGGAATTCATAGATGCCAATTTAAGAACCCCTGACCTATAGCTTACACAGAAGCTTCATGCCTATATGTCATCAATACTTTCTTCAAGAACAGAGCCTAAAGATGGTGAGCACTGAATGACCTCACAAAAACAATGAAACTTGATGCTAATCTTAACAGATAGGAAATGACCAGTTATGGATATGGAAATCATTTCAGAATCAGTTATCTGTGGATAGTAAGAGCATAAGAACAAAGATCAAAATCAATACCATGTTAAAAGAAAGGGTCAAGCAGAGAAGATATGGCGGGCAATTAAAATAACTCTGATTTGACATATATATTTGATATAGCCCAGAACCAAGGCTCTGTCTTTATTTAGACTAGAGTCAATCGTGGGAACTTCTCATAAAAATCTCTTCAACTCATTATTTCTCCTCACCATCACCCAGGACTTCCCCAGAGATTATGAAAATGTGGCTCTTTTTGCCCCTGTCCAGTGCTTCCACTGGAGCCATAAAAATTCAACTTGTATTTAAGTCTCTACAGAAAAGGAAAAGGCCCCTCAGTTCTCATGCTAACAAAACAAAATGTGAAGCAGGCTGGCTCTTTTTAACTCAATAACAACACAGAAGACTAGTGTGCAAACTCATACAGTTATTAAATAGAATATTAATGTGGATTTTATATTTTCATTGCTATTAAATATTAAAATTTAAATTTAAATATTAATATTAAAATTTAAATTAATTTAAAATTAAATATTAAATTAAAGAGAATAATTGCCCTTTCCTCTCATGTTTGTGTTCATCTCTCATAGATATACTGTCCTCTGTATTTATGGGACTATCCTTTGGGATAGCAGCTAGGTGGCACAGTGAATAGAGTAAGGGGCCTGACATTAGGATGACTCATTTCCTGAATTCAAATCCAGCCTCAGACACTTACTAGCTGGGTGAATCTGGGCAAGTCACTTAATCTTATTTGCCTCAGTTTCCTCATCTGCAAAATGAACTGGAGAAAAATGGCAAACCATTCCAGTATCTTTGCCAAGAAAACTCCAAATTGGGTCCCAGAGAGTCAGACATGACTTAAATTACTGAACAATAATAAATTGGAGCCAGAAGGAACCTCATTGGCCATCTGGTTCAACTATTTCATTTGATGGATAAGGAAACTGTCATCCTGAAAAGTGAAGCGATTTGCCTGAGGTCACACAGGTTTTATATATGTGTGTGTATTTATATATCTATATATGCACACATACACATATATATGTATATATGCTATTTTTACATGTGTGAGTCTAATTAGATATAACTGGCATAAGGAGGAGTTGAACCCAAGTGCTGTGACATGCTATAATAAGGTTTACATAACATTTTTCTATTTGATCTTCACAATCACCTTGTGAAGTTCAGGTATTATTCAGGTATTGTTATACCCACTCTAACATATGAAGAAACTAAGGCTTAAGCCTCAGACATCATAAATCTAAAGCTGAAAAGCCTGAATAGACCCATTAGTAAAAACTTCTCTTTTCTCATTTTACAAATAATGAATCTGAGGCCCAGAGAAGTTAGATGATTTGCCCAAGGTCACACAGATTATAAGCAACAAAGGAGGTATTTGAACCCAAATTAACTGATGTGCCAGCTAGCAAGTGCTACAAGTATGGGAAACCAAACCCCTGCAAATTTCAAGGTAAGCACTCTTCCTACTAAAGTCTCCAAGGACTTATCTCCAGCCCCAGGAATACATATTTGTTTCCTTGTTATTAAGCACAAACTCAGATTCAAGTTTTAGTTGGAATAATTTAGGGTCATAGTAAGAACTTACTTGGGCTATGAGGTTAGAAAACATAATTGGTAACACCATATCAGAACACAACATTTCTGACATTAATAATACTATCCTATGGCCAATGAGGAATCTGGAACTGTATTAGACATTACAGATTTAACCATCTCTCTCTCTCTCTCTCTCTCTCTCTCTCTCTCTCTCTCTCTCTCTCACTCTCTCTCTCTGTGACCTTAGGATAGTCAGCTAACATTTTGGGTCGTCAGTTTCCTCCTTGTAAAATGATGGGGTCAGATTATAATGTCCTTTTGAGTTCTTTTTCTGATGCTAAAGAATGGGTTTCCAAAAAAGGTTGTAGAGTTTTTCCATAGATCTTTCAGTATTGACAATAGGATTATATATCTCTAGAGGTAGAAGGGACCTTAGACATGGTCATTTGTTTGAGTGGTTTGAGCCTAAAATGTGAAGTCAAGTGTATGAGGGGATTTAAGAGTGGAACTGTAAAGGAACCTTCTAATCAACATCATTAAATGTCTATTATGGGGAGTAGAAAGACACACATTTGGTAGCTCTGAACCCACAGCCCATGGATTTCCTCTAAAAAGAACTCCCAACAAATTCGGGAACAGTGGAAGCTGCGCAGAAACACAGTGAAGGAGATTTCCGTTCCAGAGAGCCGTGAAAAACCGATCACAAAGGTCCATCACACACCGGACGGGAGCGGAGCCCTCCCCTCCCCCTGTCCCAGCCGCAGGGCACTGAGAGGAGCGAGCAGATCCAAACAGGCTTCAGGGACCAGAATCTCCAGTGGCCGCGAAGGTCCCTCCACCCACAGACTCACAGGTCAGTGAGAGAGACAGGCTGAAAGGGGAGCGGGGTGTCTCCAGGACTCAGGCCCCCTTGGGAGGCGGCAGCAGCGGCAGAGGCAGCTGGTGGCCAGGGGCTCCCGGAGCAGGCAACCAGAGGCTCCCAGAGCAGGCAACCAGAGGCTCCTGGAGTAGGTGACCAGAGGCTTCCAGAGCAGGGGGCCAGAGGTTCCCAAAGCAGGCAGGAGCTCAGCAGCAGCTCCATTACGGAAGTTCTCTGCATAAACCCCCTGAGGGAACGGGGCCTGGGAGGCGGCCCTGCCCCCACCTGAGAACCTGATCTAATCTTACCCTGAATAGCAGCCAGGCCAGCTGCTGAAAGCCCTGAGGCTGGGGAGCAGCATTTGAATCTCAGACCCCAAGCACTAGTTGGGCAGACCTAGGCCAGGGTGGAGAGGACTCTCAGAAGTCAAGGAACTGGCTGGGAAAATGCCCAGAAAAGGGAAAAAAACTAAGACCATAGAAGGTTATTTTCTTGAAAAAGTGATTCCAACCTTCATCTCTGAAGATGAAGAAGAAGAGAACTGCTTACCATCAGGTAAAGACATAGGAGTCAAGGCCTCTGTATCCCAAACATCTGAAATAGATATCC
>CM053774.1:58883324-58894455 GCA_028658325.1 Potorous gilbertii | reverse complement strand
GAGGGATGGTAGAAGAGAGGGCAGATTGGTGATATGGGTAATTAGAATGTTCAGTGTATTGGGGAGGGGGGAGGGGACAAATGGGGAGAAAATTTTGGAACCCAAAGTCTTGTGAAAATGAATGTAAAAAGTTAAATAAATAAGTTTATTAATTTAAAAAAATGTCTATTATGTGCCGTGCACTGTGCTAAGGGCTGGGGATACAAAAAGAGGCAAAGAATAGTCCCTGCCCTCAAGGAGCTCACAGTCTAGGAGAGAGGATGACAATGTGCGAACAAATAATATACAAAGTAAACTATATTCAGGATAAATAGGAGATAATTAACAGAGAGGAAAGGTACTATATTTAAGAGGGGTTGGGAAGGTTTCTTGTAGTTCCTAGAGTTCTCTATCTGAAGTTGGAGAGAACTTCAGAAGCCATCTTACCTAATCCCTTGAATTGACAAGTGAGGAAACTGAGACTGAGGGAGATTGTGTCCTGCCCATGGTAACGTAGATATTAAGTGACAAAGGAAGAATCTGAACCACGCAGGACCTCTGATTCTAGTTATTTTTTTCCTTTGTACCACACTGCCTCAATCAGTTCCTTCTTGTGGACCTACAACTACACCACACCAGAAATAATCAAAGTTCACTCCTTGTGGTAAGCCACAAGAGAATTGTAATCTTTGAATGGCTTTAGTCTGTATCATTCCTCTTTTTTCTCCTTTAAATTCCATTTGAAAAGAAATGTCTCTGTGGGAAAATAAGAGGAAAAATTAGTTTTAAGACCCTTTCAGTTCAGTTCTTACATTTGCTCATAGGAGCATGCAAACAATGGGCCCTCCTGGGACCAGAGAGGGAACAAGCTGCTCTTTCTACCACCACATCAGTCATTCCCTATCTCACACCCACACCACATGATGTCTGATACAGATAGTGAAAGAATAAAAATCAACTCTGGCATTTACCACAACAGCCAGCCTACCTACAGTCATTTAGAGTACAGCCCCACTTGATCTCCCCTCCTTCTAGAGCTCAGACAACTATTAAGCAATATAGGAGATCAATTATATGACACCAGAGTTGTAGGGAGGCAGATTTATGCTCAATACAAGGTAAACCATCCTAATAATAACTATAATTCACATTTCTATAGCACCATATTTCCAAAATTCTTGGAGTCAGAAAGACCTAGTCCTACTTCAGACACCAAAGTATCTGTATGACCCTTCTAAGACTCAGTTTCTCGTCCATAAATGACATCAATGACTTCTAATGTGTCTCCCAGCTCTAACTTGGGTCTATACCATGAGCTCTATACTTGGAGTTAAAACTACCTGGGTTCAAACCCTGCCTCAGAAACTTACTAGCTGTGTGACCCTGTGAAAATCACATAATGTCTCTCATCTATAAAATGAGGGGTGTGCCTCAGTGACCTTTAAGGTCTCTCCCAACTTCAGTGTTATGATTTTTTCATAGAAATCTTGCGAGATATGAGAATTAGCACCTCTGGAGTGAGGACTGTTCATCCCACCTTTATTATCCACTTTCATTCAACTCTCACCTGGGGTTCCAAGAAGTTGTAGCATATGCAGCAGCCACACCCTCCTAAAAACCATTTAGGCAGACAGGCTAATCCAGGTTGAGGGTAATTGACAGGCCCCAAACCCAACAGTGAGTTAGGGGAATGCCTACACCAAGCATGTGAAGACTTCCCCTACAGATTGGGCGGATGAGAACAATTTGTTCCAATGGCCATGAATGTGGCTGAAGCAGGTGCTGTGGAGCACTTAGGCTTTGGCCAGACATCAAGGACATCAATATCATCCACTACATTTCTGGGCACCTCCAGTCTTTTGTCTTGCCGCTAGAATTCAGTGACTCAGAATTCACACAAGTCAAGACATCATCAAGTGTTGGAAGGAAGTTGTGCATGATCACACAGCTTGTGCCAGAGGCAAGATTTAAAGGAGGAATTTAGACTCCAAATTTAGGGTTTTTCTCAATCTTTCCATTCCTTGAAGAGCTGTGTAAGATGGAGACAGCTACCTCTTGAGATGAATTCCCTATAACTAGAAATGTTCAATGAAAAATCCAGAAGACTTCTGGAGAACGTCCAGAGGAGGGCAACCAAAAGAGTGAAGGGCCTGTTGGCTAAGTCATATGAGTATCAGTTTAAGGAACTGGGACATGCTTAACCCAGAGAAGAGATGCCTCAGGGAAATGTGATAGTTTTATTAAAATATTTGAAAGATAGTCATGCGGTTGAAGGATGAGCCTTGCTCTATCTGTACCCAGGAGACACAAGAAGAAGCAATAGGAAGGAAAGGAAGAGTCAATTTAGGAAATATGCCAGGGAAACTTCCTGACAAAGGACTAGGCTACTCTGAGAGTGCTAGTTTTCCCCTTTTCAGAGATCTATCTTCAAGCAGTGGCTGCATCACAACTTGTCAGTTATGTCAGCTATTGCCCCTTGTCAGTAGGGATTCTTTGCATGTGCAGTTTGGACTACATGGTTTTCTCAGATTCCATCCAGCTTGGAAATTCTGTGATTCAGACCTGGGAAGGGGAGTAGCCACTTATGTGGGACATTTTATAGGAGATTCCTGTTCAAGTATGGTCCCCTCTATACTTAAGACTGTGTGACTTTCTGAGTTCTCTCTCAGGGCACACACACTCACATCCTAATGTGTATAATATTTAGCAGAGAATGCTCCAGCCCAATAACCTGATTTTGCTGTAGTCCTACCTTGATGGTGCAAACTTTCACAAGGAAGATGAGAAATAAATTGAGGCAAGGTATGAGATAGTTAACAAGCATTTATTAAGTACTTAATATGATCCAGGCACTGTGCTATGCACGGAGGGATACAAAGAAAGGCAAAAATACTATCTCTGTTCTCAAGGAGTTCACTCAAATGGAGAAGACAACATGAACATAACTACATGCAATCACATACATGTATGTATATGCATATGTATATGTGTGTATATACACACATATACATAGACATACTGCTATCCTTTCCATATCACGACTTTTCCCATCATGGCTTTTCTATGTGGGTCAGCATTAGAAATTAAATGGAAATTTGTGGGGGAATTTTGTGGAAATCACAGATGACACACAAAGACCAACAGATGACACAGAGCTTATGACCAAATGCTTAACCCAATTTTACAGCAAGGTACTATAATACCCCTTAAAAGAAAAAAAAATTAAGACTTCTGTCATATGAAGGGAAGGTCAAAAAATTGTATTCAGATTTTCCAGATCACCAGGGCCCTGCCCTTCTAACCCCAATGATATGGATACATGCATGTATAAGTATCTATGTATATGTGTATGTGTGTATATATGTGTGTGTGAGAATATGCACTTCCCATCTACCAATCTAAGAAGGGATTAACACTTGGGGGAAGGCTAGGATTGTCAAGCAATGATTAATATCCTCAATTCAAATTGATCATTTTGTTGAAGTCATAAATACTCATTCCATATCACTGCTGTGATTTTGTCTCTTGGGGCCTCAGTTTCTTCACCTATAAAAGGACTAGATAATCAGTAGAGAAGCAATTCAGTCTATTGGAAAGAGAACTTTACACAGAGTTAGGGGAGACTGGCTTTTGATTCTCTGCTCTAGAGCTTGCTAGCTGATTGTGTTGTCATGTTCATACTTCATTTTCGAAGAGGACCAAGAGGACCATCAGAGAAATGATGACATGATTTGCACTTGATTGTGTTTTGTGTGAGCAAGGTCACCACCCTCACTTTTCCTCTGGAGCCATCTGGATCCAGTGACCAGTTATTCACCAGGATGACTGGAGATGGCTCAGAATGCAATGGGAGACACCTTGGCCTTTTACACTAAGGCCATTTCAGCTACTCACTTAAAGTGACATAATGCCCATTCACTGAATAGGCCTCCTTAAAAAGTACTCAGGGGGATGCCCCTGGGATGGGCAGGAGCCTCAGAGTTGTTGTTTTGAAGAGAAACTGTTACCACTGACATTCACTATAAGCCAGGGTAACCTTGGGGAAGTAGAGGAGTGTACCATTTAAAAGATTTGGTTTGTTGACAAGAGGAATTAATATTGCACCACAATTTTGTTTCTTTTTCCTTACAGATGAGAAAGCTAAGAGAAATCAGAAGGAAGAAAGGGGGAATAATAGCCAAAGAGCCAGGATACCATCCCATAACTGC
Source organism: Potorous gilbertii (assembly GCA_028658325.1). Lineage (NCBI taxonomy): Eukaryota > Metazoa > Chordata > Mammalia > Diprotodontia > Potoroidae > Potorous > Potorous gilbertii. The sequence goes on along the minus strand of CM053774.1, from coordinate 58,890,268 downwards.
CTTAAGTGTTATCCCAGCTAAAGGGATGTTGGTTGGCCCCTTTTTGATGGGCTCTGAGACAACAATATTCTCATCTATCCAGTGGACAGCTCCTTTCGGACACCTGAGGTTTTACTACTCCTGTGTCATAAAGCAATCCATGGCTACGTTCGTTATCTGTAATGCTTCCTGTTCAGAGAAGCCATACTCCTAGGACTTCAGGGCTCCCTAGTTCAGGGATGAAATTCAATGCCTTTCAGACATGGAGACCTCATCAGACATTGAGGTCTCTGTGTTCATCCAGCAGTCAAGTCATTGCACCCTTTCTGTTTGCAATATTGTCCTGGGAGTAGAGATGAATGATTTTGCACCCTCTTGGGACAGGAGACATGGAGAGAAAGTAGTTTCAGGAAACAGGTGATGGAGATCCTGCCTGCTGCTTAATTCCATGTCACTTATCTTACATTCTATTTTTAGTATATGTCCCTTTGCTTATTATAATTTCATGTATTTTATTCTGGTGGATTGTTACAAGGTAGGGGGAAGAAAAAGGATGAGAAGGAGTGGAAAGTCAATGTAAAATGAGAAATCATGTGCGTGTGCTATAATGCTAAATAGGTGAAGGATCCAAACAGATTCTCCAGATCTGAACGTAGCAGAGGTACATCACATGTTTTTAAGTTCATAGGAAGGAAACAAGCATTTATTAAGCACTTACTTTGTTCCAAGCATTTTTCAAATGTTGTGTCATTTGATCCTCACAACAACTCTGGGAGGTAACTGCTATTATTATCTTTTCTTTTATTTTTTTTATAGTTAACTGAGACAGAAAATGTTAAGTGACTTGTCATAGGTTACACAGCTAAGAAGGATCTGACCAAATTTGACCTCAGCTCTTTCTGACATCAGGCCTAGCCTTCTATCCATTGAGCCAACTAACTTCATTGTTGCTGTTTAGTCATTTTTCAGTCATGTCCTACTCTTCATCTTGTAGGCAGCAAGGTGATGCAGTGGATAGAGCACCAGTGCAGGAGTCAGGAGGACCTAAGTTCAAACCTCACCTCAGACACTTGACACTCACTAGCTATGTGACCTTGGGCAAGTCACTTAACCCCAATTGCCTCATCCTGGGTCATCTCCAGTCATCCTGAGGAATATCTGGTCACTGGATTCAGATGGCTCTGGAGAAGAAGTGAGGCTGGTGACCTTGCACAGCCTTCCCTCACTCATAACAAAGTCAAGTGCAAGTCATGTCATCATTTCTCTGATGGCATGGTCTTCTTCAGCAACGAAGGACAAACACACTCTTTGTGACCCATTTAAGGTTTTCTTGGCAAAGATACTAGAGTGATTTGCCATTCATTTCTTCAGTTCACTTTACAGATGAGAAAACTAAGGCAGTTAAGTGACTTGCCCAGGATCACACAGCTACTAAGTGTCTGAGGCCAGATTTGAACTCATAAAGATAAGTCTTCTTGCACGGTGTCTCTTGCATTAGCTTGTAAGTTCTATCAGGGTAGGGGACTACATTTTGCCTCTCATTGTATCTCCAGAATTTAGCACAATGTCTGGCATAGAGCAGGTGATTAATAAATGTTTATTGATAAGTAGTATGTCCCATGTTCTTCTAATTTACTTGTAATATCTCTCTTTATATCTAGGTCAATTTGGGGAATGCCTGAAAAAGTTGTGGTATATGATTGTGAATACCACTGTGTTATAAAAAATAATAAGCTCAATGATCTTAGATAAACATGGAAAGATTTACACAAAATAATGAAGGGCAAAATGAGCAGAATCAAGAGAACATTTAATGAAGTAACAACAATATTGTCTTAAGAATGACTGAGCAAATAAGTCATTTTGACTATTATAAATACCCAAATTAACTATAAAGGACATATGAGGAAGAATACTACCTGTATCCAGGGAAAGATATATATAAAAAGATATATATCTTCTATAAAAAGAAGTATGTATAGAATAATTTACATATATATAATGGGTACATGTGTGTATGTGTATATATATGTATTATGTATGTATGTATGTATATACCTATTGTATATAATGGTAGCCATCTCTAGGATGGGGGGAGAAAAAATATGGAGGAAATTACACAATAACTTTATTATATATTTTAAAGAAATAACAAGTTTTACATGATATATTTGTACTGTCATCATTTTTTATTATACTATGCTATGGAAATACTTGTTTTTATTCCATAAATTTTTAAATAAATTTAAAAAAATAAATGTTTATTGGTTGATTGATTAATACCAGTGTCTCAGAAGTCAATGCATGAGCCATAGCAGAACAGCAAGTCAGAACAGCAGGTGGCCTACTGGGAGCCCAGATGGCCCACATACAAGAGACAAGGCCAAACCAGTCAGTCAGTCTGCAATCACTTATTTAGTGTTTGCTATGTTCCAGGCACTATACAAGGATACAAAGAAAAGGAAAAAGTTTCTTCCATCAAAGAGTTCATAGCTTAATTGGGGAAACAATATGTAAATAATTAAGTACATACAAGATATAGAAAGTAACATAAGGGAGAAGGTACTGGGGAGGCAAGGAGGATGGTGTTGGGAAAGGATTCCTGCAGAAGTGGGATTTGAGATGAATCTTGAAGAAATCTATGGAAACTAAGAGAAAGGAATGAGGAAAGTCTTCCATGGATTGGGAAAGCCAGAAAAAAAGGCATAGCCATGGAAAATGGAGTTTCGTGATCAAGAAACTGCAAGAAGTCAGTGTAACTAGATCATAGAGTGTGTGGAGGGGAGCAAAGTGAAAGAAGACTAAAAAGGTAGAAAAGACAGGTAGTGAAGGAATTTAAATGCCAAACAGGATTTTATGTATGATCCTTCAAGTAACAGGAAACCACTGAAGTTAATTGGGAAAGGGGAAGGCATGGTGCTCTACGAAGATGACTTTGGCAGCTAAGATAGATTAGAATGGGGAGAGACTGGAGGCAAGTGACAGTTAAGAGACTGTTACGATAGTCTGGGAGGAAAGAGATGAAAAGGTGGCAGTGGTTGTACAAGGCTGGCAGTGGTCTTGTGACCAGGGGCGGGGCATATTCAAGAAATGTGAAGGTAAAAATCATCAAATTTGATAACAGATTGAATATGTGAAGGCAAGTCTCCACTTTGCAATTTCTGTCCTGCCTGGTTTCAACTCCATGAAATGAAATACCCCTCCTAGCACAAACTCATCACTTCTAACCTCACCATCATGCTTCTAAATCAAGCCTTGATTGACACCACCTCCCTCGGCCTCCTCTTGCCCCCTGTTTAGATGGAACAATACCAAATTTCTCCCACTGCCTTCCTTTGTAGAGAGCAGAACCTGGACCCTTAAATCACTCCACCTTAAATCTGCTGTCTGTCTGGTTTCAAATCCATAAAACAGGATGCCCCTGCACTAGTTACTCCATAGCACCGTTTCCCCCCCCATCACCCTTTCTTGTCTCGTTTTATGTGTTGCCTCCCTCTTTAGAATATAAGCTTTTTGAGGAAAAGGATAACCTATCTTATTTTTTTCAATTAATGAATATTTTATTTGTTTTGACATTACAGAGTAGTTATTGCTGATCTCATACAATTACTCAGACATGAAGATTTCCAAGTCTTTTGGAATAATAGATCCTCAAAGATTTTCTTTCCCTTTAGCAGAATGATAATAAGAATTAGGTGATTATTTTATGTGATACATATGTATATGTTCATTGAGTTCAGAACTGAATGACATCCACTAAAAGAGCACTACATAAACATTAGTTATGATTACTAGCATTGTTTTTATTATATAGATCTGGGAAATACTTGCTTAGATATGATTATTGACTCCATGGGAGCTGATGAAATCCTCAAACAAAACAGTCTAGTGGGAAAAGTTAAGATGGGACAGAACAAGGCCTTACAGAATGATTTGGGTAAAGATCCAAAGTGAAGAAAGCCAGTCCTGGAGAAAAGGAGAACACCAATACCCTGACCAAAGCAAGAGAGACAGACAGACCAGTTCCTGGGGAACCAGCACCAGAGAAGCCTGTTCCATAGCGACCACAGAATAAAGACCACAATAGCATTTGGTTAATGAAGTTTCTGAGGTTTTTCAGGAGTCTTGTTGCCAGCAAAACTAATAAAATCAACACAAAGTCATTTTACTATTCAGTGTGATGACTAAGTCCCTAAGACCGTTAAATATGAAGGAAGGTGCTGATCTTCATTAAGTTCTTTTCCAGGATTCATTAAGTTCTTTTCCTTTTTCAGATGAAATCATAGGTCTAAAAAAAATAACATTAAAATAATAGTTTGTTTATAAGATCCTTTAGGTATATAAAGTGCTTTACATGATTTCATTTGATCTTTCCAAAAATTTTGCAAGAAAAGACAATCCACCATCAATATTGCTATTTTACATTTAATTTAAAAAGTTAAAACTCAGAATTTTAATGATGTGTTTGTGGCTACGTGAAACAAGTTTCTGACTCCAAATGCAAATAACTTCCCACTACATCTAATCATCAATCCATGGACCAGCACTGGTGTCTGGTACATTTTTCCTGGTCCATGAGAGAAATTATTATTTCTCTCTCATATTAGTAGCCAATTATTAAAAATTAAGAAGACCCAAGCTTTTTATCCCTGTCCTCTTTCCTTGTCCAATCTCTCAAGGACAGAGATGATGGAAGATAGGACTAATATTCTCCTCATTCCGGGTATTGCTACTCCACCTAGCTACATCAGCCTTCTAATCTAAGATAAAACTCCCTTCTGCTCAGGCTTAGGTGGGGATAAATTCTTTGAATAGATTGCCCAAGGCTTGAGATAAGTTAAAAGTAAATTACATAGTCAAAGTTCATTACAGTAGGTTCAACCTCACCTTGTAATATTCATTCTCTCATTAATTGTTAACCAATCAGAGTTGATTGCCACCCTCAGGAATACCTTTCTTCCAAGAGCATATAAACCTTGAACCCACAGCCATGATTGTTTTTGGTCTAAGAGAGAGAACAACACATGATCATCCTTTTATTAATAAACTTGCTAGTATCATTAATAAAATAGTTAAATTACCCAGAAATTATGTCTCTCAAACTTTTTTAAATGTCACATCCACCAACATTTTACTATAAAAGCCTATAATTTTTTTTAAGTTACTTTTCATTATCCCCACATCTTATTTTTTCCTTCTCTCCCCTTTTCTCTCCTCTTTTCTCTCCTCCTCACCTCATCTCCTAAGCCCTTCAGTTATCAGACCATAACTTAGGACAGAGAGGTCCTAAATAGGAAATTTAAATATTCTGCCTAACTGCAATTGAGTTTCAGATGGGAAACCCTGCAGTACATCAGCCTTGGATGAGGTTTTCAATCTGATCTCACATTTCTCCAAATCAGGGGTGAGGAATCTGCAGCCTCAAGGCCATATGTGGCCCTCTAGGTCCTCAGTGCAGCCCTTTGACTGAATCTAAACTTCCCAGAACAAATTCCCTTAAAAAGAAGTAGTGGAGGCAGAGCCAAGATGGTGGAGTAGAAAGATGCACCTACTCTAGCTCTTCCTGCACACTCCATAAAACACTCCATAAAAAAATTACTTTAAACAAATTCTAGAGCATCAGAAGTCACAATACGACAGAGTGAAAGAGATTTCCAGACCTACATAGCCTAGAAGGCCAACAAAAAGTCTATTGCATAGGGTGTGGCACAGAGGACAGTCCACGGAGCCCAGATCAGCCTTGGCCATATGGCACCAACAGGAACAGGATGAGAACAGGTCTTGGGGGCAGAATCCCCGGCAGTAGCTGCAGTTCTCAGATCCTTCAATCCATAAACGCCAAAGATAGCTCCAAACGTCAGTGAGAAAGCTTTTTCACCTGAGGGAGAAGGAAACAGGGTCCTCCCTAACGTGAGACCCAGGCAGTGGCAGTGGAGGAGGCTGCACTGGCAGCATCCATTTTTGGAGCCCTCAGCCTAAAAACTGCCTGAGGGAATTGAGCCACTTATCTAGCTCTCAGCCCTGAGTAGCGGCCCTGGGGTGAGGAAGAGTGTTGACTGCCATGGTGGAGGTAGTAGAGGCCCTGGGCAGAAAAGCTTCGGTAGCTCCCAGACCAGAACATAGGGCAGAAGAGGAGTAAACAACTCTGTCTTGATTGTGCCACCTTGGAGGAACTGAGAACTTACAGGACCCTAGAGTATACCCCCCTCTTGACAAAAGACTCAAGAGTCAAGTAACTGACTGGGAAAATGCCCAAAAAAGGGGAAAAAAATAAGACTATAGAAGTTCACTTTCTTGCTGAACAGGTATTTTCATCTATCCTTTTGGGTGAGGAAGAACAATGCTTATCATCAGAGGAAGACATAAAAATAAAGGCTTCTGCATCCAAAACCTCCAAAATAAACATGCAATGGTTTTGAAAATCAAGCAAGAGAGGTGGAAGAAAAATTGGGAAGAGAAATATGAACAATGCAAGAAAATCATGAAAAGTGGGTTAACAACTTGCTAAAAGAGACCCAAAAATGCTGAAGAAAATAACACCTTTAAAAATAGGCTGACTCAATTGGCAGAAGAGGTCCAAAAAGCCAATGAGGAGAAGAATGTTTTAAAAAGCAGAATTAGTCAAATGAAAAAGGAGTTTCAAAAGCTCACTGAAGAAAATAGTACTTTAAAAACTAGAATGGAGCAGACAGAAGTTAATGACTTTATGAAAAACCAAGAAATTACAAAACAAAACCAAAAGAATGTAAAAACAGAAGATAATATGAAATATCTCATTGGAAAAACAACTGAGAAAATTGATCCAGGAGAAACAATTGAAAAATTATGGGATTACCTGAAAGCAATGATCAAAAAAAGAGCCTAGACATCATCCTTCATGAAATTATCAAAGAAAATTGCCCTGACATTCTAGAACCAGGGGGCAAAATAAATATTGAAAGAATCTACCGATCACCTCCTGAAAG